>JAODTK010002087.1:0-391324 GCA_026419785.1 Sclerodactyla briareus | reverse complement strand
CTCCTATTGGCAATGAGTAAAGGTATGGGCCCTAGGTCCACATCATGCTTGCTGGCATTATTTGCTAAATAACAGCTGACACAAAAACTCTATACTGAACTGTCCAAAAAAGTTTTTGTGTTAAAAAATTTATGATTTCACTTGGGTCATGGGGGCGTTCTGACCCCCCCCCCCCCTCCCCGGGGGTACGCCCACTGAACAAGTGTTGGCCGTGTGTCCCGATGGCAGTTCCATGTCGGGTGCTTCAGGCGATCTAATTCGGAGAGTGAAATGTCCAGAATAACGCAGCTTGCACATTCTTTCGTTCCTCGGACCAAATTTCACTGGCTCTCGCGACGACACTTCACTGGATTTCATGTGACATCAGGATAAAATTCAGAACACTGTCTAATAATAATAATAATAACGATGTGATGATGATGATGATGATGATAATAATTTAAACCACAAGAGTAAACCTGCCCATGTATCGTGAGATGGGAGTCAAGAATGACACCAAATTAATGAGCGTTCTCCACAGTGAAGATATTTGATTACTTGATCACTGGCCAGGAAAACAGGCTGAGGAGCAAAGGACAATAAAACATTCGGTTACATTGTCTCTATCCCCACAATGACGTCAGACTGACGTCACAACCCTCGGAAACGGCGAGTAGAGTTGTGGTGTCGTCGGCGTAACAGTGGGAACTTGTTATGCGTGCCGTGATGGTCCCCCCACAGGACGACTGGTATTACTTGAACCAGTCCCAATTACACTGGGAGGTGATATCCAAATAAGTGCGTAGCCAGTGGAAGGTGGGGAGGGGGGGGGGGAAATGGTGCTGGGAGGGGGGGGGGGGGGGAATGGAAAGATTTGCTTCAACCTGACAAAATATCGTAGAGGGAACCGGGGAAATCGAAGGGTGACAATTCGGGGGGAAGGAAATCGTCTACCGCTCCCCTCCCCATCTTTCACTCGGGGAGGATGGCTACGCGCAGGACCAATGGTCCATGGGGGGCGATGGAACGAGTTAAGATGCATCGATCACATCGAACGCTGCTGAGAGATCCTACTGTGACAGACTGTGCAAACGACTTTTTGTCATTTTTTTCGGTAAGTCACGCAGATGTCCTCTCCACGAGGGCAATCTCTGTTGAATGGGAGGGAGGTAGAAGGCAGAAAGCTGGTTGCAATCGTTTTGAACATTTTCAGTTAGAGGCTGCGGGCCGTTTCGCCACATCCCTCTATTAAAGCTCATGAATGGACGGCACAGGGTTTTAGATAAGGCCGGGCGATAGTTCTTGAAAATATTATTCCCCGGACCTTTTTTGATTCCTTGACGAAGTCAGAGGAATCTATGTAAGTCATGACAGTGTGTGTATGTACCTGTGTGTATGGAATGTATGTATTTTATGTTGATGTATGTATGTTTGTAGTATGTATGTATGTGTATGTATGGTATGTATGTATGCATGATGTGGTGACGCTGCTTCTGTGAAAACGATAAATCGAACCCACCTGGATTGCTGATTCTCATGCTTGGCATATGAGATCCCCATGATGAGTAAATGAAACCCTATGTTTTGGGGTAGGTCAGAGGTCATGTTTGAGGTCACCAGAGAGGTCGGAAGTCTGTGAAAAACCTTGTGAACACGATAAGTCCAGGGATGGTTGGGTTGATCGGGAGTCAAATTTGGAGTGTAGTTTCTTATGGGGAGTACAGGAAACCCTATGTTTCGGGATAGGTCGGGGGTGACACTTTGGTCAAAGATTAGAAAATTGTGTTGAAAAGTCCAATAATTTGGCCAGTTTTGGCTTGTGAACACGAAACTCGAACCCCCACCTGGATAGATGGAATGTTCATACTTGGTATGTGGGTTCCCCTGGTGAGTACATTAACCCTATGTTTTGGGCTCAGGTCAGAGGTCATCTCCGGTTCATGCAGAGGGTTCAAAGTATGAAAACCTTCCGTGAAACACGTAAGTTCAAAAGGATTGGTCTGTCGGATTTAATTTGGGTGTGAGCTTTCTTACGGGGAGTACAGGCTCCCTATTGTTTCTGGTATAGGTGGGGGGGTGAATTTTGGTCAAACATAGAAAATGTGTGAAAAAAGATTTGGACAATTAGGGCTTGGGAACTTTTAGTTCACGATACTCGACTCCACCTGAAGGGTGAAGACTCATACTTGGTATGTGTGTCACCATGATGAGTATATGAACTCTATCATTTTAGGGTCAAGTCAGGAGGTCATGATGAGTACATGAACCTGAAAAGTTGAAATCCTTGAACATTAGTGTTAGCTATCTTATAAAGTAGTATAGGAACCATATTGGTTGGTTGGGGAATATGTTGATGGAAATTGTTGACGATAGGTTTAACATAATGACGCTTACAAATCTTCCATTTGTCCTGTGTCTATAGGTTGTCAGAAAGAGTCAAGGAATCACTAAAGCCGTTTTGGTTCGGGTTTTAGTTTGGAATATATGTGAAACATGGGGATCTATACAAGCCACTGAAGGGGGGGGGGCGGCAGTCTACCCCCAGGTGGGCGCCAGATTCTCAACGTAGAGGGGCAAGTGAGGGAGCATTCTGTGGATGGGTGGCGCAAATCCACTCGTTTTTAATATCATGAAGGGGGAGCGCCCCTAGGTTTGCACCCCCTGTATCCGCCCTTGATAGGGGGGGAGGAGCACATCAAGCTAGTGGGAAGGGTATAGGAGTTATTTGATTTAACAGACGCCACTCACCTACCGTACTGTTTGAAGAACACGTAGGAAACGGGTCAGAATTATCGAAGGACTTAATTGGGGACACAAAGAATGGCTTCCAACTCATTTCGCTGGTTACCATGAAATGTGTGATGTTGTCACATGATCTAAGCAATGGAAATGACTATTCAAAATTCTGGCGGATCGCAGTGATCTAATACATGAAGAAAATGCACTAAACTGTTCCGCCAAGATTGTCGAGGGTGGAAGAAACTGCTAAACTGTTCCGCAGATTGGTCGGGGTATACTGTGGTCTGGGAGCAGGGAGGGCTGAAATGGTTTGTCCGCCCGTATGAAAGTTAACTGTCACGAAAAAGAAGACATTTTGTCATGAGAGCGAGCTGTCCGTTAACGTCCCTGAGTGAGGCTCCAGTTTTTCTGAACTTAAAGAAGTTTGTTGAACTTCCGACACTCCAATGCATTTGTCTATTCCAACACGTTTGGGCGCGCCTCCATTTCCCCCCTTCCCACATTTACGCCGCTGTGTTCCTCTTCTCTCAGTTATTCAGTGAGCAAGGGTGCCTCAAGCCTGCGGAAAAACAAATCCTCTGGCTCCAATGGGCTCCGACTCGCAATTACAATGGTTTGGAAATAGGCCTACTACGTTCACAACCGCGTCTACGGCTGTAGGCACACATAGCCCACCGTATGCATAGGGGCCTACACATGACGAATTTTCACATATACTGATTCCTTAAAAAATAGAATCATTATCATGGGCGGGCGATCACAGGGGGAAGGGGGGACATGTCCCCCCATATTATTTGGTGGGAGGGACATCAAATATCGCCCCAATCTTTTGGCGACTGGCGAAAAAATCCTATAATCATATGTACAGTACGGCCAACACAAAAATGTCTAACCCATATTTCTTATTAATTGTTTTAATTTTTTTTGTTGAGAAGGCCGAATGCAAAAAAAAAAAAAAAAAAATCACGCTGCGCGCGCTTTATCCACTTTCCGTTACATGTATAATACAGTGGGCCACGTGTATAACTTTGTCAGATTCTGGCAAATACGATTTTTGTCATACGTGTCCCATCTTCAAGTGTGGTGAACATAAGTAGGCCACGAGGAAATTTTGGTTTAGGACTTGATTCAGGGTTGCCCCCCCCCCCCGCCCCACCCGCCCTCCCCACTACAAACCATGCCCTCCAACTGCCATTTTCCAACACTGCACCACAGTTTATTCTACTTCTGATCCGTATTGTTCAGACTGCTTTGTCGCCTTAACGTGCTGTTTTTAATAAAGATGAAAGCAGTATGTAACGAAAACAACAAGGCAGGTGATCGTGCACATTAGTTGGATCAGATTTACGTGATTAACGATGGAACCGTATACAGGCGTGGATCTGGGGTTCAACAATTCTGAGACATGAGAAATTTGGACGAACAATTTAGCGGAAACTATCTTGAATGACCAAATGTCCTGCTGACTGCTACTCCTCTCATCAAATGCCCGAGAAATGCGCACAGTTTCCATGACAGTGATGTTCAAGCAATTTTCAATCTGCGCAGCCTCCACCCACTTGTACGGATCCTCATGGAATATCTACTCGAAGAAACAATGGCTTATGTAGGAATGGAACCACGATGAAGTAAGTACGGCTTAACATCGATCAGTTTTCGTAAACTTACTGTCAATTGCAGTGACTGCAGACTGCCATAGTTCGCGGGAAGTGCCGCTCCCTGCAATCTGGGGGGGGGGGGGGGGGGGGTCTGTAAAACTATTTTTCTTGTACGGTACGCGTCACTGCGGGTGGCGAGAATTTCATAAAAGAGACGTAGATCAGTTCCTTCAGAGGTGTTTTCGGTGAGATGGGGGTACAGGGGTTTCAGAAATTTATGTCAATTGGGGCTGTTGCTTCTGCCATCGGCCGTTTCCTTCAATCTGGGATGTCTGTAAAACGAAACAAAGATCTTGTACCCTACGTGTCAACAACCGACGGTGGCCCGAATTGGTCGGAATAAACATGATCAGTTCCTTCAGAATGTTTTCTTGAATAAAACACCCCCGGGAATTTCATTGACGATTTTAGGATGTTGCTTACGGCATATGACCCAGAAGATGCCGTTTCCTGCAATCTGGCGGCTCTGCAACTCCAATGCCTTGTACGGCTCCGCGCCAACCAATATGGGCGCTCCGCTTAGTGATGCTACCCTCATATCCCCCCCCCCCCCCTCCCACAATATTAACACAAATCGCCCCACCCTTGATCATACCAACTGAAAGTTGAACTAGTATATTAAAACAATCTGCATCTCCGACAGCCAGAAATTTCAAAAAGGGGACGATTGGACACTCCCTGCACCTCATACACCTCATGACGGCGGTCAATAAGGGACCCTGAGTTGAATTTCTCCCTTCCACCAGCAACCTGGCTACTACGCCCGAGGTTGTCACGGTTTATTTTGATCATGGTTCCACTGCCTCGTGCGCTAATTACACCAGATGAGACTACCGGTACCGCGGCGTACATCAGGGTGTACTGCCCGATCGGAATCACGCGATTCGCTATAAATAAAACTCAAAAAAAAAGTATTAAAAAAGTGAAAAAAAGAAAAAACTAAAAATGGAAAAATGACGAAAAGGTAGGTTGGTGTAAGGGGTAGGGTGAGGTGTCTTTGTCAGGAGGGCCTCAGCACCCCCAGTATAAAAAATATTCGCAGGGGAGGGGTCTGCCTCCACCCCCACTGGCTACGTTGACGAGGCTCGTGCGTGGCGTGATATTTCGCAATTCCGAACCGATTTGCAACCGGGTTTGTTATGATCAGTTAATTACGCTGAGTGGATCACGCAACCCGTTCATTGAGCCGTGGCGGAGGTGATATAAAGACATAAATTGAAGCTTCAGTGGCGCCAGATGTCACGGACACCAATTCAAGAGTTTGAATTTAAAATGGGGTAATGTTGGGCCCACTGTTGAGCCACGGTAGTAAACCTATACTGATAGGACTGAGTTCATAGCGCCATCCTCCCCGTGCAGATTTCCATTTGGCGAGGTGCATGCTGTGCAGCATATCCAATGGTGTCAGTTTGGTTAAGCAACCGACGGTCATTACTATAGCTGTTGATATAGTGGACGGGGTAGTGGGCTCCGCATGCGCAGAAATATGCTGTAGAGTTGTGAGGTCGAAATACAAAGCCAGCCGGAATTAACATACTTGAATATCAACGACTTAACACAGTCCAGAGTTCAGAAGAAAATATTCGCAGGCAGGATTGCACAAGATTACAGATGGGGGGAGTGGGGAGTTTAAATGACAGATCACATCTCTTCCTTAGATCCCATACATATAGGAACGGATGGAAATTCCAAAATATTCTCCTCAGCCAGAAGTGGTTGTTTCGGGCGCGTGATTACTGGTTGTGCATAGCGCTCAAGGCCCATTTTCGTCCGAATTTACTAGCCTCTATAGATTTTGGTTGAAGATAAAAATAAAATTGGTTCAGAAGAAACATGAGCACTGGCAGTGCAAAATATGTTCTTGGTCCTCCGTGATGCACCAGAAAGGTATACTTCCAGGGGCTTACCCCTCTAGACCCCATTGGAAATTCAGGGGTGCCCATGTACCCCTGCAGAGGCCGCGAAAGCGTGTGAGCAAGTAGATGATGTCTCTTAACAATTATTACAAAACCCGCCCTGTATGATTCAATGCCAGGTTGATGATAATAATTCTATTGGCATTTACGGCCATTCACTGCCATTGCTCCTACAGTTAGTAGTTTGATGTGCAAGTTTAGCGATCATGTCTTTGGACAGTTTTTATCGGCGGAGGGTGAATATCACGAATTACCACCATGACTATTTTGACAGGAGATGGAAGTTCGTCTGGTTAGAGTTAGTCTGCTTGTTCGTATAACGACGATTGTCTGGTATTTTTTGTCTCGCTAGAACTTTGTTCACGGAGAGACATAGACATTGCGGTCACTTTGTTGTGTGTTGTCTGTTTTGTCTGTCCGTATGTGCGGGCGATATCTCATGTGAACCGTGAAAGCCATCATGCTGAAACCTTTTTTTGGAGGTGCGCGGTTGAAGAGTTGTCGATGTGCTTCCACTTTTCGTCCCGAAAGACCTTGCTCATTTGAATAAATTTGCATATTTAATAGAAAATTGGCCGGAAGCTTGGTGGACAAGATATCTCTGGATCGGTAGATGCTTTGGTGATGTAGTTCAGCGTATATAGCAACAAACAGAAGTGTACACGAACTGATTAGATTCCTGGCCATGATATATGATAATCAATTAGTCTAATTTGCCGTAAGTTCTACGATAATTTGAAGTTCGTTGGATTTTGACGAAACGAACTCGGTGGCCATCAGTTTATCTATAGTCCCAAGAAATTTGTACAGTAGGGGGGGGGGGGGACCGAAGGTCACCGAAGGTCATTATGTTACTAATTGAGAATTTACCTTGTTCTAAGTACATATTCATGCAGATTTTAAAGTTGTGTTGATTGAATCCTCATGAAACTTGGTGGAGATGGTACACCTTCGATCCGGAAAAATTTAACAACAGTGCAAAGGTCCAAAAGGTCTTTAATGTGAATAATTTGCATAAATTACGGTACTGCATTTTTCGGAAGTTTTTGTTAAATGGCCAATTACAATTGGAATGAGTGCAGTTAGGGGTGCTCGTAGAGATTTTTCATGGTAATTTTGGGGTTCAGTGAATCAACCACATCTAAAGACAGGTCAAAAGGTCAAAGTTCAAGTCTTAAGAAAATGTGCTTATTTTAGGAGTTAACAGGGCAAAGAAATAAAACCCGCAATTTTTTGGATATGTGATAGAGCTCTGTTGGCTACTAGGTGAAACCACTCCGCTGTCTTCGATCTGACACGCATTGTCTTCAAGTTCCCAGGGGCCAGTCATTTGGATACCTTGTTGTGGCGATCGCATAGGGCGTGTGGTAATCTGATTACAATAATCTTTTGGGGCTGACTTGGTGCATCACATCGATGCAAGCATTTTCCTAAAAACCGTCATGTCATCAAAGGTCATGAATATCAAAAACTGCCAAATAAAACATTTTCTGCAAACAACTTCTATGAACTGTCTCGATATGGCTGACATTTTGGGACGTGATGCATATCATCAAGGGTCACATTGTTCATAAAAAAACGTTATGTCAATCACAAGGTCATTCAGGGTCACTTATAGACAAACAATGCTACATCATAGCATTTTCTGCAACAAACTCCGAAAACCTGTATGCAATATGGATATATGTTGAGGCATGGTGCTCATTATCGAGGGGAATATTTTTTATGAAAACTGTTATGTCATAAAAGGTAGTTTAAGGCTATTATAAGATGTGCATTATTAAATCCTAATAGTTTATCCAAAGATTTTTTCAGCCCTCTACAATGGAGCCCCGAGGAAACTCCAGCTCAGCCTGTCAACCTTGCTTTTGGCCCCCTCTGACAATAAATTGACTGGTTAAGGGTTGTTTAAATACCCCCCCATCGGGTAGACTTATTTCGGTGTTTACTACCCTCAGCAGTCATATGTTTTACTAAGCACCTATTCAAGATTGTAGGGTGTCAGGTTACATCTGCAGTAGAGAAGATATATGCCACTGGTAGTGGTGAGACACAGGGAAGTAATGACATAGAGTTGCTTGGAGTTACTAGAGTAGGAGATAAAATCTATGGGTGACCTGAGGATATACAGAACAAAACTTTATTAGACTTTAGGACCGTATTCCACTATGAGTGCAGTGGGCAATAGGGTCCATTTACAATGTTCGGACAATATGGGAATCTAGAGGGAACTATCAACTCAATAGTAGGTTTATAACCACAGAGTCCAGGGTAGGTAGGTCGTGCTAAAGACCCAGTCTATTGTTATGGTTTGCTATTTTAAGGGATTAGTCAATGATGGCAAGGAATGTTTAAATATTTAGGATTTGGTATTGAGAGATACCAGTCCGTGTACACATACTCGATCACTTGTTTTATTTTCAGTTTTCATTCCATCACAATGATTTCTGTGAATAGAGCACTCCGGTGATATTCACTATATACAATTGTATTTTCACATAGGCTGGAGGACATGGAGGTCATTCAGTGTGTCTATTGCGCATGGTGTGTTTTCGACATTTCAAGTTGGTTCGGGATTTCCTGAGCGTGATTGGTATGTCTACCTTAGCTTTAGTCTCCCAAATGTTAACATTGACTCGAGTCACTGGGGGTTTGCAGTGGTTATAAATGCTCCATTCATGCCTAAAGTTCAAGTTTTGTTGATTCCCATGAAATGTAGTAAGTGTGGTCCACCATTGGTCCTGAGATATGTTAAAGATGCGATTGTAATCAAGTAAAATAAATCTTGTAAACAATATACGCACCCAGCAATTTAGATGAATAGAAACCAGATGGTATATTCCACGTTTCTTCCGTCCAATACAATTGATATAATATATTGAAAGTATGTGATTCCGATAATATTTATACACGGGTTGTGCGCACCTTACGATATTTTGTCGTGACGTCATGCAAAATTCGCCCGTCGCTTGTTCGCTGGACGTGGCAGACGCAATCTATCTTTAAGTGAGCAATGGGTCAATAGGAAGTGGAATAGTGGTCTAATTGCATACTTTAGGCAATCCTCAGTCACATTTCCACAAAACTATACTTCGTAGTAAGACATTGTCAATAATCAGTTCTTTAGAATTTGAAATTGATCACTCATTAGTAGGCTGTTTCTTTAAATGCTAATACCAAAAAAATCCTAAGAACACATTAAATGCCTGTAATTGTTTGCATGCGTGACTATTAGATGGAAACACGGAAGCGCAACCAGGCGAGACACTTGGGCGAATGAGCCTGAGTATTATTAGATGCAGATAGGTCGTGCGGCTGCGTTATAATGCAAAAATGTTTTGCGACGAGAGGATGATGTTCAGACGGGTATAATGCTTGTAGATAAGGTCACAGGGCCCTCCCGCATATCTAACAAACTATGAATGATAAGGACCAATGGTTGCTTTCGAAAAAAAGGGGGGGGGGGGGGGGGGGGGGGGGGGGGGACATTCCATAGAATGAATTTGCGTGTTGCCACCTGATGCCGCTACTTAATTGGTAGTAGGAATGGTAATTGCTCAGCTAGTGTTTTTTAACATTTAATTTCGCCGCTGCACGAAACTCGTCTCTATCTCTGCAATCTATTCGAAGCCCAAGTTGAACATTTTTCATGTTTCACTCCGCGTGAATCCGCTTTAATTGTGACATGCATTACACGCAGCTTTATTAATTGTAAACAAACAACGTAGTAAACAAGACGAAAAAACAAAAACAAAGACGATTTGGGGAAGGAACTTGGCAGTTCTACAAATAGTGAACACAGTCATATGTACTCTGTATATATGCTCATGTCGTGTTAAGCTTTCGCTCTAGTCATCTCCATGATTTATCGAAATTTGTTTATTCACCACTGCGTTTAGGACTTTCCGACAAGTAGTTATGGTAGTGTAAATCTTATTGCAACAGTTGGCAAATCATATAATGAGGAACATTTGTTCTAGGTACACCACAAGGTTAGTTCTGGGTACATTTGTGGAAGGAGAGGAGAAATGTTTTTTTGTTTCATTTTTTTTTTCATTTTTTTTTTTTTTTCATTTTTTTTTTTATCCCTTCAATGCCGTGGAATGTCAATCGGAAATCTTGTTAGAATCTAGAAAAAACCCCCTCTTCTTTCAACGGAATGACCCCAGTACGTATGACTACATTTCCTATTTCAAACCGTACTGATACAATGGAATATGGATATTCACTCTACCCATTCGGCATATTAGCGTACCCTATGTTGAAGACCACAAATGTACCATAAAAGTACTGGAGAGTGTGGATAAGGGATGACGAGGACGAGGCGTAATCGGGGGGGGGGGGGGGGAGGGTTGAGGGAAGGGATGTGGCATAGCAGTAGGCTAGGTTTGCATAACATTGGATTAGTGGATTGTGTTATTGGCATCCGCGAAGTGAAAGGAAAGAGAAAGAGATGCGCCGCGAGCGCCGCGTGAATTGGGAAGGACGGTGTGTTACACTTCTCGATATGGGGGCCCTTGGAACCCGCCACTCCTTGAGGTCAGGGGGCGTTCAATATGCGCAGCAGTGACACCCCTGCTTTCCAGAAAATAGAAATACTCGGGACTTGAAAAAATTATTACAATGAATAGCTTTCTCTCCCCTTCCCCGATTCGTATCAGCGGACGGGTTTCTCTTACTTAACATTAGACCAAAAGCTACGCAGGAGTCTTACAGAGTTACATAGCGATTATATATCGACATTGTATAGGTTCGGTTCGCCCCGATATGCCACTCATAATCACCGACATCTGGTTCTGACATACGTTGATAAGTAGTTGAGAAATATAGAGATGTATTTCTCTAAACTAATTCCGTCGACTGAGACTGTTATTCTTACAGCCACAAGGGAGTATAATTAAGTTCACTCCGCTGGGGCACGCATCTGCTGTGCAGTATCTTGGGTTTCGCTGATATTGTAGCTCCCTCAGAATATGCAGTAACGCTTTTTTAAACTATATATTCATATTTAACCTATACTTTTTTGGCGCATCTGTGCAGTCTGGAACCTTTGAAGTCATCTGGGGCCTCTAATACTTTCCAGTTCCGCCAGCCACCGTGACAGCTTTTGGTCAAGGTAAACCCTTTCTTCTGTATAAAAATGAATTGACATCTTCGGTCCCATGAACCCCACAAAATGGTGATTGCCTAACACTTTGGCGGTTTTAACCCCGGCCGCCATATGTCTAGTTTTGTTTTGGTAATGTACCCGATACTTCATTGCTTGCATAATAAATCTATGCATGGGATTTTGCACTCGTAGTTAAATCCCTACCGAAAATGCGAAAGCATCGGTTACAGTACACTTACAACATCTTGAACAAGGCCCCCCCTGCCACCACATGGGCGCAACATTTTGGGGACCAGTACCAACCTACACACGCGAGTATGAATGCGTTGCGTTCTGTTTCGATGACTTGCTGCTGACGTGTCCATGTTATCGCCGATGTTTACGTACGACCTTCTCGGAAGAAGTTAGTTTGACCTTTATTGACATAGCCACTGCCCTATTCAACTCTTCCGCACAAAGCCCAAACATGCAAATGGGTATGCTCACTCATGTCCAGGGTCGCATAGAATGAGGTAATGCTCCATACTGCGTTACGGCCGGGGATGCAGTATGGTTTGTTGGACATCGAAGCCATTTGCGAGGGCACGGATTTTAATAAGGTCAAATTGAATTAATGAAGGTAAAGGGCCTCAAAATCTAGTAATTCCATTAATAAGAATGGTAAATGCTTTATGGAGAAGATATTCCATTAAAATGGAATGCCATGGTAGTGCGGCATTCATGCCGTATTGGTGAAATGGTCAAGGCGGCGATTTGTGGTGGCGATTGGGGGGGGGGGGGAGTGCGGACGGGACACGATGAACAAATCCAAGAGGGAGGCCGAGCGCAACCACAGGTTGGCGCGTGTCGTACCGAATTTTGTTACGTTCAGACAGACCCCCTAGAGTGCAGGATACGGAACTTTCGGTTGTTTATGGACAGTAAGCAGTATTCCTAAATTGATAACAAAATTTTATTTGCGACAGGTTCTCCGAAAAAATTACCGCTAGTTAGTGATCAATTTCCAATGTTTTGTATTTGGTGCTGGACATTCTAATATATGATGCAAGTGAGGTTAAACGGATGAAACGACGCAATGGCAATGAGAAATCGGCAACAACACGACGTTCGCGCGGAGCGCGACGAAATTCGTTGCAGGATCCCATTTGACCAACATTGCACTGACCTCTCTGACTCTGTCATTTAGATAGGCCTGGATTTTTTACTCAAAGATTACGGCCCCAGTTTTTATCTTCTTTGCGGACCATGGCGCATGGGAGAGCTGACCACACTGCCAATTGGGGCCAGACAAACGCCAAAGGAGTATAATACGAGAGTAAAACCGCAACTGAGCGCCAAAAGCGCAAGCGAAAAATTTACACTTTGGACATTCCATGCGAAAGTCAGCCAAGTCTTTTTTTGTTGGGGGGGATTATAAACTTATCTTCACTTGAATTTTGAATCATGTCTTCGCACGAATTTGTGGCGCGTACCACGGCCGAATCTTCGACGGCTATTTTAAGGGGTCCCACCAGCACCGTGTGCCTGCCCTTCAGTATGTGCACCGTACACGCACCCACTTCAACCAGTGGTCGCACCAAGAATTGATTGCTGAATACCTCTGTTTTAAAGTTGCAAATAATTATCATGCAAAAAGATCACAGTCGCCTCAACCTCCTTCCCTTCAAAAACAACAAAGTTACACTTTTGGGCATTCCATCGATAATTCCGAATATTTTGGACTTGGCCTTTCTGCAATGAAGTTTGAATCATGTCTTTTTGACAACGCATGTGGCGTTCCCTGAGCGCAATTTTTCGATGCCCCGGCCCACCGTGTTCCCTCTAATGATAGTATGGCATCGTGCACCCAACGTTACAACCAAGTCGCGCAACCATATTGAATTACAACAAAATCACAGATTCCTGCCCCTTCACCCCAAGGAATAGAGCGATTAGCGATTTTCTGGTTGTTTGTTTATTGACTAAACTGGTCTCCTATAGCAGGATATCGACAGCGTCCAATGATGAAGCACACACCAAGCTGGTAAGCCAGTCCATGCAAACCATGGGAGTGAAGAGAGCCCATATCATGAGAATTAAGAACAAGCCAGAGTAAATTCAGGCATTTCTGTGAAGAAAACATCATATGTCTGCACAAGGAACACCATATGTCTGAAGGTACCAGAGGGCGTTAGTCGTTAGCGCCGTAAACTTTTGTAAAAATTGGAGCGGCAGAATTCACTAAACTTGAACATTTAGGTCATGGCATTGTGCATTTGTTTAAACACGTTTACTGCCGCCGGTCGGATACAGTGTCAGCGAAATAGCAGTCGGGGATCAAAATTGCATTCGCTTCCCCCAACCAAAAATATTAGGGGGAAGCCTCCCCCGTCCCCCCCCCCCCCATGATCGCCGCCCTGGACATGGTAGTTTCCCCTATATTTGAATGACTTTGCGTGCCTCTTGCTTGCGAACCATCTGCAGCACCGGTTATATAAAACCCAAAGTGGGATTTCATTGGTGCGGATGAATGATGCGGTATGCGGAAGTTGGCGGCATCGCTACATAAATGCTAAATTTTGGAGAGCAATGGACGCTGATGAAGTGTCCCATATATGCTGTATTCGATGTTCTGGATTGAGTGTCCATAGGGGCACTCTAATTTATAAGGGATGTAGTCGAGACCGGTTTCGGTCTCGAATATTCCGAATTGCCGGTCTCGGTCTAGTCTTCCGAGACCGAGACCGCCATACCTAAAGTGTAGAGACTCAAGATTGAGGCTGGTCTCGCCTCTATCCGGTCTCGACTACATCCCTGTAATTTATACCAAAGAACGGAACGAGCTACCGCGTTGGCCAAAATTCACACGTGTACCAATGCGACAAGTTGTCGCATCATTGCACCCATTCACTACGACTAATCCCCGGTAATTGGTAAACTGATGCAAGACCGTGCCTTCACTGGCCTACCGGATGCACGTTTGCTCACACTGGCAGCCAACGCAGCGCGTGCCTACTTCTGTATCGCGCAGGCCAAACACTTTACACGTGGGGTAGCGTGGAACACTCGATGAGACATGACTTGTCTAAAAACGCACTGCGGAAAAGCCCCCCAGGATTCTCATGGGCTTTCAACTCGCAATCTATGAAATCTGAAGTCGTAGTTATTTCTACCGACTGAGCTAAATCCGCCTCCTTAAGGCGATTCAAAGCCCGATGCCGAAGGTTATAGGGCTCCATCAGACAGTTCGGATGCCGTGCGAATAAATTCGATGATGTGATATGATGATGCTAATGATGATTTGATGCGCTAAGAGATGAAAAATGCAGTAGGAGATCATACAAATCAGGGACGCTGAATCGGCTCTTATGCGAAGATAGATAGATGCTCCATGTGACCGTATTCGGGTAATGCGGCCTGAGTGGGACAGGGGGTACTTTCCTACGTTGTGCTCGTTCCCCGTTCTATTTTGAATAACCTCAACAACCCTCCCCATCCCACCTCCACCATGGAATATCTACTCCGCAATCGAATGCACCATATAAGAATAATTTATAACCATGCTCACGTGAATTTGACGTCACTCTGCACTCTGCATCCGGAATTCTTAGAATAGCACTTAAGGTGGATGGCATGGCCCTACTTACGGATGCGGGGGTCCGGTACGATAAAATGTGAAAATCGAATCGGAACGTTGATAAAGAAGCGAGGTGTTCTGCCACATTCCGCATACCCCTCATGATCCTAACTTACCAACATTTACTGATCGGCCCCAAGGACCCAAATTTGAGATACTGATTATATGATATTGGCCTATATATCATGAGAAGCAGTGTGAAGTTCCTTACGAATTGAGGGGTCAGGAAATTGTCGGCGCGGGTTCACCAATTCTGCAGCTACTTTCGATCTTTGTGAGGGACAGTTGGGTCGAGGGGGTAGTAGAACTAAAGGAGATAATTAGCATAGTTAAGTCTACTCGAGATTAGGCTGCATGCACTAGTTTTTCAGTGGTGGTTGTCAAGTGGAAACTTTTGATTTGGCTGAACATCGTATTTTTACATATGGCGGCCAATTTGCTGATTCATTGAGAGATGTTCGTCGAAGTATATGCACCAAGATTACGTTCTGAGGGATACAGGGGAAGCCTATTATGGCCTCTATTCCAAATGCCAGGGAGATGCCATTCAGATCAATATCGTCGCTGAACCGCTCCGAAAAAAACGTTAGTTCACTGAGTTTTGTCATCATTAACTTGAAAAAAATAACTTAGAAAAAAAAAGCCCCTCATCCATTCCTTCAAAGCACGTATACACGCATTCCATTTATGAGAGAGCAGCATCGATGTGCTTCGGATCAAATGCTACGTACAAATGTGTGTCATCAGCGTACACCATGTAGCTAATACCATGTGACCAGGGCGTTATATACATAAAATTACAGGGGGGGTGTGTGAATCATTTGAGACCGACAGATTTCGTGAGACCGATTCTTATTCGCGGTTTTGTACCAGAGGCCGCGCCGTGCGGTCGTAGCGGGTACTCGGTACCCGATGGGTGGCCAATTTTTGGATTGCGCAAGCCCCAGATGGCCGGTAAATGACCTCTCCGGGGCGTTTGAGGGGCTGCATGTACCAAGCTTACAAAAATTCTGGGCAGTTGGGATCACAAAATTCTATAATCGGAGGAAAAATTTTAATATGTCGTCACGACATCGGTCTTATTGATGCCGGGACATTTTTGGCCCAGAATGTTCAATATTTTGTGCTCCATTACTGTTCACCAGTGCTGGCGAAGCGCGGAATTTTTTCGGGGTTTTTCCCGGCACATCTTGGGGCAAAAAGAGGATCTCACCAGAAAATTTGGGACATCCAGCTATCTTCAGCTCAACTGTCCCAACCATGATATGACCTCAGTAGTAGCAGTTACTGGAGAAGTAAAACATGCGTTGAAATGAAGCAGTTGGTAGCCTAAGCTATGCGGTTCCAAATCGTGCGTGGTCGAGGGGGGATGGGGGGGGGGGGGAGGGGGGGGAACGTGGAACGGAGGCGGAAGGGTTTAGTAATCAAAAAAGAGGTGGACTGTAGTTTCAGACGTTCAATTTGAGAATGTTGTTATTGTATAATTCCAGTATTTAACCTCTCAGATATGTATGAGTTAGGGGGTCAAGTGAAGTATAGTCCCATTAGAGTGTGCGGGACGATGGACGGAAAAAGGACGCGAACAAAACCACCACTTCGTTATAGCGCGAAGCGTGAATTGTTTCCACTTTTTATCGGCAGTCGGGCGAATTTGGCACAATTCTGCCTTCGTGTGAATCTTTTGTTGTGTTTTGCCAGAATCTATTTCAAAATGGTATAGTCGAATATGATACAGAATTTTTATTATATAGTGTCATGGCTTAATTCAATCAAT
The DNA here is from genome assembly GCA_026419785.1 of Sclerodactyla briareus. Classification (NCBI taxonomy): domain Eukaryota; kingdom Metazoa; phylum Echinodermata; class Holothuroidea; order Dendrochirotida; family Sclerodactylidae; genus Sclerodactyla; species Sclerodactyla briareus. The sequence goes on along the minus strand of JAODTK010002087.1, from coordinate 374,532 downwards.
TTTTCACCTAACTCGAGCGGAGACCCGAACTTTTGTCGCCCAGAGACACGACACTTCTGAATTTCCACGGGGGGGGTGGGGGGTTGTAACAACCCACACCCCCGTATTTACGCCCTGCCTTTGTGAACCTTAATTAAGTTTGCTGAGTGAAGATTCATATGAAGAAAAAGAGGCACATGTCCGGAATCGAGCCTTGTGGAACACCACCACTGTATAGGATTGTTCCTTAGAAGCGAAATTTGCACTGGACTGGAAGCGTCATATCTCCCGAGATTGGTAGCACACCTGGAGCTGTGTCATTTCGCGTAGCCTAGTGGAAGAAAAATCCTTATTTCCCATTTCACTCCTGTGCATACTCAGGGGTTTCGCTGAACCGCAGACGGGGATCGGGGAGGGGAGAGGGTGGTATATTATCGATTTGAGACACACGCAATTTAGATCCTCCACATTGAGGCGCTGCCATGCGCTATGATGTACCACTGATTGCCCTTATAGTTGACGCTGTCATAATATGGCGTTCTTGGACATGTTCCTTCGATGAAAAATTCCGATGGATGCAGGAATTTCAAAAATTGGGCCTGGCTGAATTTTCACCTCGGCCAATGGTCAAGCGACAGCACATGTTTCACATTAAACAGTGGCCATTCCATCGGGGCCCCACAGCCACATTAACGACCCTCAAAAAAACCCTAAGGCTTTCCTCATTGCTTGTTCGAAAAAAATGATGCCAACTTCTAGGTAGTCAGTTGTGATGTAGACATATCATGATTGTAACATTGCAATGATAGCATGCAGGCTCGCTCGGAACTGCATCGATCTCAGCTCCGGACACAGGACAATAACACAATTAGCGAGACAGCGCACGCAAGTGACCACTCATTATCAGAACTGGGGGGAACCTGCATTGCCACATTTTGTGGGCAGATGAAATGGCAGATGAGATGAGCCAAAGTGTTTTTAAAATTGTACAGTATGTGGGAATTCTAGTGCTATTCAAACGGATTACAGTTGAGTTTCCAGACGGCGTAACAACAATAACAATACAGTAGTGTCGGCTAACTGAAAAACGGAGGTCTGCTAGTAAATACTATAGAGCATAACGTAGGTATACAGCTATTGCGAGGACTAGTAGGTGACGATCGTGAGTCCTCACCGATCGTGAGTCGATCGGCGCGTCCTTTCTGTAGTTCAAAAACGCGGCGCTATGTTACTGCGTGTGAATTCACCTGATTCAAAAACGTCCGGCGGATGGTTATGATTCAATTAGACGCGTCAGTAGCAGTTACCTGGAGGAAAACAGCGTGAAAAATTAAGCAGGTCTGGTAGCAAGCTACGCAGTTCCAATATCGTGCGTGGTCGAGGGAAGGGGGGGGGGGGAAAGGACCGGAGGCTGAAGGGTTAGTAATCAAAAAAGAGGGCTGCAGTTTTCAACGTATGAGAATGTTGTTGATAATTCCTGTATTTCACCTCACAGATATGTAGGAGTCTAGGGGGCATGAAGTATTTAAAAGTTCCCATTGTGTGATGCGGAGATGACGGAAAAGCGGACCGGACCAAATCCACCGCTATAGTATACGCGCGAAGCGTGAATTTTTTCCACTGTTTTATCGCATTCGAGGCAAATTTGGCCAAATTACCTGCCCTATCTTGTGTGACTCTTTTGTTGTGTTTTGCCAGATCTATTTCAAACTGGTATGTCGAATACTGACTACAGAATTTTTTATTATATAGTAGGTCATGGCTATAAATCAATTAATGTTTCACCTAACTCGAGCGGAGACCGAATTTTTGTCGCCCAGATACCGAATCTCTGATTTTCCACGGGGGGGGGGGGGTTGTCACCCCCCAACACCCCCCGTATTTACGCCCCTGAATTTGTGGACCTAAGAAGTTGCTGAGTGGAAGATTCATGATGAAGAAAAGAGGACATGTCGAAATCGTGAGCCGTTGTGGAAACCCCACATTATAGGAGTTCCTTAGAAGCGAAATTGGCACTGACTGGAGCGTCATATCTCCCGAGATTGGTAGCAACCACCTGGATGTGTCATTTCAGCAGTAGCCTAGTGGAGAAAAACTCTTATTTCACTTTCACTCCGTGAGAATTCAGGGTGCTGACACCGCAGACGGGGAGAGGGATCGGGGAGGGGGAGGGTGGTATTATCGATTTGAGACTACGCAATTTAGATCCTCCCATTGAGTCGCTGCCCCATTGCCTATGATGCTACCACTGATGCCCTTATAGTTGACGCTTACATAATATGGCGTCTTGGACAGGTTCTGCGATTTGCAAAATTCCGATTGATGCAGGAATTTTCAACAATGTGGCCTGGACTGAATTTTCCACCCTCGGCCAATGTCCAGTCTGACAGCCACACGGTTCACTAAACAGTACCTCCATCTGGGCAGCAACATTACGACCACAAACCAAACCCTCAGCTTTCCTCATGTGCTTGGCGAACAAACTTATGCCAACTGCTAGGTAGTCAGTGTTATTTAGAAATATTGATTGTAACATTGCAATGATAGCATGCAGGCTCGCTCGGAACTGCATCGATCTCAGCTCCGGACCACATTACAATAACACAATTAGCGAGACAGCGCACGCAAGTGACACTTCATTATCAGAACTTGGGGAACTGCATGCATTTGTGGGCAGATGAACTGGGCAGATGAGATGAGCCAAAGTGTTTAAAATTGTAAGTATTTGGATCTAGTGCTATTCAAAAACGGATTAGCATTGACGTTTCCATACGGCTTTAACAACACTAACACTACGTAGTGTAGGCTAACTGAAAACTGAGGTCTGTAGTAAATACTCTAGAGCATAACGTTAGGTATACAGCCTATTGCTAGGACTAGTATAGTGACCGATCGTGAGTCGATCACGATCGTGAGTCGAACTCATCGCGTCCTTTCTGTAGTTCAAAACGTGCGCTATGTACTGCGTGTGAATATCACCTGATTCAAAAACGTCCGCGTGATGGTATGATTCTAATTTTAGAACGCATCAAAAATTTATCATTCCATTGTTCCTATTGCGGGAGAACAAATTTGACCGCTTTGTGTTTTTGGGTGTTTTTATTAGTGGCTGAATCATCCTGCCAGAAATTTGCCGAAAAGAACAAAAAAATGTTTTTTTCGTGTTCCATTTCCCATGGACAGATTGACAAGAATGTTTTTTAGTTGTGAATTGCTGTCAATATGTCTGTAAATGTTTTGCAGTGCCATGTAAGGAGTAATATCTGCATGTGATCGACTCATGATCGGAAAGCTAATGCTTTATTGAATTCTGCCATCTATTTTTTGAACCCCTTTTGCCCTCGGAACGATCATTCCATGAGACAAAATTTATCATGAAGGAAGACAATAGATGAGGGAATACTTCTGGTAAGTTACGTTCATATTTCGGCAATTTGTTTTCTTGCTTTTCTTATTAACATGTCCCTTAGGTGATCGACTCACGGATTGTACTAGTATACTGGAATAGGATGGGCATGTTCAGTGCTCAGTAGCATTATGTCACTGGTGTTCAGGAATAACCCCTATTTGATACTAGGAACAATCTCGATTATTAAATTCCCTACTGCAGAGTGCAGGTTACAGGTCACACAGAGGAATATTCGTTATATGGGACCTACTGCCTTTAATAATCTTCCAGCGTATCTTACAACAATCCCTCATTCCCAAGTTTCGAACGAAAGTTAAAGAAACACCTTCAGTGCCCCCAGCAAACGTTAACGTCTGTCTGCTCTTCTGGGGGGTGTGCGGGAGGTGGGGGAGGGGGGGGGGGGGTGGGGGTATTGGTCATTGTGGTGTGGTGTTTGTTTTGTTGTTCGTTTCTATTTGACTATTGAAAGGGGTTCTGCTTTAAACAAGCTTTGAGTAGGTAGCTTTCGCAGAACCCCCCAACCATTCATTATGTCACTGCTTTTGTATTCATTCAAGTCTTTTCTATGGTTGAAGTTGAAGTATGTATAATGCTCCCTGTCATTTTTTTGTGTGTGTCACTACTACGGCAGCCTTTAACTTGAGCCCTCGGCCCTCACTGCTCAGTAACACTGGACTGGAGTCGGAAGGGTGGGGGGGGGGAGGTGGGGTAGCGTGTTGCGGTGTTAAAAATATACCCGTCCACCGAACCCGAAAACAACCACCGTTATCACCGTGAGGCAACCAAAATTCTGATTTCTCAAATAGCATTATAGAAAATCCTCAATAAAATGGCACGCCATGTCGACCCCATCGTTTATTTCATAACATTTGAATGTTTGTTAATATTTGTGTAATATCATTGTGAACCTTTAAAATGCTGTGAAATAAAACTGATCTGGAAAAGGTTTATTCGTTATCAACTTATTTTTCCCATCCTGTAGAGTTGCAAGTTTAATTATGTTCCGAAATATCAACGCTGCAAATTACTCCTAGGAGGTACAGTACACTCCACAGAGTCCACAACGGCTAGTGGAAAACACTGCTTCCTTCTGTTTGGTCGATAACAAATTGACAAAGGGGCGTAAACTCCTGGTGATTCATACCAGTACTACTGTAGGTTTCGCATATCCGCAGTCTATGAGAGGGGATGATCTGTAAGGACAAGTCCAGCCAAAAAATTTAAGGTCATATGATTGTGCCATCGAAAATCTGCCAATCAAACTTGTTTCATGTTCATAGCATGTCCAGTTATAAAGTTACAAATTTCTAAAGATATTAATTATCCACTGCTAAGTTGACAATTTTGCAAATTTGATAACGTCATATTACCAATTTACAGAAAAAGTTATCTTTCCCTTATAAATGATTGGTAGATATGACATATGAAAAAGGTTGGCAGTTTTGCCACAAAATCACAAAATTACATGAAATTTGAGGAAGCCATGATCTCCCAAGCGAACATGCTATAAACGGGGGAACAAAGTGATATTTGAAGGATTTTTTATTCCTTTAACATTATAACACCAAAAGAGTATTATTGGCTGGAAGTTGCTTTAAATAAGGCTGACACGGTTACTCGGTAAACCGAGAAATCCGGAGTGACTCGGTTGTTTCGCTTTGTCTAACTCGGTTTGAAAATTTGCAGAGAAAACCGAAAACCGTGAACGACGAAAAAACCGAGTCGCCCGACGCCAACGGCCTCTAAAAACCGAGTCATTGAAAAAATCTGCACGCAATCCACAGCTCGGTTAGGAGCGGCAGTCAGAGCCCGGAGGATCTTTTGAAAACATCAGTCACATTAGCACACGCAATTGACGCCGCAGAGACTCAAGGAATGGTCAACTGGGGGACGGGAGTATGTGTGACTTTCCTTGCAGCAATAAAATCATAGTGATCTAATAGAACCTATCAATTTCATCATGCTGTTGTCTCTGGGTCCTTTCTTTACATTTCCCATCGTAAATAAAAGTAATCATATCCTCAATATTACTGTTACTATTCACCTTCCCAGAAAGGTAAGGTGAATTATAATGTAATTTTATTGGCTGCATGTTAGCCACGCCCCATTTCAGTTGGCGAATGTTCCCTTTATGGACAAGGTGACAACAACTCACAAGACTGTCGTGACTTTGTAGCACTGTGTACTAAAGTTGACAGCTTTCATGTGTCAAACATTCAGCTGTTCGGAATAATTACCTTAGCTACCAAACCACCGGTACTAAAATCAAATTAGGTATTTTTTCTGCCGATTCCAGCCGCCGCCGCTGCGTACATCGCAGCTTCAATCCGCAACCTTTTGAAAATTATAAAAGGCCCCACGGTGTTGCGAGCTGTTTTGTACTTTCATTATTTGCCAAAATATACTGCCGCCACGGACATAGCAGCTTCGTGGTGACGTAATACATAAAACTGCAGCAAAGCTATATGTTGCTTGCGTACTCGCCCAATGCTGTTCACTGTTTCAAAAAAATAGCCTGTTTGGAAAACGTGGTCATCACCTACTTAGGTTCAACTAGCATGCTGTCAATGCCTCCCACTGATAAGGTACAGTGCGTTACACAATACCAAGTCGGCCACTCTATTGATTTGGCACAGGCCGCCGACAGCAAACTTTTTATAGCACACAATTAAATTATGGGAGTTCAACGTGACTCTGTGTTAAAGACTGGAATTATTAGCGATCGTCGATCCACTTCGCTCCGCGATACTCACTCTGTAATTTTCGTGTGGGCATACATTTCTATGAATGATTATGTGAATTTGGTTCAATTGGTGAAAGAAAATATTCATACATAAGGGTTTAGCGCAGATCTGGAGGCTTTTAGTGCTGATTTTAGACTGTGCCTACTAAGTTTCCTTGCTAAAATAATCACAGTTACGCTTGGGGCTTTGGGCTCACCGGTAATTGCACAAGCGATCTGTTTGTACTGTGCATGTGCGCGACAGGCGTACTACATAGGTACGTGTGGAATTAATTAGTAGTTTTTTTTTCTGCACGTCGCATGTTTTAATAGAGAAGAGACACGTGGTATGATGCGCCTGCAGGTTTATTTGCAATTATTTGTTCCTTCCCCCATATAATAATGGAACAGTCTGATTGATGAAAAGGATTTGCCTGTCTTTACAGAGAAACAGCTGAAATATTGTACTAGACATAAATGAATATGGAGGGGATAACAATGCTGGCTTTTATCACTAATGGCATCAACTAGATGAAGTCACGGAAACCCATAATATCAAGATCACGCTGACTTGTTTTCTTATGATTGTTTTTATTAGAATTACAATTCAGTACTAACAAAATAATGCTAAGGATATACATATCTTTGAACTCGAGAGAGTCTATTGCGCCTGAAATTAACACTCGCTCTGGGGCGGGACCGTGTTTGCAGTTCACGGAGCCGTAACGCCCCCTTGGCGGGCAAAACCTCTTGTTGAACGGCATCTGTCAAAACTGAAAAAAACGGTTTGACTCGGTTATCAAATCGGAAACCGACCGGTTTTGCCCATAACTAACCGGCAGGCTTACCTTTAAATTGTATGTAGCTACCTTGGTCCCCGTGACAAACTTTCAATCATTTTTCGCAATTCATGATTAACAGAACTCATACCTGATATACCAATAATGGTTATAATATGTTGGAAATGGGAAACGTTCTCACTCTTGAAATATGTTTATTTTGGCGCATGCTGTAAGTCTTCGGAGTGCTTATTATCACTTTCCAAAACTTATTGCAAATCTTTAAAGAACATTTGCACTGATTGCAGTGAACGAACGTGCATCCTGGGTGGTGTCAGGCAAGGTCTTCGTCAGGTTACCAATGACCAGGGGAAGTCGCAAGTCATGTGAGGAGGCACTGCCTTGATCCAAGACTATAACCAAATTTTAATCTCCTTTGGGCCAACTCACTTATTCTTGCAATTATCGATTTATTCCCAATTTTACTGGATTATTTTGGCTTTCTCACATTTTTCTTGTTTTTCTCCTCCCCCTTCAGTTTATTCAAAAGCAACACTGGGGAGAATCAGGGTGTCACATCAGAGCTATTATTTTGGATCTAGTGCCATCAATTCAGTTGCGTCTGTCATGCTGAAGTACAGAACAGCCCCATGACCGCACACCTCCAATGTCAATGTTTGTTTTAATAAACACTTGGCCTATTTAAACACTTGGCCTATAGTTTTAATAAACACTTGGCCTATTTTTTGTTGACGAATGCGATACCAAGATGCTCGCATGGCTCGTGCAGATTTGGCAGTTGTCCAGTTCCTGGTCTCATAAAACTTGTGCCTATAAACTCTTGGCTGCTTGTCTGAATCTGGGTTTTGGCTTTGCTGCACCCCCCTTCGTTTCGTTGTGTGTTAAGGCAGGTTGTACCGTACATTGCTCCGATGTTAGCTTGGGTTGAATTCTCTCTACAGGCTGATAAGTGTCCTCGCAGCGGAAGGGTAGATGCCGCACCTTTTGAACGAGTGACAAATGTTTGCAGGTGTTATTGCCTTGCCCCCGATTCTTCTCTAAAGGTGAAATTAGTTACTTGAGCCACTTTCGTTCACAAAGATAATTAAATCACTTGCTGAAACATAGAAACTAATGATCACTTATTGGAAAAAAAACATTGATCACGCAACCAGGCGCTTATGGCAATTGCCATATTTAGTTGAATTGAATAATCCAACACTCACTTGTTTTTGACGCATCTTAGTGATTGCAATTAGGTTGAGCGTGTAAAGTAAATCGAATGATGCTTGTAGGTAGTTCATTGCGCATCTATATGCTAGTCTACTCACCAAGAAGGATTCGCTTAATGAGTCATGTTACTGACTGACTCATGATACACCCATGGCCGCTACACTATAGCACCTCCACCACCACCAACATCGGTCCTGAGAAGATTTGTGAATTTTGCGATTGAATGAAATAGATGGACTCACAGGTAGGTCTGCATCCAGAATGTTGCAATGATTGAGGAAGATGTCAGCTGATGCCAGCAATTTGACTGAAAGGGGTCATATTGGCTCAGGCCAAATTGTGTTGCATTTACCCTACTTTGTTTTATGCAGGTTCTGCCATGGTTCTGGTTTTCTCCATTTTGGGCATCTAAATGAGATTGCCTCTCGTTCCTCTATGTCTATTTTGTAAATAAAGTTTTGTTTTCAAATCAAGTTCAACCATAGGGTCAGGAATGAGAACAAGTGTAAACTTACATGGTCCTTCCACTCGAATTATCTATAGTATGCACGGGTATGTACGTATAATTTATGTCTCCTCATATCAACCGATATTCTCTGTACATCTGTATATGGCAATTGAGAGTGGTGAAATAAACTTCAGAGAGAGAAATACTATATTCCCAACCATCTCAAGTATTGCTATTTGGGATGAGCAGTGGACATGCTTGGTCTCCATGGGAGGGGGAGGCGAGTTGGGTATTTTCTAGCCTGCTAAAGCAGACGAATGAAGAAAACCGATCCTTAAAAATAAGAGGGGGCTTATAACTTCTGTATTTTTAAATATACCACAGTGTCGAAATACTAACAACAGTATCGTGCTGCAGGGACTTCGTTTTGGACAAATCCACCAAAATTGGGATTCTGCCCATTACAATTCAGGTGACATAGTTGTCAGTCATCAGTAGCACACGGGCGTTGATATGGATGGCAGAAACCCTGAATAGATTCCGCGAAAGATCGCCCCATAGTTTGGTCATTAATATTTAACAGAAGAGGTTCAATAACTTTTACAATACCGAAAATGAGTATTTGTCGAAAAGGAATGATGCATTGAAGCCTAGAATGAACCGAAGCACACTGTTTTAGCTCTGCGAGGCGTATTGCTTGTGTGGTATCGCCGCATGAGTTCGAAAAATATGAATCCTTCAAATGGGGAATTAAAAAAAAGATATCCATCTAACGTATGCCAAAACTAGGTGGGAGTTGTCGAAACAATTCCAAAATCAAGTCTAAATTCAACGTTGAAGTCGCCACTGCCTTTTACTTTAGTTCCCGCCATTGATTCAGCTCAGCAGGGGCGGAAACAACGTCGCTCACCGGCAGAAGAGGAAGAAAATAGGTGTTAAGCGCAATTAAATGTTAACACTTTGGAGATTGATCTGAAAAAACTTGGTACACATGTCCATCCTAGGAAATCTCGGATGAGTTAGAAAGTGGGCATCACTACAATGCCGGGGGCCGCCAATTTTTGCATAATTTACGCGGAATTTTCAAGTTAGTCGGATTTAAACGAAAAACTTGGTGGGTGGAGACTATAGTTGATCCCGAAAAATGTGGAGGTCATTCCAAGGTCATCGGAGGTCAAATTTGCATAAGTCAGACGATTTCCCGATTTCCAAACTTTCAGATTTGAAGAAACTGGGGATGGGGGCTTACATTTGTTCCTGACAAAATTAAAGGTCATCTTCAAGGTCATTGTGGGTCAAATTTGCATAATTTATGGGCCATTGTGTGAACTTATATAGATTCAACAAAAACTTGGTGGATGAAGCTAATCTTGGTTTCTGACAAAAAATGGATGGTTCTATGGGGTATCAGATTACTTCCTTTCCCAAGGGATTGCTCAAAAGCGGGATATACATGTGGCGGTTTACCCGCCTACACATGTCTAGTTTGTATGTATGTACATATAAATTGTTTCTCCTCATATTATACTGAATATTCTCTGTATGTCTGTATATGGCAATTGAGAGTGGTGAAATAAACTTCCAGAGAAATACTATATTCCCAACCATCTCAAGTATTGCTATTTGGGATGAGCAGTGGACATGCTGCGTCTCCATGGGAGGGGGAGGCGAGTTGGGTATTTTCTAGCCTGCTAAAGCAGACGATATGAAGAAACCGATCCTAAAATAGAGGGGCTTAGAACTCTTTATTATATACCACAATCGAATATTACCCCAACTATCGTCTGCAGGAACTCTGTTGACAAATCCCCAAAATTGGGATTCTGCTCATTACGATTCAGGTGACGTAGGTGTCAGTCATCAGTAGCACACGGGCGTTGATATGGATGGCAGGATGGGAGCAACCCTGATAGATTCCGCGAAAGGATCGCCCCATATTTGGTCATAAATATTTACAGAAGACTTTCAATAACTTTTACAATACCGAAAAGTGAGATTTGTCGAGAATGATCATTGAAAAGCATAGAAGAATGACGAAAGCAACGGTTTTAGCTCTGCGAGGCGTTATGCGCTTGTGGTATCGCCGCACGAGATCGAAAAAATATGAATCCTCAAATGGGGAATTAAAAAAAAGATATCCATCTAACGTATGCCAAAACTAGGTTGGAGGTTGTCTAAACAATTCCAAATCAGATCAATCACGTGAAGTTAGCATCTGCCTACTAGCTCACGCCCATTATTCAGCTCAGCAGGGAGCGGAACAAAGTCGCTCACCTGCAGAAACTTCAGGGTTAGCGCAATAAACTCTTAACACTTTGTCAGATTGATCTGAAACTTGGTACACATGTCCATCCTAGGAAATCTCGGATGAGTTAGAAAGTGGGCATCACTACAATGCCGGGGGCCGCCAATTTGGCATAATTTACGCGGAATTTTCAAGTTAGTCGGATTAAACGAAACTTGGTGGGTGGAGACTATAGTTGATCCCGAAAAATGTGGAGGTCATTCCAAGGTCATCGGAGGTCAAATTTGCATAAGTCAGACGATTTCCCGATTTCCAAACTTTCAGATTTGAATGAAACTTGGTGGATGGGGGCACATTTGTTCCTGACAAAATTAAAGGTCATCTTCAAGGTCATTGTGGGTCAAATTTGCATAATTTATGTGAACATTTTTGTAACTTCTATCGATTACAACACAACTTGGTGGATGAAGGCTATCTTGGTTTCTGACCAATGGATGTTTCTATTGGGTATCAGATACTTCTTCAAAATGATTGCTCAAAGCGGGTATACACGTGGGCGTTTTTACCCGCCTACACATGGTCCTAGTTTATATATGTATGTACATATCAATTGTTTCTCCTCATATGACCTGAATTCTCTTATGTCTGTATCTGGCAATGAGAGTGGTAAATAAATTTGAAACTTTATTTCCAAGAAATAGTCCCAACCATCTCAGCATTGCTATTTGGGAGAGCAGTGGACATGCTGCTCTCCATTGGGAGGGTGGAGCAAGTGGGTATTCTCTAGGTTGTTTGGGGGGTCATCAACCGCGCATTTCGTTCCTTCCTTAGAAATGAGCATTTGAGATCACCTCTTCGAGAGTAAGCGCCCTAACTGATAGGCACGCAAGGGTTTATAGTTGTACTTCTCCAGCAGTATGAATGCTTATTCTTACTCCCCATGTGTAAGATTACGAACACACTTGCAAATGCATCTTGTAAAGGAATTTAATTGCATGAATATCCCCAAGTCTCACTGAATTCAATCCTGTCATGATAGCACTTTCTGTGGAGCCTGAAGGCATCGCTAAACCGTTGGGGAAGGCATTCCATCCAGCAACCAACCATAGGGAAATGCGCGTGTTTATTAACATCCATGGGGCTGATAGTTTCACGATGAATGAGGGCCTGGCTTGGTTGTGCATGGGCTCTAGTGGTAGAAACACTTGCACGTGGGTGACTGATAAGAAATGGTTTCAATTGCGACCAATTTATTGACAGGCTTATAAATCATAGTCATCTTTGGGCAGCTCTCCCCTTTTTCCAAGAAGTCCCACTCCGACTGGAAAATCGTAACACGATTTTTCCGACAAATCTTCACACAACATTTCATCTTCCTGCTAGGGGCAGCTTTCGAAATAGCGGTGTAGCATTGTGAAATGCTCCTCAAATGAGCAAGAGTGATACACCTTTTGGAAGCATTACTGTAGCAGTCAGTTTTGTACTACAAAAACTTTGACAGAATACAGATTTTTTTTTTACATTCCTCCCAAATTGCTAACACAAAGTATGGCACTATGTGAAATGCTGGATAGGGGTCCTAGATTGAGGCACCACGTTATTCGATGTGGATTTACTGAGGTTTCATATGCCACGACTTCCACCTCCACAGCTAAATTATACAGATTTTATTGATTCGTGATGTGGTTTTCCCAGCCTCATTTGCTGGTCATTCCAAGCCCAGTATGTATATATCATGACTATAATTGGTTTCCAAGATCGAGTCATTCTTCTGATATGTAGATTTGTTGGGTGCTCAATATGGGTTTATTGCAAAGCATAATAGCACTTGCAAGATCATTTAGGTTGAAAACATCCTAAGCAAAATAACACAAACCACTATCACAAAAAAGTGGCAAACTGCAGAGCGGTTCACGACCCACCTTTTTGGAGGAACACTTATGTGAGTGGTAATTGACTCATGTGACCGATTGTATACACTGTAGTTTTTGATCTATGTTTTTTCTATATTTTCTGGAATAATGCCTTATGATTGATTCGTGTTCATGCTATTGTCGTTTTTCCGAAGTGGATTTTTCGAGTCAAAGAGACCACTCTTGGCAACAGTGTTTTGAAAGTGATAGCGGCATGAAGCAGAACAGATTTATCTATCTATCTGTTGTCTGTTCTGGTCTGTTTGTTTCCGTCCGTCCTTTCGTTCTCTCGTCCGTCCCTTCCTGGACCGATGTTGAAACCAAAGGGTCATTGAAAGGTAATATAGGCCAGTAAGGGTGTGAAACTTCAAAATGTCTTTCTGATTCTCCCTCCTCAAGTACTTTAAGATTGTCCTTGAAACTGTGTCATAATGTTGCTTGGGTCATGCTCCATTCAGCTTGATCCCAAATTTTGGATGGCAATGTCTCATGGTGCCATTAAGAGTTAAAACTGTGACATCTGTTAAAAAGAAGCATTATGGACCCCCAAACAGTCATTCTTTGATGGATGTTGGGACACACTTTGGACCCACGTTCATTGACCTTTGAGACATCTTTGACCTGTGATGGTTAAGGTCGAAGTACATTAAAGGGCCGTACATCAAAGGGCCGTAGCGAGTGGGGGGGGTCACACCCCCATAATTTTTGTGCCTCGGGCAAAATTTGGTCGGCAAAAGGATAAATAGGAAGGGAAAGAAGAGGAAAGAGGAGAGGAGGAAAAGAAGAGGAAAAAAGGAGAGGAGGGAAAGAAGAGGAAAGAGGAGAGGAGGAAATAAGGAAGAAAAAGGGGAAGGGAAAGGAAAGGGAAGTAAGGAAGTTGAGGGAAGACGGAATGGGAAAGAGGAATAGAAAACACAACGAAGCAAGAACTTTATTATCGGCTATTTCGACTTTCAGCTCTTCATCTAATTGGCCAATTGCATTCAGCGTCGGCAAGAGAATGGCATGTCGGCAACATATATTGGTGTGACGGCCTATCGTCGCCGTCGGTTAATTTGTACCGATGCCCAAGTTCCTTTCGGCAAAGGGGAAAAAAAGGCGTTAGCATTTGACATTTTGTTTTTCATGAGTTTGACAGTTTCTTTGACAGTTTTGTTTCTGGTCCTATATTCCAGAGATACATACCAAAAAATCCAAGCCATTTTGCTGAAAACAATTGCGAAAGAAATTTTCCCAGAACTTCGCAATGAACAGTTGTTTCAGGTGTGGAAATCATGTGCGCGCATAGCCAGAGACAAGGCGAGAGATGAGCGACAGCCTCACCCCCACAGTTTTTTTTTCTTCGATCGAAAATTCGGGTCAGGAAACCAACATTGAGCCATACTAAATTGAAATCTGGTAGGGATCTCCTAAGGCAAAGGAAGATTGGTCTGAAATTCCTGTAAATGGCCGAAATTTGATCAATTGCCCAGTGAAGTGTCAAGTTTTTGCACGCTTCGCGCGCAGTGTGTGCTCATGGTCTGCTTCATACTAACAGCTCCGTAAAAATAGGGCATTGTTTAGGATTCGGTCAGAATTTTTCGGTGTTCCAAATGAAAAGGGTACCAGTAGGTGGTGAGCGGGGTCAAGTTATTACTGACCTGCCAATTTTTCTGAGAGTATTGCACCAGATTGCATCTGAGGACGTTTCAGTGTTCAAAATTTCCGCAAAGGGGAGGGGGGAAACCCCTCCCCTTATCCCCTCCCCCATATCACGTAACCATTGCCAGATCCGGGGGCAAACATAATCTCTACCTCCCTCCCTAATTATCATCCTTCCCCTACGCCCCTGCTTGACGAGTGCCGTACGTGAAACTATGGGGGACGTACCCTAACGATCAGCCAAACTGCACATTCAGTGTTATTGATGGTCTGCTTCACACTTACGAGCTGCATGAAAATCGTGCATTGTTTGGGATTCGGCAAAATTTTCGGGGGGGACGTCCAAATTTTAAGGGTTCGTGGACGTGGTTAGCGTGGTCGCGTAATTACTGAACGCCCAATTCTACTGAAATATTCCACCAGATTGCCCTGAGGACTTTTCAATATTCAAAATTTTCCAAAGGGGAGGGGGAAAAATTTTTCCCCCTCCCCTTAGACCCCTTCCCCATATTCAGTCACCATTGCCAATCTTTGACAAAACATCCTACAACAACTACACACACCGCCCCAATTATCAACCTTCGCGTACGCCCCTGAAGGGGCATGTAAACCACTTGGGAAATTGCCTCTTGGCCCCCAAACAGTAATTCTTCGTTGATTGATGTTGATCAAACTTGACATAATTTCATTGAGACCCATGCGGCATGTTTGACCATGTGGACGTCCAGTTCAAAGGTCACTAAAGAGGGCAACGATAGGCCATTATGTTTGGAATTTCACAAATGTATTCCTGCAAAGTACATGAAGATTTTTTCCATAGGCCCTTGTTTGAAATGCCTTTTTCTCTCCCATTGGTCTTCTCCGCTGGATGGTGCCCAAACTTAGTACATGTTCATTGACATCTGAGGCCCCCCCACACAATCTTTGGCCATATGAGAGTCAAAGGTCATCACGTATTAGATAGGCCATTGTTTGAACTGCCTTCTTGGCTTAAATGTCTTTGATTTTGAACAATTATCACATAATTGGTACATTCGTCTTGGTACCATTCTGCTGTTTGAGCTACAGCACCATTGGTGCTCCAGGTTACTGTCATGAGTCGATCACCACAGAGAAATTGACCCCTTACTTGACCATGCATCATACTATCCACTTTACTTCGCCTCCACTTCATCTCCCTCCCTACATCACTATGAAACATTTTGTCAAACATATACAAACTATTAGGTCATCGAGAAAACAGTTTTTCTCCCAATTTTCTAACAAATCTCCGGTATTCTCAATGATTTTGCATGTAACTTGTTGCAATTTAGGAGGTAAGCTACAAGTGATTCAACTGAAAATGTTCAGTCAGCTTAGCGCTGACCACCATTTTCCTCGTATCTAATGAACGCTTTTTGCTGAAATTGCAAAAACTTCTACCGCAGTAGTAACTGTCAGTCATACACAGCTAGCCTATAAATGGTGTGGAGTTTATGTATAACTTCCCTCCCTGGTAGAATTACTGCAACTTCATTCATATTTTGTGGGAGCGACTTCTCATCTTTCCCCCAAAACGAGTACACGTAGCTGAAAAAGGAGTATAATTTCCTGGCTCTCCGGATGTGGGGTTTAGGCAAGTAGTTTCTTGCCTGTCATGTGTTGAAAATGTTTGAGAATGATTTTGTTAGCTCACTTCAGCTCACTTTGTCCAAGTTGTAATAGGGGGCAAAGGGCATATTGTGTTGCAGGTGGTCAATAGCCACTAAATTATTGCATCTCTCCATTGCTGCTCCTGTATTATGCAACACAATGTCCTATTGTAGGGTTTGAGGGTACAGTGGTGGAACTTGGTATAGGATTGTGACTGCCTAATAATAAGGCTGACAATACCAGCATTGTAATACCTTGCAAGGGTCAGTACCGAAAGTGTGTATAAGCTATAAACTACAACCACTGCAATAATTGGTGTAATCCATTTCCTGTATGGTGTGGCCAGGATCTGTCTGTGATAACGCATGGTAATATATGTGACAGTCATGTACACACTGTGCAGTCTGAGTATTCACATGTGACTGTTGTTGATGCTATGGAGTCAGAGGATTTGTATGTCCTCCACAGGTGATGAACCCCACTTCAAGTCAGAGATGTTATTTCCCTGTATACTATTAAACTGTTCCATTAACAGTAAATAGTGAATCTTCAAATCTTTGCTTTTTTTTCCAGGTCAGTATCACCGAAGCACAGTTGCTAGAAGAGAGGGAGGAGAGTGGGAATAGGCCCCAAGGATGAAGTCAGTAGTCGACAGTTATTGATGCTGTGCTGGAAGAACTTCACTACCAGGAAACGGAAGAAGGTAAAACTATGATAGTTGTCTGCTCTTGGTAGTTTGAGCAACATTTTGTGTGTCTGTCCAATCATGCCATATAATATCATTAATGAAACCATTGTGATGTCATTGCATCAAAGTTTGCAGACAAAACCAATATGCAGACTGTGGAAAGTTCCACAGATAAGGTGCACGTCAGCGGACTGACAGAGCTGGTAGAGCGGTTGTGCGATCCTGAGTTTTTGTAGATAATCCGCAGAGTCGAAGCACCCAGGGTCCAGGGTTCTTCCTCGGTTGGCGTGGAGCGTAGAAGAAGATTCAAGTTGTCGGAATTTCCATGTCCTCTAGTTCCGGGAATGACACTTTACGTGTGTTTCAGCTTTACAGGATATATATTACAGTCTCAAATGAGGGGATCTATATATTTGGGACATAGTCAATCCCTGGAAAGTTCCTGGGCACCGGCACGCTTCGGCATTGCCTATGGTTGTATAGCAATCAGTGGTTGACGATGCTCCTCGGAGATGCCCAAACCTGCCATAAAATCAGTTACGCAGAAGTTTCAAATTGCTGTCGGATTTAGTCCCCTGAGCCGAAAGCGGAAGCTGATTCCAAAATACTGCCTCTGGTACAAAATATGCCATTCAGCGGAACAATCATTCGTAAAAAATTTCTGAGTAATAACAAAAAACCTCGGGCGGTGTCGCCAGCCCCTTTTTCGTACCCTCACAAGATCACGTTCAAAACAAAACATAGCTGCCAAGTTCCAACTCAATAAAAGGATGAAGGAGTTTCCATCGAAAATTTGAGACTGCTGCGTTAAATTCAGGAGGGAGACGTAGTGGTCAATATGGCGCGTGTGTGTGTGTATGTGTGTGTGTGTGTATGTGTGTGTGTGTGTCACACTTTTTCGTTAGCAGGATATCTTTCGAACCGTAAGTGCAATTGCGACAATTTTCAGGATAGCATCGGGTTGGGTGATCACGATCTGATTAGCTTTTGGGCACAAAAGTCACTAATTAAGTAAGGTAATTAGCCTATTTTATGTAATTTATTGTTTAGGCTCGTTAGCAATAGGCTATCTTCAGGAGGGTGATCACTACCTCTATGTTGTTCCCCCTAAATTCCTGAAGGTTGGGTGGTTGGGTATGTCACAAAATTGCATGTGCGAGGGTTCCTCAGAATATGATAGCGAAGAATTAGGATAAAGAGGAAGGATGATATTTCAAGTTTCAATCTTCAAGCCTTTCAAATAATTGGTGTCATCGTGGCCTGAGATACACTTCTACCTTTCGGTTTGTTCCCGTGGCTTATGCCTCACTACTGCCTGGTGTTGCTTACTAATCAGGTCACAAAAGGCTGGACCAGAGTCAAACCCATTCCTCCATTCAAGGGAGGTCCACCTCATCATGAATATTTCACTTAGTCCCGCTGCTCAACAGGCCCTTCCTCCGGTGTTATATATTCCGTTCACATTGGAAAGTCCCATTGAGTATTTTTAGCCCTCGCCAGGATATTCGCCTGAATCGTCTCTCACCTCTGCCAGCCTCAGAGCACACTTCTCACGCTGACACGCCCCTGTTCTGTTGAGATAAAACAGGATTGTGCAGCGTGGTACTTCCCTCTGAGCGTATTTTAAACACAGATTATGGTTGTGGGTGTCCCATTTTTGGATATGGCTTCTAGACAGTCTCTTCCTACGTATTTGTTTCCTAACCCTAACTCTAACCCTAACTTTTTGTCTCCTCACAGAAGCGTAATTTCTTCAATATTTCCTTGTTCCCATAAAAAATACTTTTTATGTCTGTAAGAGTACGTTCCTTGCTCGATTCGTTGGAATGGTGTTGTAGTATTCTATTCCTGGAGCCATTGCAAGCATCGGGTTCACAACAGGTGTTGTGGTATTAAGGGTAGATTACATGCAACATCACCAGTACACATGCAGGAAGTGCAGTAAGCGCTGTGTCACACTTGTGCGATACGTTACGATACAATAAATTTATATCGATTAGTGTTCCCCACTTGTGGCGATAAAATTCGTACGTTTCTGCGCCTAACATAACGAGAGAGTAGTGGGATTTTATTGAGAGCAAGCACTCCAGGCGTGGCATAGCCTGGTCGGCAGAGTTTTTGAGTAACCAGGATTGTACTTTCAAAGCACTTGTATTTCAAAGCAATTCACTAGTCGTGTTTCTCAGTACTTTGTAGGAGGCGTGGAGACGCGCAATTGACAATCACTAATCAGACGCTGACCTCACCATCCAGTAGGGGTGCGGTGCTCTTGAAAGAAAGGGGTCCAATACCGCAATTTGACTATGATTGAATAAAATGCCAACATTTACAGTAATAAAGATGCAATTTTGGACCCCTTAGTGGGTAACAAACCCCTTTGTTAAAGAAAAGGGTCCACACCGCCAAGAAAAGGGTCATGGACCCTCAAACCCCTTAAACCGCTACCCCTGCATCCCCGCCTACCCTTGCGTTAAACACCCGTCTTGATTAGCATCGTATCCATATAATGGCCAAGTGAAGTAGCAAGAAAGCATTCAGTCAATTGAGTCAATTTAGGCCAATTGGCTGAAATTTTTAGCTTGGTTACTCTGCTCAGAACAAAGATGTAAAAAATGCCTACGGCTCCACCTGTGTAACCTTACTACTACTTCCGTCATGATCTAACGTGACAACTTCCTTGGCGTTAAATCGACATTATATTCCCCCTATAGCTTATTCCCGTTGCCTCTTCCGTTTTCTCTCTATTCCCTATTTCCGCCTCTTTCTCTTTCCTCACTGAGGTAGGGTGAAGGGTTCCGGTAATACGCCAGGCTTGGATCGGACCCCACTGGAAACCCTGCTCCCTGCTGCTCTCCTCTCCCTGCTCCTCTCAACAACCGGAAAACCAACCAACCCCTCCCCCGGCCACTCACTACCAGTCGCAATATCTCCTTCCTTTGCCATGTCACTGATACTTGGCTAGTCGCGACGCAACATACCCTCCCCTGACCTCACTGGTCACAGCTACTATTGTATATGGGCAGGGCAGCATTGATTCGGACTGAAATAATGGTTTCGTGGTCCCATGCATGGCGGCAAATAGACAGAAGCTCATCAGAGGCCAATGTCTTCCAGATACGTCACTACCCAAAACATTCCATCAAAACCCCCACCTCCGATTTTCATCACTAAAACCCACTTTTCACCGCGAACTTCTCCTAATAGCCTGTTTGACTTCCATACTCTTTGCAGATTTTGCAAGTTTATCCCTGCATTGTGCAATTTATCCCAGCCGATAAATTTATCGTACGATAAGAGTTGAAATATTTTTCAAAAAATTTAGCGTATATCGTATGGCCCACAGTGAGAACCCTCCTATTGAAACTAACACTTTTTAATAACTCGACGTCCCGGATACATTTAACCGTTCGTATCGTATCGCACAAGTCTGAACATCCTTAACCCTTTGTTTGGAGAATAGGGCGAAAGATCCAGATACAGTTTTGTCTTGCCTGAATGGAATTACCGGAGGAGACTTTAGTGGTCACTACTGGCGTGTGTGGTGTATGTATTGTGGTGTCATGTGCATGCGTTTGGTGTTGTGTGTGTGTGTCACACTTTCTCGTTACAGGATATCTTGCGAATGGTAAGTGCAATTGTGACAAAATTTACAGGGTAGCATCGGGGTTGGGTGCACACTATCTGATTAGATTTGGGCACAAAAGTCATAATTAAGTAATTAAAAGTGGTTAGCCTATTCATGTAATTTATTGTTTAGGCTCAGTTAGCAAGATTTTGGGATTGCACTGGAGGTGCTAGGGTGACTTGGTTTGGCACATCGATGCGGGATACAGGTAGTTGAGACTATCAGATTTTAAATATGCTAATTAAAGTTGTCTAATTTGCATAATTTTTATGCAAAATTCAAAGGTTTGCAGATTTTCTGAAACTTGGTGAATTTGTTTACCTTCAGTCCCAAAACTTTTTACGAAGATTTGGGTCAATGGAAGGTTCGACATTGAAATCCCATGGAAGTATTTTTTAGCACTCACAGGAATATTAGCCTGAGATCGGTCCTCCCTCTCTGGCAAGCCAGAGCACCAGCCGTCCACTGCTGACACGCCCTGTACTTGGTTTGAGGAAAACAGGATTGTGCAGCGTGGTACTTCCCTCTGAGCGTATTTTAAACACAGATTATTGTTGTGGTGTCCTTGTTGCAATGCGTCTAGAACTAGTCTCTTCCTACAAGTATTTTGTTTTCCTACCCCTATACCTCTAACCCTAACTTTTTTGTCTCCTCACAGAAGCGTAATTTCTTCAATATTCCTTGTTCCATAAAAAAATATTTTAGTCTGTAGAGTACGTTTCCTTGCTCGATCGTTGGAAGGGGTGTTGTAGTAATTCTATTTCCTGTACCATGCAAAGCAATTGCGGGTTCACAACAGGTGTTGTGGTATTAAAGGGTGATGAGGAAAATTCAACAGTACAATGCAGGGACAAGTTGCAGTAAAGCGGCTGTTCAAACCTTGTGCGATCGTCGATACAATTAAAAATTATCGGATGGAGTGTGTCACACTTGTGCGATAAAAAAAATGTCGTACGTCTATGCGCATAAAAAACGGGGAGAGAGTAGTGGGATATTAGTGAGGAGCACTTCAGGGCGGTGAATTGGAATTGGCCTGGTCGGCAGAGGTTTTGAGTACCCAAGGGATTGTAATTTCAAAGCAATAATGTCAAAGCAATTCTAAGCTAGTGTTTCCTCAGCCTTGTGAGGAGTGGAGAGCGGCCAATGACAATCACGAAATCAGACAGTGACATCAATCCCAGTAGGGTAGCGGTGTGTGGCTCTTGAAAGAAAGGGGCCAACTTACCGCCAAATTGCCATGAAATTGAATAAAAATGCCAAAACATACCGTAAATATAGTGCACTTTTGGACCCCTTAAGTGGTACAAACCCGGTGTAAAGGTCCAAACTGCCAGAGAAAAGGGGTCATGGACCCCTCAGACCTTAAACGCAACCCCTGCAATCACGACTACCCTTGCGTTAGACACCCAGTCTGGATTAGCATCAGTATCAATAATGATGGGCCAAGTGAAGTAGCCAAGAAAGCATTTCAGTCAATTGAGAGTCAATTAGCCAAGTGAAGCTGAATGAAATGTGGCTTGGTTACTATGCTCAGGAACATGCATGTTAAAAAATAATGCTACGCTCCCCTGGGCTAACAACCTTAACTACTTCCCGCCACCCAAACCTAAGATATCACCGTGGACATGAATAAACACATCTGGCGTTAAATCGACCTCTTAGGCCCCCTTTAGCTTATTCCCGTTGCCTCTTCCGTTTCTATTTCGCCCTCTTTCTGTTCAACATGGGGTCAAGGGTGAAGTTTCCCGGGGTGTTCTACGCCAGGCTGGGGATTGGATGAGATCCCACTGGAAAAAACCCTGCTCCCTGCTGCTCTCCTCCTGCATGCTCCTCTCAAAAACGTAAAACCCTCCCCGGCACGCACTACAGTCAGCATATTCCTGCCTTTGCATGTCACAGATCTTGAAGTCGCCGACGAACATGACCTCCCCATGACCTCACTGGTCACGCTACTATTGTATTATGGGCAGGGCATCATTGATTCGGACGAAAAATGGTTTGTAGGTCCCATTGCATGGCGGAATAGGAACGCAGAAGTCAATCAGAGGGCCAATGTTTCCAGATACGTTCACTACCCAAAAAACATTCATCAAAACCCCGATTGTTTTAATCACTAAAACCAACTTTCCACGCTAAACTTCTCCTAATAGCCTGTTTGACGTTTCCATACTCTTTGGCAGAATTGTGCCAAGGTTATCACTGCATTGGGCAATTATCGCATCCGATAAATGTATCGTACGATAAGAGTTGAAATATTTTTCAAAAAAATTTAGCGTATCGTATGGCACAGGTGAGCAAACACTCCTATGAAATAACACTTTTTCACTCGACGGCCGATAAAATTACCGTATCAGTATGTATCGCCAAGTGTGAACAGCCCTTTAACCTGTGGAGGGATAGGGCGAAAGATCCAGATACAGTTTTTGTCTTGCCTGAATGCGAAAATTCAGGAGGAAGGGGAGAAGATTATAGTGGTCACTATGCGTGGTGTGTGTATGTATGGGTGTGTCTGTGCATTGCATTTGTGTGTGGTGGTGTGTGTCACACTTTCTCGTTAGCAGATTATCTTTCGAATGGAAGGTGCAAGTGAAAAATTTCAGGTAGCATCGCGGGTTGGGGAATCACGATCTGATTAGATTTTGGGCACAAAAGTCAATAATTAGTAATTGACAGAAGGTAGCCTATTCAGTAATGGTATTGTTTCAGCTCGTTAGCAAGATTTGGGATGAACTGGAGGTGATTATGGTGACTTGGTTGGGGCACATATGATGCCGGGATATAAGTAGTGAAATGATAAGATTCAAAGATGGTAATTAAGTTGTATAATTGCATAATGTATGCAAAATTCAAAAGGTTGGTCAGATTTTAGTGAACTTGGTGAATGTGTTCTACCTTCAGTCACGAAACTTATTAACGAAGATTTGGGTCAATGGAGGTCATTCAACTTACCTTAATGCAGAAGTTTATGCAAAATCTTTAGGTTGCTTGGATTTTCGTGTGAGACTGGGGGTATGGTTTCCTCGGAGTTCAAATTTTTCATAATGGATTCAGGGTCACTGGAGGTCATTCAACGTGGCTATTGCATAATTTGTTGCATAATTTTAAAGTTTGCAGATTAGTTAAACTTGGTAAAATGCCTAAATTGCAAATTTAGGCAATTTCAGTCACACTTCACAAAACTTCACGCCTTGGTAGGACATAAGTGTCAATCATCATCCTTCCAAATCTGAAATTGGTCACCGATCCAATAGCTGTTAGGTTAAAAATTGACTTAATGAAATCTTAAGCGAAAACATGGAAGCCTGTAATGCTGGTGGTGATAATAGAAGTAAACACTGATCGCACAAGCAGGCGAGACACTGGGGAGCGATCGCCTTGTTAATATAGTGTCAAGGATCAAGTAGTAATCGGTATGGGTTAGAGGGATTAAGAGCGCTTAACTCATAATGTTAGGGGCAGTGAGACGAAGACAGCGCGCAGTCGAAACCGTGACACCCTCTGGAAACAATGTGGTCTGAGGAGTAAAAGGGGAAGTCCAGGCAAGCGGTTTATTTTCCTGGCATTTTAGATATGTTTCAGACATTCCTTACAGTGTTTTGATGGACTTGAAAGACCTCCATATCATTTGCACAGTGAATTCAAAGTCCTGCCCTTGGTTACATAGTCATAACACAACGGCCCGGACAGTGCACAGCGACATTATTGCACAACATTTAAAATTATCCCCTATATGTGACGTAGTCAACAACAAGCAACCAGCATAGCTCAGTGTGTGCATGCAAAGTACGGGAGTTAGCGCTCAGCACCCAGAAGTAGCAGAACAACAGTTCATATCATAATTCGTTCAAACAAAGAATACTGTCATTAGAACAAATGGATGATTAATGAACTGGTGGGAGTCTCCCAACTCCTTTCTAGTGAAGTTATGGACTTACAACGATTAGGAAAATCACCAGAGCCAATAAATGCCCACTCGCCAACAATCTTTCAAAGCTCGCTCGATCCCACGTTTAAACACAGTATATTCAGGGAGGCTCAATGAGTTAGGGTAGGTGGAGGTGCCACTGTACAAATTTCCCAGTGAACAGTCGTCGTAGCTGTAGGCGCATAATTGTCGGTCATTGTAATCAAAGTGACTGCTTGTTTTGGTCAGATTGATGTATGTCGGCAAAATCCAGTCCATTTTGTTTGGAAATTTCGACAAGAAATTGGGGGTGAAAATGCTAATTAGAAAGGAAGGGTTAGTCCAGATACAGTATGATTGTTTCGACGAAGCCATGCTAAAACTCCGACTGACAGTGTCAAAACAGTTCATGTTGGACTGGTAAACATTGTCTATCGGTTATTCGGTTATAATAGCAGCACGGGTCGCCGCTACGTCACAATTAAGGAGGATACTCAATAGTCACGCTAAGAGGGCGCTGTGCACAGTAGTGCTGTGTTATGGCGCAATAGCCAGAAGCGGGAAGTTAGTTGAATCGGTTGTTTGATCTTGGAGGGGTCGTTCGGAGCGCTCAAAAATACGGATGGAAATGGTCTGAAAAGATGCAGAAATAGGGAAACAGTTCTTGCCGAGTTCCCATTAATGATGGTCTTAAATACAAAGTTGAGCAACTCCCAAAGGTAGACAGAAAAATAGATGACTGAATGAATTCACGCCACAGGGCGCTTATAGGCTACGACAACACTCCCAGTTAATGTGCTTGGGGTGTCTTGCAACCGCCTATGAGAGCTCACAGTGATTGCCAAATTGATCGTGAGCATGACAAGTTGTGACCATATATTTTTGCTGGCAAACAGGGATATGTTGGTTTGTCTGAACCCCCCCCCTCCCTTTGTCTGAACCTCCCCCCCCCCCTCGGAAAAAAGAAAGACATGAAGAAAAATTGGACCACACCCACCCAAGCATCAAAGTACAGTACTAGCAATCGAACTGCGCGTACCTAATTATATATCTGACAAAAACTAACCGACTCTTAGAAATGCTGAACTTGTTCTTAAAACCATGCAATCAAAGTCCAAGTTTGGGCTGGTTGTTTGCTTGCCGTGGCTGCAATCTGTGTCCCCAGACCCGTGCAGCCACACTGAGACAGTGGCAATGATCAATGACCATGGGTATTGCAAGACATTTTATTGTGGAGGGGGAGGCAGGGCTTTCAGCCTTAGATGCAGTCATCTCAGTCATATATTCGGTGAATGGCCACATATGAAAAATATGTAAGATGAGGTTGGTGATATGATACTTAAAGATGCATTGCCGATTGTAGTCTCCCTGTACAATCACTAATGGCATCCGTTTCACTCTTAGTATACCAGGTGGGGGGGGTGGGGGGGAGGGATGAATTCTTAGGAGGATGCTCAAGGGGAATTCTCCTTCTTCCTCCTAGTCCTTGGCAGGTTGGGGCACAGTGAGATGGTGGAGGATTTCCAGGAATAACACAGTCTGTAAATCATCAATGATTTGGTAGCTTCTCTAGCCTAGTGGTTAACCAGGCCGACTGAAATGGAGATCCTTTTATAATGAACATTCTTCTGGTCTGTAGTGTTATGTTCTCTTGGGCAAGATTGCATTTGTGGGATTATTTTCAAAACAAAATTGATAGCTTAGCCTACTGATAGGTAGCCTTGGAACCATTAGACCAAGGGCTGTGAACTGATATGATTGATACAGAGACACAAACTTGGCCCGAGCCAAAAAGCAATGACGTTATTGACACCTTGTGAATAACAGGCTAATGTGCAAAATTGTTTCATATTAACTCCTCCACGAAGCCGGTGCATCTTTTGATGACTTGGTGGAAGGATGTTATATTGTGGTGTTTAATCATACTTTTCAACAATTTCTTCATTTAGGTGAAGTTGGACCAGGGACTCAAATTGTGTGTTGGAAGTGGAATGTGGGAATTCCCGGTCTATGATTTATATTTAAAAATCTCTTCGTCGGGATATTGATCACACAGCTTAGCATAAACAGGGTTGGAATGAGGAGTTCCATAATATTCTTTTTTTCCTATATGAAGTTCCAAACAAGTTCTCTGGTCTCAAAGGTGTGACTAAAAATCAGTCTCTGCATTGCTGATCTTCGTGAGTAGAAAAGTGTCGCAGAAAATTGACTTCGCAGGTGTAGTAAGTGATAATTCCCGTACTGGCTCAGGCCCGACAGGCCCAATTCTGCCAGAATCCTGGTCGCGGAACTTAGTGATCAAGTCAATAAATAAATAATGAATTAAAATATATGCTGAGCTGGATGACCTACTCCACCACAACTAAGGATGAGCTTATTAATTTATTTTTACCTCACTCCAGTCATATGAATAGGTGACATAAGGTACACCTACCAAGGGCATATGTGGGCTGTGATCAACTCCAGGATGGCCACTGAATTGTATCATTTCAATGCGTCCTGTGCATGAACGGGGTTGCGGCGGTCAGGTAGGAACCGTTTGTATAGGATTACTGGGAAGCTTATAGAGAATTGACAATACCAGCATTGTAAATCCTCGTATTAAGTGTTTATACAGTAGTAGGTGCAAGCTGTGAAAACCAAACAATGGCAGACAACCGCAGAACCTGGTCACTGAAACAAATGACTCAGTAGTAACAAATCACAAATAACTTCAGAGAGCTTATTCAAAAATAACACTGGGCACATAGCGCATTTGCCGCAGGCATGCTTCAAGTTCAATTCAGCCTTTATTCCATGTCCTCCTTCCCAGGTCAAGAAGTACCCATACGTAGTAATCTATTGTATGATATTGATTAAAAAAACTACAATTGAAACAAAAATCTGTTGAAAACGATAGTAGTATGGGTAAGGAATTTGTAATTCCATGGAATAGGTCCCTGTGGCATGTACAAAATCCATTTGGTATGGCCGGCAAGGCTTTTTTAAAATGCGCCGAATGATCCACTATGTCTCCTAAATAGAAATGATTAGAGTGCTGTTAGTTTGGCTGAAAGGTCTCTTGTAGAGAGGAACGAATGATGACATTCATTTTCAATATCATGATGCTCATTTTCTCGAAAGTCGAGGCTGAATGAAGCTGTAAGGCTTTTGTTATGCATTGGGTTCAAGTGATATATGTGGGCTCAGGGGTAGACTAAAGGATAATTGTATTCATGAAGGGCTAGTAGTGGTACGTGGAGGATGGGGCAGTGATCCAGACAGGGTATGTGATGGTGAGTCTGACAGTAGAGGCTGTTGTGAGAGCTTGGGAAAGTAGGCCATTATAGAGAGATTTTACATGAGGAGGCTATGGCTATAGTCGTGATCTTGCGAGGGGACAGGTCTTTTTTATGGAGGAGAGACTCTTATGTCAGAGGCCATGTCAGCGTGGATGAACAGACAAAATAACAAAGACAGAAGATATTTGTCTTATGCAATACCAGAAAATTCTCGGGTGTCTACCACCTTATAGTACGTTACTAATCTGATCATTTCTTCATTGACTTCTATTTTGGTCCTGGTAAAACTGCAGAAGACATGTGACCATAGGATTGCCCAGCATGGTGGGCACAGGCCGCCAACTAGGTGATTTTCATGAAAGTGTACAGTAAAATGTGAAAAAATATACTGTATGTAGCAATCAAGAGTTTAGGGAGTCCAAAGTATTCCTGGGACAGGGGCACTGCTTTTTGCTCTAAGTCTTGCATTGACACGTTTGTCTTGTCCCACCAAGTCGCTTCCTGGTTGAGCTCGTCTGGCCTTTGCTGCTGGCTTTCATGATATCCCTGCTCAGGCACTTCTCCCACAGGAACTTCAAAAGTGAATGTGAGTATTAAAACCTAGCATATCGAATGATTTATATATCAATTTGCTTGTAACACAGATTTGATTGTTACTTCGAGGTTATCACCTTAAGGGATAGCCCAGCTGGTGTGTCTTGAGCAGATAGCTGATAATTAATTAGTGTTACAAACGATAATCGGTATCGGATCGGAATCGGGGCAGATTATTGCACAAGGTTGTAATTGGGAATCGGACGGAAGTAAGAAAAAATACAGATCCGCAACGGATATCCAGTGCCTGAAAATTCAACAATATAGATACCTTCTTTATGTCCTACATCATCTATCAATATGTACAAACTAATCACTATTTCAAACCATGATAATTGGGGAGTACAAAACAACAAAATTAGCAGGATTATGAGATGAATAATCGGAAATCGGTATAATTCGGATTATACCATATCAGTTGAACACTAATTAATATAAATAAACAACCACTAGTGTGAGTGGGGGACTAAACAGTCAACACTGTGAGAGACGACTATAATCTAGCCACGCTCTTTACACTATTGCATAAAATGTTGGGACAACCCCCCGCTCCCCCTCAATGTGTTGTAGTCCTGATCAAATACGACTCGAATAGAGAGGGTTTGGCAACAAGTTTTGAGCATGTTCTCAATGTTGGAAAGCCGCCAAAGCTTCTTTTTTTTTTTTGCAAGATTGTAACAAGCGCCCAAGGCAAAATTTAGAAGGAATACACGTAAATACAAAAGATGAGGCGGTTTCCTGTTCTACAACCCTGGATATTGAAGTCTGAATACATCCCTAAAGTCAGGTCACAATTTAACCAGTTGGCATGATACATTGTGACCAATTCAACACTGATCGGAATCATTTCTCATTTTAATAGCATCATTTGGAAAAAAAAACTTTTCTAGTCGTGTCAAACCTTGGAATTCCCAGATTGCGCAAAGCTGCAGTTTATCACTGAAATTGGATTTACTACTTCACGATAATACTAAAATGACAGTTTTGGCCAGCCTGCAATATTGTTCATGGAGGCAGATGATCAGACCAATCGGAACGCTTGGGATGCCGAGTGTACCGCGTCTATAGTTTCATCATGCATGCACTCCATACTGCAGTGCTAATGTTAGTATTGGGCATAGATGAGCAGTCGCCCGATAGGCTTATATAGCTCAGCTAATACTACTTACACTACTAGTCATTCCTGAATTATGGAAGTCAACTATGTATTATTCATATTGTGAAAAGCTTCTCTCAGAAATCCAGACTACGTCCCAGTGTCATGCCTGTATTTCTGGTAGATTTATTTTAATGTCAATGTGAAGAAGGCTTCTCAAGTGATACTCCGGGTACTCTGTGCCGGGTAATTACAACATTTTTTCAATGGTATCATGTGTTTGATGAGAAAGTGTATGAAAGTGGATCTCTGAAAATGAGTGGACCTGGCTTGAATCACAGACAATCCCACCATATATACCGTATTTCAAAAAAATTTTTTTTCTAATAGAGCGCATGCCCTAATAGTAGTCACTCATACATTTTTGGGCAATTTCTAATTAATTACACCCTTATAATATCACTTTTCTCCAGAGTTTTCCTGAGAGTTTCCATTCCAACATCTAGTATACTGTCAGAAATAGTTAAGGCTGAGCTAAAATTTGGTTGTACAAATGAATTTTCAACAGTGGGTCACATTTTAAGCAAATACTAATGTGCGATCCCAATCCATATTACAATCAGTGTCCCGAATAAAGCACACGTTTTGGGGGTATTTGTCTTGCTCGTGAGCTTCTATAGAATGAATCGGTAATATCGAAAGTAGGGATGCATGTGGCTTTATTATGACTTGCTGGAAATGCGGAGGTTTGTCTCATAATAAAAAAACCCAAACAAACAAAAAACAGAGAGTTAATCTCATAGAATAATATTAATTTAAATATACAATGGTCAGCCTCGCTAATGTTACTGGTTACCAAAACTGAGTAAATGTGTAGTCACGTATTGGCATGTTGATCATGAATATTGGAACCAAGGGATTTTTCATAGTGTCAATGTTACGACTCAGGCTGACACACTAACATTACAATGAATAATTTGTGAGGACAGCACAGTCATACTATGTCAAAGAATAAAACTTTTGTTTCCTACATGTATGCAGATTCATCTGAAGTGTACCAGGCGGTGACATCAAGTGTGACATTCGCTCGATTGGACCACAGTGTCATTGTTATTGAATAGACAAATCGCTCGAGAATATTCCAGAATATGCTATCATAATAAATCATGGTGACCTGCCTAATTGAGGTTGCACTGGATGGAAACGGACAATACTACCGTGTTGTGATAGAGTCTCTGTGCAGAAAGATTCTGGGATATATCATAATAAATCAGTGTGACTGGGCTTAATTTAAAGGCAAATTCTAGACAAATTAATACTCTTTTGGTTGTTATAATGTTTAAAGAGGTTTTTTAGGAATGGTGTGGTTGGGGAGATATGGACTCCCTCAAATTTCATGTATTTGGTGATTTTGGCAACCTGACAACCTTTTATGTTCATATCTACCCAATTATAAGGGGAAAGATATATTTCCTAATCTTTTCTGTAAAAGGTGGTAAATATGACGTCATCAAATGTTGCCAATTTGCAAAACTGCCAAGCTTAGCAGTGATAAATTGATAACTCTAAAAATTCATAAACTTATAAACCGAAACAGCTATGAACCTGAAACAAGTTTGGATTGGCCTGATTTTTCAATGCACAATCCTATGACATTTAAATATTTGGCTGGCTGTCTTTTAATTGAGGATTGCATGGAACAACTAAAACACTAAAGTACTGTGTGACCAGAGTATCTGTAAGATTCTAGGATGCTATCATAATAAATCATGTTGTTGACTGACTGGCCTCAATTGAGATTGCATGAGGCTGGGCTATACATAATGATACATTAATTTTTTTATACTACCAGGTGACTAGGTAGCTGTGCAGATTCCTGCATGGTTGTCAATTATTGCTTGATTAATACTGCTACTAAATATAGGTAGCATAGCAGCATGTGTGTAACGGTTATGAGACGTAGGGAAATTTGAATCTGTGGTAATTTCTGTGATTACAGACTTCTTAGTCCTATGAGTACAATTCTCACTGGGAGGTGAGAGAGTTGGTCTTATGGATCATGGCACGACTGCACGGTCACTACTTACCACGTTTTTCCAGAGGGTCGAATAAATAACAGATTGATACCAGTGACGATCAGCAAAAGCACAACCTCCAGGTTCGAAAGCCAGCATTCACTGGACGTTTCCCTCAAGGTGGCTTTGTTCTCGCAGGTTGTGTGGGGGACGTATTACGTTTTCATTCATGGTTCCGCTGTAATGCGTCGACTTTGGTTACCGGGTTTGTTAAAGGATATTTGCAATAAGTCTCCCCCGTCGGGCTGTGAACAGTTCACATTGAACATTGAATCCCCGCCCCAGGTGCTGAGAAAGTGGGCGAATCCTGGTGATGGATTCCACTCATTGTCCTTTGGGGTTGGTGGGGGGGGAGGAAAAGGCGGGACGGGGAGTAGGGGTAGGTTGCATTGGTTTTGGGTAACCCCTGCCTTACATGGAACCGCCATCTGAACAATTAGTCGACGAAGAGAGAAGGCGAGTATTGACCAGTCCAGAGTTCCTTGAGGAGCATCACTTGGCTTCCTGAACATGTAGAAATAAATAAAAATCCTGACTTCACACATGTTGTTGGTTTATTGATACTATGATGAAACGAGAAAAGAAGCCTCTATTTAGTGGCCAATGCTCCTTCCCTTCTTATATCCCAAAACGCATTTTGGTCTATTAGGGTGTTGGAGCTTTGCCCATCTTGTTGCTGGCACTGCTTCAGTTGTCTACCTCATAGTCCGGTTTGTTTGCAGTAATAACTATCAACGATTACTCGCATCAAGCGAAACTTCGCATACCTGTATGTATGCAGTGGGAATCATCAGATGAGTAATCAGTGGGCAGCGCCCCGTGGGTAGAACGGATAATATGCCTAATTTCTTTTTGGAAATTGTCCGATTTGGAAAAAAAAATGGTGGATAATAAATGGCATTTCTGGTTCTGACAAAAGTGGTTGTCATTATATCCCGCCAACACTGTAAGTGTTAGGGATATTATGGTTTTGGCCGTGTGCCCGCCGTCTCGCCGCCGTCGCCGCTGTCCTAGGCTCCGCTGCCGCCGCTGAAACCTTAGGCTTTAGCGATCTCATTCTTAAAACACTTTATCGATGGACGCAAACCTTGGTAAACATGTCCGTATGAGTAAAATCTTCGAAAATGGCTATATCGTAAATTTGTTGCCCTCTATTTCGCAGTATTACGCGAAAAAATTTCAAGTTCGTGCGAGTTATGTACACGAAAAGTGGTGGTTGTGGGTAGTTGTTGGAGCGAAAAAACATGGGACAATTCATGGTCATCGAGGGGGTAAAGTTTGCATTTCTTTGGCAAGTAGCCTAATTATAGGCATAATGTAATTGTGATATTTCAAACATTCATTGGATTTTCAGAAACTTGGGTGGAATAGGGCCAAACTATCAGTGCCGATGAATTTTCTAAATGTGGCCGAGGTCACTGGAGGTCATCTTGCATGACTAATTTGCTATAGTTGGGCCCATTAGCAATTAGGCAAAAAATTTATAAACTGTTGGATTCTCACGAAACTTGGGAGTAGGATCTTCTAACGGTCCCGATAAATTTATTCAATTGCGTTGAAATCACTGAAGCGTCATTATGTGTGTTTAATTTACATATTCGTTAGCATTAATTAGAATAATTAATGCAATATTGTTTCAATTTTCAGGAATTTGATGAAACTTTGTGAAGGGACCTATACCAGTCCTGTAAAATTTATCAATAGCATCAAGATCAATGGCAGGGTAATTTGTGGACTAATTTTCCATATGGTTGTCCTGATCAGTCAAAAATGATGAGTTTAATACTTTTTTTGCAATAACATTGGACAATTCATTGGAATGCAAATGCTTCGAAGAGTGGATGCATCACACGAAGTGTAACAATTTTCATAAAAACCGCCATGTCATTGCAAGGTCATTAAAGTCACTTAGGGGCAACAAACTGATGTTAGTACTTTTCGGGCAATAGCACTGGGTGTGTTCATCAGAAGCAAACTGCTCCTAGGAGTGGATGTAATCACATGGAGAGTAACAATTCCATAAAAACTGTCATATCATTAAAGGTCATTCGGGGTCACTAGGGGTCAAAAACTGTTTTTGGGCTCTAATCGGAGAATTGAATATCTGCGAAGGATGGGTGGATTCAACTTGTGAACTGAATTGTTGACCTGCATGAGTGTGACCTCTGACCTGAATTTGACCTATGTCGGGTTAGTCATGTGGGTTTGAGGGCGAATCTTGAATAAATGAGCGT
The DNA here is from genome assembly GCA_026419785.1 of Sclerodactyla briareus. Classification (NCBI taxonomy): domain Eukaryota; kingdom Metazoa; phylum Echinodermata; class Holothuroidea; order Dendrochirotida; family Sclerodactylidae; genus Sclerodactyla; species Sclerodactyla briareus. The sequence goes on along the minus strand of JAODTK010002087.1, from coordinate 341,034 downwards.
ATTTAAGGAGTTACGGGCAAAAAAAAATAGAAACTGGTTATTTTTGGATATGTGATAGAGCTTTGTGTGCTTAGGAGGGAGAGAAACAAACTCCCGCTTCGACTTCGGACACGTACTTTGGTAGTTACAAGGGTCAAAGTTAATTTTTATACCTTTTTCGCAATAACCTTGGACATGTTCATTGGAATGCAATATGCGACTAGGAGTGGATGCATCACCAGGAGTGGTAACAATTTTCTTAAAACCGCCATGTCTTCAAGGTCATTAAAGGTCACTTGGGGTCAAAAACTGATTTTAGACTTTTTCGGCAATAGCACTGGGTGTGTTCATCAGAATGCAAAACAGGCTCCTAGGAGTGGAGGTATCACTTGGAGAGTAAACAATTTTCATAAAAAAACTGTCATTCATTAAAAGGTCATTCGGGGGTACTTAGGGGTCAAAAACTGTTTTGGCTATAATTCGGAAAATGAATATTCTCGAAGGCTGATGGTCACCATGTTATAATTGTTGACCTGAATGTTTGTGACCTATGACCTGAATTGACCTCTTCGGACGTGGTCATGTGGTTGAAGGGTGAAAGATGAATAAATAACTGTGGGTTATTTAAGGAGTTACAGGCAAAAAAATTAAACGGGTTATTTCTGGATTGTGATCGAGTTTGTGTGCTTTATGGAGGGAAACAACTCCCGCTCGATCGGACATACTGGTAGTTTACAAGGGGTCAAAGTTCATTTTTATACCTTTTTCGCAATAACATTGGCAGGTTTATTGGAATGCAATATGCGACTAGGAGTGGATGCATCACACTGGAGTGTAACAACTTTCATAAAAACCGCCAGTCATTGAAGGTCATTGATAGGGCAATTTAGGGGTCAAAAACGGATGTAGACTTTTTCCGGCAATAGAACTGGGCGCTGTGTTCATCAGAATGAATGCAAAATGCTCCTAGGAGTGGATGTCACATGGAGAGTAAAACAATTCTCATAAAAACTGTTCATTATCTTAAAGGTCATTTGGGGTCAGTAGGGGTCAAAAAACTGTTTTCTGTCGTTAATCGGAGAATTGAATATCTGTGAAGGCTGGATGGTTCACATTGTGCTATAATTGTTGACCTGACATGTGTGTGACCTCTGACCTGAATTTGACTCTGTCGGGGGCATGTGGTTTAAGGTTCGACTCTTGAATACATGTGCTTATTTAAGGAAGCACATTGTCCGGGATGTAGGGGCGTGCGTCATACAATTAACAGTTGCATTATGGAAGACCCATTTACTGTACTGGTCGCTTCCAAGTATTAAATGTCTTCTTTCCAAGAAGGATTGGTTCGGTTTCATGTCACCAAATTTCTTGAATGAGAGATGCCGGGATATATACGTCTGTCAGTTTACCCGCCCAACATTTCCTAGTTTAAGTGGAGTGGATTTAACCAAAAATACCATGTGAATGTGTTGTGGGATCATTGAAACTCCTCACATAAATGAGATTAAATTCTACTAATGACAAAATGATGGGGTGAACAGCGTTCGCAATAGTGCCAAACACTAGTGTAGCAATTTGGGGATGAATTGTAGAAAACCTGTATGTCATATATAGTTTTGTGTTGAACCACTGCTGTATTCGAGTGCGCATCTCGGAGCCATACCAGCTAATTCAAACGCAGGGCGTACATATCACTGATGTCAGTCTACCAATGTCTCGTTTTGGGCTTACCTCCAGAAAATGGTTAAAATGGCTAGTGATGTGTCTAGGGTACTATAATTGTGAGTTTTCAGGCAAAAGTTCAGGTTAATTCCTGCTTCCTGCCCTGTCCTCCCTTCAAGCTGGGTAGCAAAGTAGTAGGTGCCAGTCAGATCTCCACCTGTAAAATTGAACTGTAGACAAGACCAGGACAAGAGAGTAGTCCTGGTTACTTTTATATTGTCAGCTGCAATTTTTTCACCGGGTGCACAGATGAGGTCATTCCTTGGTCCCAGGGCAATCCAAATTCAGATGGAATGCCAAATGTCTACATTTGACGATACTTCAGTCTCTATGTCTAAAATCCCAGTTGAATACCATTATAGGAGTATTGGGAGTCCCCCTTTTTTTGTCTATAAAAGTAACCATAACCAATATGTATTGTGAATATTAGCAGTATTTATATACATTCACAAATAGTAGTTGCACTTGTGCAGTTACGCCTCTGATGATTTGTGGAAATGTTTTGTCTCGCCAGAATGGAAAGTTCTGGAGGAGACTTAGTGGTCACTTATGGCGTGTTGTGTTTGTGTGTATGTGTGTGTGTGCATGTGTGTGTGTGTGTGTGGTGTGTGTGTGTGTGTGTGGTGGTGTGGGTGTGTGTTGTGTCCCACTTCCTCGTGAGCAGGCTATTTTTACGAACGGCAAGTGCAAGTGACAAAATTTACAGGGTAGCATCGGGGTTGGGTGAACACGATATGGATTAGATTTTGGGCACGCAAAGTCACTAATTAAGTAGGTAATTGCCTATTTATTAATTATTGTTTAGGCTCGTGCGCAAGATTACGGATGAACCGTAGGGGCTATGGTCACTTGGTTTTCGCACATAGATTGCGGGATAGAGGGTAGATGGAATGATTAGATTTTCAGCGTAAAATAGGGTCATCAAAGGTCAATCGGGGTCAATTAGGGGTAAAAGACTAGTTTTTTGGCCATAACTGAGGAACAAATGTCTGCCGAGGTTGGGAGGTGCACCCATTGTATCACTCGTGGACTCCATCTGTGTGACGTTTGACATCAATTTGACCTTTTCCAGGTTTTTGGCCGAATCAAATTTTCGTGGCCATTTTCGGATCTCAAAGGTACCTTCCGATCGAAATGAACATTAAATTTGACCCCATGTGACCTTTGTGTGTGAAGATATCAGAGGTCAAAGTTTTCAATTTGAATAAGTGCAGTTAGAATGTGCGTAGTGATTTGTCATGGTGAATTTTAGAATCACCGGTCAAAAAACCCCTGAATTGAGGTCAAAAGGTCAAAGGTGCAAATGTTGAATGAATGTGCTATTTTTCGATGTACGGGCAAGAAATTACAAACGGTCTTTCTGGTAAAAATGTTGGATATATGGAGAGCTATGTGTGTGATGACGAAACAAACTCCCATTTACGGCTTCAATCGGGGCACTCGGATCTCAAGTTACGAGGGGTCAAAGGTTGGTTTTGATGATCCTTGTTGCAAGTTAGCATCGGCAGTATACTTTGGGGACATTTGCTTGTAGGACGGCGTGCATTATCGAGAGGAACATTTTTCATAAAACTGACCATGTCTTCAAAGGTAATTCAAGGTCACTTATGGAGGAAAAAATGATATTTTTGGAGACAAACTTACACTGGGACATGTTGGCAATGTTTAAATTTCATGACAGGGTGTACGTCAATGGGAGAAACATTTTCCATGAAAACCATCATGCATCAAGGTCATTCAAGGTCACTTATGGGCAATAACTGCCAAATAGTTGTTGTTGCCTGCAAACAACTTCCAGGACCTTCCTGATGTGAGTTTATGTTGCAGGACAGGGTGTAAAACCAATCTAGGAGTTACATTTTTTATAAAAATGGTCATGTCAGCCCGAGTCAGTAAAGGTCAATTTGAGGGTCTAAAAACTGATTTTGGTAATTATCCGGCAATAGAACTGGGCTGTTCGACATAAGAATACAAAATGCTCCGGGAAGTGATTTGTATCCACATGTCGTGAGCGTTACAATTTCATAAAAAACGGTCCATGTAAAATTGAGGTCATCCAAGGGTCGACTAGGGTCAAAAACTGTTTTCGGCTATAATCGAGAGTGAAGTATCTGTGAAGGCTGGAAGTTCACCATTGTGTATTAATTTTTGACTTGCCTACTTTTGTGTGGTGACCTCTGACCTCAATTTGACCTCGGTGGGGTGGCCATGGTGGTTAAAATTGAGTCTTGAATAAATGTGCTTATTAAGGACGTTACGGGCAAAAAAAATAGAATGATTTATTGGATATGTGATAGACCTTTGTGTGCTTTATGGAGGGGACCAACCACGCTTCGATGGGACACTTACGTTGGTAGTTAACCAAGGGGTCACAGTTTAATTTATAGCTTGTTCGCAATAAATTAGGCGGGTTCTTCGAATGCAATATGCTTCTAGGAGTGGATGCATCAATGGAGAGTAACATTTTTATAAAAAACCGCCATGTCATTGGAGGTCATCAAGGTCACGTAGGGGTCAAAAACTGATTAGTACGTTTTGGCAATCGCACTGGGCATGTTCATCAGAATGCCAAAATGCTCCTAGGAGGGGATCTATCAAACGGAGAGTTACAATGTTCATAGAAATAGCCATGTCATTAAAGGTCATTAGGGTCACTTAGGGTCCAAAAAAATGTTCTCTGGCCATAATCGGAGAATTAATATTGTGAAGGCGGAAGGTTCACCATTGTGATATAATTGTTGACTGCATGTGTGTGACCTCGGACCTCAATTTGACCTTGTCGGGTGGTATGTGGTTAAAGGTTGAGTTTGAATAAATTGTGCTTAGTTAAGGAGTTCGGGCAAAAAAAATAGGAAATGGTATTTTGGGATCATGGAAGACCTTTGTGGCTTTATGGAGGAAACCACCTCCTGCGTCGATCGGACGCATACTTGTAGTTATAAGGGGTCAAAGTTTAATGTTATAGCTTTTTCGCAATAACATTAGGCATGGTCATTGGACTGCAAATATGCTTCTAGAAGTGGATGCATCCACATGGAGAGTAACCATTTATACAAACCCGCCATGCATTGAAGGTCATTAACGGTCATGTAGGGTCAAAAAACTGATTTTTAAGACTTTTTTGGCAATAGCACTGGGCGTGTTATAGAATGCAATATGCCTCTAGGAGTTGATGTATCACATGGAGAGTTACAATTTTCATAAAAAAATGCCATGTCATTAAAGGTCATTCAAGGTCCACTTAGGGGTCGAAAACTGTTTTCTGGCCGTAATCGGAGAAATTGAATATCTGTGAAGCTGAAAGGTTCACCATGGTGTAGAATGGTTGACCTGCATGTGTGTGGACCCCTGACCTCAATTTGACCTCGTCGGGTGGAATGTGGTTGAAGGTCGAGTCTTGAATAAATGTGCGTATTTAAGGAGTTAACGCAAACAAAATAGAAACCGGTTTTGAAAGTGGGATATACAAGTTTGTAGTCTAACCGCCAGGCGGTGTCTAGTAAAGTAGGTAATAGCCTAATTTTAGGAAGCATGGTTCAAGCTCGTTAGCAAGATTACAGATGAACGTAGGTGCTATGTGACTTGGTTTGGCACCTAGAATGAGGGATATGAAGTAGTGTACTGATTAGATTTTCAGGGTCAAATATGCTAATTGGGTCGTCTAATTTGATATTATGCGAAATCCACAGGTTCATCAGATTTTTTTCATTTCCATCACCACTCATTTCCTGTGATAGAGCACTTTGTGATTATTAACTATATAAAATTGTATTATGCACATAGGGTGGAACACGGAGGTTCATTCAGTTGTGTCATTTCGCATGGTGTTTCCCAAATTTCAAAGTTGGTTTGATTTCCTGAAGCTTGATTGGTATGGTCAACCTAGTTATTCCCCCAAAATGTTAACATAACATTGACTCAATTCACTGGGAATTATGCAGTGTGTATAATGGTTTCATTCATGCAAAGTTCAAGTTGTTGAATTCCCATGTATTAAGTGTGATCCTGAGATAGTGAAATGAGCAAAGCGTCAATAGGAAGTTGAATATTGTGTCTAATTGCATTTAATTTCAGCGATTATTAGTCAATTCCACACAAAGTATACTTCTTCACTTTTAGCTAGACAATTGTCCAGTATAAGTCCTACGATTTGAAATTGATCACTGATTAATAGGGTGTTAAATGCTTACCAAAATCTAAAGCAAACACATTAAATTCCTGTAACGTTTGCATGGTGACATTAGATGGAAAACACTGAACGCGAAACCAGGCGAGACAATGGTGGCGATCGCCTTGTGTTAGTGCATGTACAATTGAGCCTTAATGACTTCCTGTCAGGAGTCACCTGACCTATATGTAGTCAACAGGATGCAGGGATAATGGGCAAGCCCAGTTAGATAGTGTATTTGAGTCAGATAGGTTCAAAGCCAGGCCTTGGTTTAAAACGGGGTTGCCCAACTTTTCAATTGGGGTACCGTTTCACATTTTCGTGGTGCCTCTGAGTACCACTGTATTTTACGATCTAAGTGGAGCGCCACCATAGGTTGGCCGCAGAGCGGTCGAAGCATTGTTTTTGTCCAAGAGGCTCCCAGATGCCAGGGGATTGCATCTAGGAACGCTGTCTGCTTTAAAACTATCTCTAAATTGGCATTTCTTGTTCTGAAATTTGTTGATCAGGAAAATTTTATCAGAAAAATATTTTCCAGCTCCAGTCAGTGAGAGGGATTGTTCTTGATGGGGGGACCACCCACGCCGGACAAGAAGGCCCAGATTGTGGACAAGGAGGGGGGGGGAGGACGGGGTCCATGTGAGGGGGTATCTTCCTCCACTTTGTCATTTTTGGAATAATTAAGTCCCCCATCATATGCAATCTGGTGCAATTTTAGCATCATGTAGAAATTCAAATTTCTCGTGGGCGAGATCTGTACTTTTGCTATTATATTGCTGGTTTTATTGGTGGTGGTGAAATTGTTAAGAATAACGGTACATATGGCGTTGATGTTAAATGTTAATCCATTCAATAGCGGGTTGTAGCCACTCCTTTGTATTTATCCCCAAAGGGCGTCTCCGGATTTGCGGTGTGTATCACGATTATAAGTGCACAATGGCAGAAAAAACCAATGGCGTCAGTGCCACAGCCACTTGGGGATGCCCATGAGGGAGCGAATAAAATAGATCGGAAGAGAAAAATGGAGCACACTGTGGCCCATCACCCATACCACTGTGAAAGCCCAAATGTACCAATGTTGGTACGCGTAAGATCGACAGGGTGGGACCGGGTTAAAAGTTGAGCCCAGAAAGGAACTGTCGAGGTGTACTTACAAAGCGCAGGCGCATGTGTTAACAGCCATGGCTGCAATGTGTTGGTAGCACGACAAGCATGGGAGGCCCGAGTGTTGGTTCATCCTGGCGTGCAAGTCGCTAGTGACAGTAATGGCGGCGGGTGCCGTCGGTCTACCGAGCATGGGGCTGCAGTGTGTTACCCAAGTATATCTAAAATTGGCATGTCTTGGCGGAATTTTGTAGGATCAGAAAAACATTTTATTCAGAACAATATTCTTCCAGCTCAGTCAGTGAGAGGGACGTTTTCTGGATGAACACCCATCGACGACAAGCAGCGCCCAGATGTGGACAAGGAGGGGACAGGGTCCATGTGAAGGGGTGTCTTCCTCCCCTTTGTTCATTTTGGAATAAGTAAGTACATCTGTGCATAGGTGCAATTAGCATCATTAGAATCAAATTTCTCGTGCGAGATCTGTCACGTTTGCTAATTAATATTGCTGTTTTATGTGTTGAAAATTTATTGTTAAGAATAAACTGGGTACCTCCTGGCGTTGATGTTAAATGTTCTATCCATTCAATCGGATTGTGTAGCCACCCTTTGGTATTTTCCCAAGATCTCGGATTGTTTCGATTAATAATTTGCACATGGCAGAAAAACAAATGGCTGCAGCGCACGCCCTTGAGGGATGCAATGAGTGAGAAGAAAATAGAATTCGGAAGAAAAATGGAGCACATTGTGTACCATCCCCACCCTCCACTGTGAAGTCCAAATGTACCACAGGTGGTACGCGTACCACAGGTTGGGAACCCCGGTTTAAAGTTGAGCCCAGAAGCCTGTAAGGTGAGTAACACATGGCTGGCAGTGCGTTAACAGCTGGCGCATGTGTTCTCGCATGCTGCAGGTTGTTTACATCATGGCTGCATTGTTTGTTACAATACATGGCTTCGTATGGTCCCATCATGGCTGGCATTTGGTTAACAGCATTTTCTAAATTGGGCATTTTCTTGTTCTGTGAAATATTTTGTATGATAGAAACATTTTTCAAAAAATAGTCTTCCAGCTCCCGTACGTGAGAGGGATGTTCTTGATGACCACCCATCGCCGACAAGCAGCGCCCAGATTGTGGACAAGGAGGGACAAGGTCCATGTTAGGGGTATCTTCCTCCCCTCTGTAATTTTTGGAATAATTGAAGTAACCCTCTGTGCAATCTTGGTGCAATTAGCATCATTAGAAATCAAGTTCCTCGTGCGAGATCTGTCACTTTTGCTAATTATATCGCTGATTGTTTATGTGTTTAAAATGTAGAATAACGGTACAGTACCGGCGTTTGATGTTTAAATGTCTACGTCCATTCAATAGGATGGTGTAGCCACTCCTTGTATTTAATCCCAAGATCTCTCCGTAGTTGTTTCGATTATAAGTCACATGGCATAAACCAAATGGTCTGTCAGCGCACAGCCACTTGAGGGATGCATGAGGGAGAATAAAATAGAATGCGAAAGAAAAATGAGCACACTGTGTACCACCCGAGTACCACGCTGTAAGTCCAAATTGGACAATGGTGGTACGAGTACCACAGGTTGGGAACCCCTGGTTTAAAAGTTGAAGCCCAGTAAAGGCCTGTAAGGTGTATTAACAGCATGGTCGGCAGTGTGTTAACAAGCATTGGCTGCAGTGTGTATCAGCATGGCTGCAGTGTTGTTACATCATGGCTGCAGTGTTGTTACATCATGGCTGCAGTGTGGTCACAGGCATGGCTTACAGTGTGTTAAGAGCATGGCTCCAGTGTTTAAATATGGCTGCAGTGTGTTAACAGCATGACTGCAGTGTTGTTATAGCATGCCTGCAGTGTTGTTACATCATGGCTGCAGTGTGGTTACATCATGGCTGCAGGGTAGTTATAGCATGGCGCAGTGTGGTCACAGGCATGGCTGCAGTTTGGTTACAGGGCATGGATGCAGTATGGCTATAGCATGGCGGCAGGGTGGTTACAGCATGATAGCAGTGTTCGCAGCATGGCTGCAGTGCGGTTACATCGCTGGCCTGCAGTGTGTTCCATCATAGCCCATGGCTGCAGTTTGGTTACAGCAGCCTGAGTATGGCTAAGCATGCGGCAGGTGGTTACAGCATGGCAGCCAAGAATCTAGGCCTTTTCGCTTTCGGTTGTTGTCAGCAGAAAAAACAGCCTGTTGGTACATGTAGTAAACATCCTGGTCACCCATGGGGGTAATCATGTGAATAATCATGATGAATATTTGAACAGTATTAATTGAGTTATATTATTGTAGCTTACTGACAAGGAAGTTTTCGTAGGAGCTGTATTCAGTTTAGACAGCCAGGCGTGAAATCATGTGCTATAGGCAGTAGCCCCTGATATTAATAAAGGCCTGAGCTAAGTAGGCTACATGCACTGGCAGATGAAGCGCATATTGCCTGTTCACAAGTGCATAGCCCATATGACCCAGCCAGCATGCAGTGCAGACTTGACTACTGGTATAAATCATGCCATTTGCCTCCAGAGTAGTGGGGCTAGTATTGTCTGTAGGAGCTATGTTCAAGTGTGACTGATTGGTGTCCATGTTGGTCTGATCTCTTACTTAAGCTATCATTTGAATAGTGTAATTCAAAGCTATATCATGGCTGCTCCGGTGGGTCTTTGCTTCGAATGAATTCAGCAAACAGTTTAGGGGTATGAGTAGGAGAGTAGGACATGGTAAGATTGTCAGTACGTCTTTAATTTGTTGATACTTCTGTAATCCGTTCTCATATAATTGCATGGTGGAAGGCATTGTGTGAGATCAGAACTAGTGAATGTATAGTATACCAAGTATGATTCAAATCCTACATGATTCCGCCAAGCGCCCAGGGCGGCGCTTGCAAAGTTACAGGATGGGCGCTTACAAGGGTATAACTTTACAAAACTGTTTTGGTATTCGTTCGGGGGTCTTTTGCGGAACTGAACTGTGTACGTAAACACCATTAAAAATCGCTAGGTTGGGCAAACAATGTCTTGCTATTTACACAAGCAGTGTATCCGCCCGCTCCCCAACCCGCCCGTCACCCCCAAAAAAAACTAACGTATAGCATAGTTTATATGCTATGAATCTGCGTCGAGACACAATATAACATGCTCAAACTACGAATAGGCTATGATAATACAGGCTATGAACACATAATGCATGCCACCTAACCATTGCCTCGTCGGGCAATTTGTTTTGTTGGAAGTTGTTTGTAGAGTGTTAGAATCATCGTCAAACTATATGAAAATGTAATCGTATCCAGTGAATTGTTGGAAAAAAAAATGCAAATGTAAAGAAACAAGAATAACAACATTCTTAATGGAATTGAGTACGAGGTCTACTTGAGTCACAGGCCACAACATCGTAATCGCGGAGCAGCGATTGCACGCGCTCAAGCGATTCCGGTTTAATACCATTTTTTTTTTTGTTTGTGTATGGCTTTAATGCACTTGCAATCATAGTGCTGTGCTACTGCGGCCCTTCAAACAGAAAATATTTCAGGCTTTTCGGCCATGCATATCGACTTTATTTCACAAGAGTTTGCAAAAAATTGGGTGGCTCTAACGGAGAGGAGCGCTTAGCGGAATGGAATCGGTTTATAAAGCAAAGACCAAGAGATAAAAATTTGGAACTGTACCTATGTAAATCTGAAAGGCCACTGTATTTGATGTATCAGTTGGTTGACCTGATTGTCACAGGATGACCAACAACAGATTGACAAAACTTTAGTTTGACTCCAATCTCGACTGTGCTTCATGCTGTTGGGACCTCACACAAAAAAGAAGTCAGGTACATGCACCATAAATTACAACACCAATATGCGTGCCTCGATCACATCAACTGGAATTGAGCGCGCACGAACGTGTGCCAAGCTACCATATTCGAAAAAATAGCTGTCTTAACTCCTCTTCTGTGAGCGAACGTGCATTACTTGCGCGTGAAACTCCTCCTCTTGCTCGTTACCTTGTTCGACTTGTGATGTGAATATACATGCAATTCTATTGAGTAACGTTCAAATTCTAAGCTCGTGCTCACTGGTAATCGCTTCCAATTTGTGACCTAATGCACATGGATCCATTCACCATAGCCAATACGTGGGATCTCGTTCATTTGTAGCGTTTAAACATGCGCAAGGGGGGGGGACACTTTCAACCCATAAAAATTCATACACCAGTTAATCGTCCTCCTGCCGATCAGTCGTGCTTAACACCACCCGTGCAGAAGCCGGTTAATGCATGTCAGCGACGCTGATTCACCAACGGAGAGTATACTCACGACAAGTTGAATGAACAGTTGGTCCAAAGTTGATCCAGTGGTAGTCATCCCCCCCCTCCCCCAGATCCCGATGTTTCATGCTGTTGTTACATTACTTTTGTAACTCCTCCATCAGGCCTTTGCCACAATGCTCTACCCATCTGCCGATGCGCCCTTCATGCAGACGATGGTCTGCACCCCCGGAACAACTGCTACGATCACGTCCTGAAAGGTGAAATGCACGGCGAGATCAGCGACTTCCAATCCGCCGGGTAATTTTTGTCAGTACGTACAAATTCAAGGGTTTTTCCTGAACTGACGTATAGCATATCAGTTGTCCATTTATTATCATTATTATGAAGGTGGTAGCAACAGGTAACCACATCCTCACCTTAGCTGTCCAGAAGTAGCCCCTTGCAACTTACCCCTCTAAAGCTAGAAGCTCCCACAGGTCATACACTCTGAGATGTCCAGTCTGCATTCGCGTAGATACCAGTTTGTTGACATTAGATAGCTCTACCGACTTAGGAATTTGTGGTAGTTAATTGTTTCAGTGGAAAAAGTAACATTTGCCTACTTAGTGTACCAGGTGTTTCTTTTTTTTTTTTTTCCTCACATGTGCGGGCAGGATGACATCCTTGCTTGACTTACTGGTGTTCCTATGTTTCGAAGAATACAATGTCCAGTGAAGATCTGAGCATCAGATTTTCTGACTTCTCCAGGAATAGGTGATTGAGGGTAATTTGGTCTGAATTGCCATTTGGAGGTCATACTGTTGAAAAGTTTCTTCGCCCACAGATTGAATTAGATGGACATGATTATTAGCCAATGTCACATGTGACTATATGTGCCTATGTTGGTGGTCATTAGGTCAAGGTCATACAGGGTCAATTCCGCCATTTCGTTCCAACAGTCCCAAGCGGCTCCGCTCTGCGCCTAAAACCATGATCCAATATCATGGAAGTTTGTCAGTATTTTCATTGACCCTGTACATATGGGTTTCATCGAATTTTTAGACGAAGTTCAGGAAAGGTTCAGTCCCGGCTATGTGTGGATATGATCAAGTTTATTCCTCAGAATAGATCGGTAGTCGTGCCTTGACATTTGAGAATTGCTGCATTCGTAACTCACTCTGGGAGTTGCTCAAATGTTCGAGAAAGCAGATCTATCATTTGAACAAATTGAAAGTAGTAACCCTACATCCACATTCAAGACTACGGAAAATATGGGTGAGCGACTGTTCCATGGTTGGTTGAATTGCCACTCAATCTGGAAGGAACCCATTTTGCAAACATAATTATGCGAATTTCCCATGTTTTGTGAGATGAGATTTTGAAAAAAACTTGGGGATGTGTACTTTAAACCATGGCCACCAATACCAAATAAGAATGGTAAGTGTATATCATCCCCACAAAGGGCTCATTGCGGGGTTATACACATGTGTGGTTTACCCGCCTATAGATGTCTAGTTATCATTCATAACTCTGCAGGACTGGTGTAGGATTTTCTCCAGATCTGACATACCCGTTTGTTTCCCAATTGATAGAATAGTTTTTTTTAGGAAATATTCAAAGGTTGCTTGATCTTCGTCAGTCAAGAAATCACTTCAAATCAGTAGTTTGCATAGGCTTCTGGTTAGTCATATTCATACTGGTTATACAGTTTATTGCAAACAGATGCTTGAAAGCTACTGCACCTTATGAAACAATAAGCACACAAACAGGAGTATCTCAGTATAGGGGCGTTGGAATGCACTGTGGGATATTAAATTAGTAACAAAAACTTCAGGGCAAAAGGATTCACTACCCATTTTCGTCCACATAGAGGTGAATTTTTAAATACACCATTTTTTGTAATTTGACCTCTAATGAGCTTGGAATCATTACCTTGGAATGATTTTGAACATTATACTGACAATATAAATTAGTAAACAAGATATAGTAGTTCGACCATAATGACTTCGGATGACTTAAATGACCTTCAACGATTTTGATCACCATACTAGGCTATGCAAATAGGTGGATACAATCATTATTTTCGTATTTATTGACTATATCGATGGACTGCAAATGACAGAATGTGGAATTGTATACATCCCATTTGACCATGTTGTCTCTCTTCAGCCGGATTCAACTAGCATCACAAAGTTGTGTTGGTACAATGGTATAGAGCGCTTCGGTTTCAACCCGGGGGCCCGGCGGTTCAATTCCGGTCGGGTCCTACCCAAAACCTTCAAAAAATGGAACCTGTTGCCAGTCTCGCTGGGCGCTCAGCACAAGGGATTGGGGCAGGGAGAGGGGGAGAGACGAGGGGTAGGCAATTGCAAGTGCAGTTGCATTGACTACCCCACCCAACAGTAAGGTACGCCCCAAAGAGGCATTGCCTCATTCCTTGTATCTGGTGAGGGATTCGCAGCTGACAATAAGGTGCAGTACCACTGTCTGCACCGTGCTGGGCCTTGAATAGGAGCGATCCTCGGCTGGCAATATACCAAAAAAAAAGTTCCTTGGACACCCCCCACCCATAAAAAGCATGACCAGTTCTACCCTAGAAGTGTAGTGAGAGATTTAATGCAATGTTATTATCAAAGAAATCACAAAACAATTTCTAATTGGGGGGGGAGGTGTTCAGAGGTTACAATATTTAATTCTTGAGGGCTTTGCTGTAATGAATTACTCGGCATGTATAGGCGACTGCTGTAGCTATCATAACCACATAGCAACAGTACTGTTGGGGCTTGGAATTCCCGGCTCTACAGTGTATTTTAACCCAAACAAGTTATTTAGAAAAGGCAGACATATTGAATAAACCATTCAAAACCCTTGGGCATTCGGTTTATGATTCATTGAAATACAGGTCTATTCTTGGTATAAGTCCCTGCTGCTACATTCTCGCAGACACTCGCAAAATAATTGCCCGGAGAGGAATGCAATGTGATTACTATTCTTGCCTCAATTTGGCCTTGAGTGGGGATCAGCTCTCATTGAGTGTTGTAACCCCCCAAAAAGGTATTATATACTCCTTGATAGGGGCAACGGCTCTTTGCAGGGCGGGAAACATGCTACAAGCAGCTTCTGAAAAAAAACACTGCTAGTGGACTGCAAATTGCGTATGCATTGGAAAATGGGAAACTGAGCTTGCCGATTGCTATGATGTGGGCAGAAAAAGAAAAAACAAACATAAAAAAACAAAATGGAACCAAAAATGAGAGGATGCAAGTCTGAAAAAAAGCAGCATCAATTGTACAGCATTATATGGCCTTCAGTTGTTGTGCATGGAATTTCAAATAACATCCTGAGATATGAAAAAGCACCTAAATAAAATGGCTGAAAGTATGACCCTCTTTACCACAAAGGCTCATCTCAGCTGTCTGGACATCACAACTGTCCTGCATGGGATCGGCAATGTGCAACATTGCTGCTAATACAATTATTGATGCCAATACCAACTTTTTTGTCCTTTATTTGGTGTTGAAACTGTTTAATACTGGCGGATATGGATCCAGTAGACGATGCTTTATTGCTGAAATTATTGCTGCTCACGGACAGGTTCAGTTCGTACGCAGGTCATCTTTTCCAGGAACACAAGAGAAACTGGGGAAGGGAAAAACAAAAGTTTATAGCTTACAAGGTGGGTTACAGCCGGGTGCATTAGATGGTGGCCAGTTATGAGCGGGACATCTTGGATCTGATAAGACAGACTTTACACACTAATTGAGATGTGGCCAGTATGGTTGATAGCAGGGTATAGCATGTTTGTATTTGAGGCATAAATCTTTGGTTAGATAGTTAGAACAATGAATGAGGATGATGGGTTTGCTTTTGTTCGTCCGGCAAGATCTCCGGACTTTCTCCTGACATTGAGGAGTGCATGGGGATGAGGGTTTGCTGAAGATTTGCGACAGCCGTGGTCAATGACCTCACTTCAAGTCTACAAAGTCTACAGAATCTCTGCTAATCAACCAAGCTACTGGTGAGTTCATATTGCAACCAGAAGCCGAAGGGGTAAATAAAAAGTTGCATCTGGTTGCTTCAGCAAATCTACAAACCCATCCACCGAAGTACCACGACCCATCCATTAATATGTGACTTTTTGCTCTCTAAGTGGTGGTATCTTACAATAGTTATAATGGCACTGGCCGACACTTGTGGTCAATATTGTACGAGGTAACTAAGTGACTCCGAGCAACGTTTTTCCCAACATTTAACACATCAGGCATATCTAAATAGGCTGTGAAATGCATAATTCATATGTGCCTTTCACTCTTAGCAAAATAGCTACGTTTTTTGTTTGTTGAGCGCAACAAACATTGGAGTTTGCCCTCGGTAAGTACCGGTGTTATAAAGATGACAATGCCCACCCCTGTGGTGAGGATACCTGTCTGTCTGCGTCACATTTTGATTGTCATGTGAACAGAACAAGGACATTCCTCTCCAACAGATTGAATTGGATACTTCTCACACATAGATTGGCAAATTTGGAGGGCTGATGTGATGGGTATAACCATCTAAGATTACACTGGTCACAGCCCGGCTGAATCTTGATAATATTAATCTTATGAAGCCCTAAAATCTACAGAGTTTTCAATTGTGCTGTACAACCATGATGAAGAGCCAACTTGAAAATATGAGTCTTCAAAAATGAGACTTGAACTGGCCAAGAGTGGGAAACTCTGATGTGATGGGCAGACAGTTCCAGAGTTTTAGATTGCTAAAAAAATTCATTGAGCATGCCTTTCCCAACAGTTAACATATCAGTCATATATAACATTCTTGGAGGAGAAATATGCTGGAATGCATAATTCATTATACGTGGTCATTTCACCTTAGCAAACAATGTACGTTGTTGTTGAGCCCTTCAAACATTTGGAGTTGCCCTCCAGTGGAGTACAGTTTTATAAAATCGATAGTATTACGTATTAAATTGTTTGCATAGTGTCAGCTTCACTTCACTGTGCGTAAATGGGATCTATCTGTCTGTCTGCGGTCACATGTTGATTGTCATGTGGACAGCAGAACTAGTGTTCAAACGGTTATGGTATAATCAGATTATGGATTGCGATTGATTATAATTCATAATCTGTCCGATTCCGATACCGATCCGATTATATGGTGCCTTACATTTCCCAACATTTTGACTTTAATACTCAACACTCATGTCAAATATCAGCAAACGTGGATGGAAAACCTATTTTTGCATCATTATTTGTAGTTTTGTACACCCCAATCATTTTTTCCAATTGGTGATTAGGTCCGTATATATTGATAGATATGTAGACATGAAAAGGTTTGTGTGTCTATAGTGTTGAATTTTCAAGTTCGTTGATAATCTGTTAGCTAATCTGTATTTTTCTCAACTTTGCGATTCCTATTACATACCGAATTTGTGCAATAATATGCCCGATTCCGATACTGATTATCGTTTGAACAATAAACAGAAAAACCTATCCTACTGATTGGATTGGGATACTTTTCTCACCCACAGTCAGAGATGAATCATGAGTTTCAAAAATTGCTAAAACAGAATAAAAAAAATACGCCAGAGTTGATCAGGAATCAGTTACGAGACCCTAAACTGTGTATGAATGTACTACAATAACCACATAGTAAGGAGTAACAAAATTGGTGGATTCAGGCGTATGTGATAAGCAGTTTCAAGCGATGTCTGATCAGAATGTTGGTACAAGTCCCAATGCTGCAATTGACTATGACAATCAGTTAATACATTCTACAGAGTTCAGAGAAGTGTTACTGGCAACAGGATATCATTGCCTACTGTTACGTCAGTGTATGGATGCATATATGGGTGTTGCTCGTCATTGCCATTGAATATCACGGAAATGAAGTGCGATCTTACAGACAGACTATGGATAGCTCAGATCCCCATTTGGGGTTTCCCACCCTCTTTACATGGAATCTCTGTTTATAGCAGTTAGTCAGTAACTGTATTCCATGCTTCACCTCCCTTCAATTTAAAGCAGGAAATACAGTTGCCCATACACGGATGGTATAATTATATTGCTGATTCACTGTACATGAGTGCATCCGCTGTTTTTTTTGTTTTGAATCTGCGCATAAACAGGGGCAGCATGCGTTTAAAATTAAACATGATCATGCAAATTCAGTGACGAACACCGTAAGAGGCAGTGCATTCAAGTCTGTCTTCTATAGTGTGCTTTTGACCTTATTTTATAGTGTGTGTCATAGACGTGGGCCATTTACCATGTACAAACACAGGACTCATCACAATTCTTTGTGCAATTGGGATCTCCCAAATTTCTCGGCATTAATGGACCAAATTATGAAGGCCAATAAATCCAAATAGGAACATCGATTGAAATGGGATTTAGACCTATATATACAGTTTCCATTCTCCACATATAACCTCTATCATCCAAGTCTGCGTTGTCTTTAAGGCCTCTGTGTCATTTTTCCCCCATTGTAACAATGATGCTGAAAAAATATCGCTCACACACAAACCCGATAGCACCAGTCACACATGAGCAATATGGTTAATGGTTAAAATGCTGAATTGATCCACGAGAGTTCTCCTATCGAGAAGTTACGGAGCACTTGACCGTTTTGATGAAAAATGTGAACCAACTAGGAAGATGTTTACTTCGGGCATCTTAGTTTGTACAGAAGATTTCTGTATTAGTCCTTGGCATGTGGCAAGATACAGTATCATGTGGTTCTATTGATTCCTTGACAAAGTCAGTGGAATATATGCGCCATAGCAGTGTGTTGGTGTGTCATTGTTCGCTAAAACTAGTGACAAAAAAAAAGGAGGAATATTAATTTTTAGTTAGCAGGACAATAATACAACAAACAATTACTGCTTTTATTAAAGGCTCATTCCTTGGCTATTCAACACCAATTTCGTCTTTTGAGATTTCAGTTAGCAGCAAAGTAGTGCTAGCATTGGGTGACTGAGCTAGCATCATACATTTTGCATGCAGTGTTGTGATTATCAAGTTAATTAAGGTTAAGTATCTAAAGCGGCGATTGTACACATGGAAAGGAAAAGATCGCCACATGCATGCACCTACGTGGGTAATAAACTGATGATGTTATTATGTAAAACCAGCGTAACTGTTGATTGTCTTTCACAAAATACATCGTTTTTTTTGGGGGGGGGTCCAAAATGTTCAAAATACCACAATGATTCGCAAAAATGCGCGAGTTGCGCGCGGCGAAAACCGCAATCGTGTATTTTCCAAGCCCTACCTAATATTGACCAAGTTGGAATAGTTGTTCTAGTTTATTTTCAGTTTTAGGACACCAGGTTTTCAGTTCAAACCAGCTATATGGATTGAGCTTTCGTGAATACCACATCGCCATCTGGCTGTCTGACTGATACCTGACTGCCTGCTAGTCTCTAAATTCCAAGAAAAATTGCCAAATCATTGAGGGGCGGGCCTCTAGAGTAGTTACCTGAAAATAGCTGTGGAACATGATGAGTGGAAGACTCTGGAAGAGGTATTACTCCCACACATGAGATGTGGATGCCAATAGTGGGGAGATGATCCCTATTGTTTATGGTGCCGATTCCTTAATTCATGAGTGGGCAGGGCTTAGAAGCCATATCATAAAAATGATAGTATCTAGGTAGATATTTCCAAGCAGACATGCTAATAAAATATTGGGGATTGTACGGTTAGTCCTAATAAAATTCATAAAGGGTGGGGCTTAACTTAAATTAGTTTTGCTGAAAACTTCTTTTGTGAACACAATAAGTGGAAGATGTAAGAGGTTAGGAGGTGACTCCCATTATGATACTTGTGGTGGGATGCCTCATAGTGAGTAGATGGGCTGTGTTTTTGGTTGCCAATTTAAATGACTATTTATGAGTAGGTGGGTACAGAAGCCAACATAAGTGTTAATATATGTACAACTGTAGGTTCCCGCGTGGCATAAACTTGTGTTTGATGACATCAGTGAGGTTGTGCTAACTGCAATGGTAGTATTAAACTTGTTCTCGGCTACAGTTCCTGAAAGATCAGGATTATTGGGTCTAAGGTCATCGGGAACAATTGCAGTGTGATGTTGTAAGGTACAGTGTGCAAAACTGATTGGGGCTGCGCACAAATTATTCAACCTAGAAAACATGTTGGGAAAGATTATGCGTCGGCGAAGAAGAAAGAGAGAAACAAAGATTATTCGCAAATTATGCATGTGGATGTTGTGAACATACGCCATTTGGGTTTGTTGTCCCCTTTGCAGCCACATGGACCAGCCTCCTGATATCGGCAATATAGGGCAGGAACCAAAGCCCTATGCTCTTAATGGCTACTGTACTAATAAGCTAATGGTAATATTCAAATATTTTCCCTCCAAACAGCAATAGTGTGTTTAAATTTTATGCTTCGTAGGCGAGAGAGAGACTCCTCTGTCCTCATTGCTCGATGACCCGGTGCAGTCAAATCCTTCTGGCACAGAGAAACAGTTCACCGGACCTAGCCGACGCAGTGTTTTTTTTTTGACGTCCTGTATCCCGCGAGATTTTGTAAGTAGACAAACAACAACGATCAATGTGATCAACTTGATCACTTGTATCAGGAGATGAGATTAGACTCAGTCGGTAGGTTAGAGCTTAGGCCTTGTGATCGAAAGGTTCTGAGTTCGAATTCTCGCCGTGTTGGCCTTTCCACTGCATCCTTGGGCGAAGCCCTTGATCTCGCAACTGCCTCGTCCTACCCAGACCTTATTGGGAACCTCTGAGAGGTTACTGTAATCATAAGTGCAGCTTGTGATGAAATGTCCTTAGGGACATGTGGGGGGCAACATTAACGGTGGCCAGGGGTGTATAGCTCGGTTTGTGTGCACTGTGTGCAGGCCGAACAAGTTACCATTGACAGGGGTGGTCGGTAATGGCCATCAGCGCTTTGAGACTAATATGTATGGTATAAAGCTTTTTATAAGAACGTTACATTGTTATTATTATATATTATATTATGATGCCCACATTAGCTTCGGTCAGGGATTGCTGTGGGGCATTCTTCAATTACACTCAGGTGAAAAGACTAGTGCAACATTTGCGACTTGAACATTGCCTCCACTGTTTGGTTATCTAGACATATAGATACACAGCAGCATCATTGGACTGTGGTACACAAAATTCTCTTTAAAGTGATGTATTACATGACATTGCTACTGATAACGGAGTGAATGAAGAACTTTGTAACATGTGGGAATGTCTCATAAACGTTGTGTGTATGTAATCATTACACATGTGTGGTATTCTTGTGAATTTATCGTCAAAGGTCATCCAGGGGTCCTGTGAGTGTGTGAAAATTGACAAAGCATGTGTTCTCCCCCAAAGTTGCTTGCAGACATTTAAAATCAAATAGGAATCTTCCTTAGCCAGTTGCTTGTTCTATCTGAAGAATATTCTGTGTGGTATCCTGAAATGAAATTTGAGGTTACAAGGTTCATCCAGGGGGTACTGTGAAATTGCCAGAGCATGTTTTTCTCTCCCAAAGTTGCCTGCAGAATTTTGAAAATCATTATCAGAATCTTCGTCTTGGGCCGCCGTGAGTCCCCGTTCGCATCTGAAGGATCTTATGAGGATTTCTATGGTAAGGGATTTGACTTTTTGGAGACCGAAATGAGGCATGTCCCTTGACAATGTAGCTCCCCATTGATGTGGTGAACATATAGCAGTATACTGTGAACTAGCAAGCTCAGTCGGTTAGAAAATGACTCAAGATTATTATGATTGCGAGTTCAAAGCCAGACATGCTCCGGATCGTGTTTTCCGTTTTACTTGACTTGACCTGATTGCTCCTGGACATGGGTCCTTGAGGAACCCACTGATCCTCGAACCAACCCCTGGCCACATTGACATTGTCTCTCGCTGGACATGGCAGGAGATTTTTTACCTTTGGGTTGGAAGGGGTAGGGGGTTGTCATTTGAGGTCGGGCACCCTCATTTACTATTCTCCAGGAAGAACATTAGCCCAGCATCCATAGTACTTGCCATGACTAGAATGGGTGTTGTCTTGTTTGTGTTGTATGTACTAAGAGGTTTAACCGGGTGATATGGTTTAAGAGAAGGGGGATTGTCATTTAAGGGTCGGCCCCCCCCTTCATACAAGCACTTGCCCCTCAATAATGGAAATAAATGCTAGTCACAGGCTCCAAGACATGTGTTATATAATGTGGTGTTGTGAGCAGCGGATCGTCAGCTCTTCTAGGTTTGAGAACGTGGTGTATCCCGGAGTTCCACTGATCCTCCAACAGATGGCAGTCCAATGGTACACGTGGTTGAATTCTTCAAACAGTCAAGCAAAGTGTCATCTTTGGCTCAATTTTCGCCATTTGGTTTTTGACTGGGCAAGCAGGCAAGTCTCTCTGGATACATTGTATATCATTTGTAAGTTGGGCGGTATTAACATTTGACCAGTTGTGTTAAATTGGAGTTCAATCTAGTGGACATTTGATTGATTCTGCAAGTTGCAGTTTTACTCATGTATCCCACACTGAATTGCTGCCAAAAGCAAATGCAGGTGAGCTACTGGCCATCAGCACTCTTGTTCAATTATACATTATACTAGTTCACTTCATAATAATATTTGTTGGGTTTGAGCTATAAACCATTGGTTTGTATAATATTGAGAATCTATCTCATTATTCAACTACCAAATGGACTATGCACCACACCCAAGCCATACGAGTTCCGGCAATGCAGAAATATGAGTTGGCCACCCACCGCCCCCTCTCTTTTTGCCATTCCTAAGGTGTCTATAAGTCAAGTTTTGGTGGGTAAAAAAACGTGCAATGTCCGCTGAGTGTTTTGCCATTTTAAATTTTTCCTGCAATACCGGTTAGATCAAACAACGACTCTGCCCATATCGTTCCCCCTACGTCGTGCTGTTTACTTAAATATACAATCAACATTGCTGAATTTGTGGTGGTCAACACAAGACTGCTGAAAGTTCCTGGAAAGTGTAGAGGGGGGTGGGGATGGAACAGGGGCAATATTTAGGAGTGTGGTAGTTATAGTTTGGATGAACCGAGGAACAGGCCCATCCTTGATAGGCAAAAGACAAGTATGCTCAATTGTGATGTTGCCACGCTTATCGTTAGATAATGTTGTACTTATGCCTATCTGGGGAGTTGCCTTTCATCGGTTATTCTGAACAGACTAGCATTGATCAGGTTCCTCAATAACGTTCCTTGAAATAAAAATTCTGAATCCCTGATCATGAACTGATTGAAATTATTTATAATTATTTTGATATAAATCCGCCGCCAACTCATGGTGGCGCTCGGAGCAGAGGCAGATAGTAACATCGTAGTTGGCACCTCCACGAAAACGAGTGAGAAGGCCTGGCCTAGAGAGTCTCGGGTAGTCTTATTTGGCGAGATTCAATGAGCTTGGGTCTAAGCTTTGTATCTCACTTGGAGAAGATGAACGAAGCCACTGATTGTGGTGTCCTACCCTTGGTAATAGGGATACTAGCTGTGGAACATATAGATGACGACGATGAGGATGCGCATCCAGAATTTTCAGGCAAGGGCCCTATGATGTGGTCAGAAGGACAAATAGTGTTCACGATTGCTTCCGAAACGTTTGATGTCGCTGTGCAGCAAGCATGCGTCAGTTAAGCCCACCCAGCGAAAGTTCTGCGAAGAACTAGAAAGCTGATTACTCTGACATTAGCAGAAACTGAGGAGGCACCTCAATACAACGACTGGCACGACAGGTAAGTGACATCAGCAAGTCATCTCACACACCCAAATTATCGGGCATGCGTTCCTACATGGTAATTGGTGTAAATTGTTTTGTTCTATTTATGTTGTCTATCCGATAAGGTCTGGGTTACCCAATATCTACATAGAGGCCCAAATAGTGAATGGTGTGACTGCATGTCTGTCTGTATGTCCGTCAGTCTGGTCAGGTCTGAGACTGTGCAATATTACATAGAGGCCTCACATCAGTGAATGGTGTGATTCTGCAATGTCTATCACGATGTCTGGCAGTCTGGTCGGTGATGAGTTACTACTTGATACCTACATGGAGGCGCTAAACAGTGAAATGGTGTGATAATGCATGTCTGTCTGTGGGTCTGGTCAGTCTGTAAGGACTGAAACCTACCCATAAGTAATAAAGGTCCACATTGTATCTAGAGAAGAATACTATAGCAGGCAATTAATAGGAGGTACTGTATCCATAAGAAGAATAGCATGGTGGGAGCTGTAGCCATAGGAAGAATAGCATGTGGGAAGCTCTAGCATAGGAAGAATAGCTGGTGGGGGGCGCAATAGCCATAGGAAGAATAGTCTGGTGGGGGCTATATCCAAAGGAAGAATAGCATGGTGGGAGCTGTAGCCATAGGAAGAATAACTTGATGGGCACTGTATCCAAAGGAAGAATAGATTACCGTGGGTGCTGTGTCTCTAGGCAACAGTCAGCACACCTGAATAGCCCATAATGGGGTGATTATGGGAAGAATAGTGTGGTGGGCGCTGTATCTAAGGGAAGCAACGAAGAGCGGGGTGGGGGGTATCTATGGAAACCCAGACCCCAGCCGTGGTGGGCGCTGTATCTATGGGAGAACACACCCACCCCCCACATAGCGTGGGTCCCCTTTTCCCGTCCGGGCCCCCCGGCGCCGTAATATGGAAAGGAATAGTGTGCGTGGGCGCCCCCCCGGTTATCTAGGGCACGAATAGCGTGGTGGGCGATTCATCTATGGGGAGAAGGAAAGCGTGGTGGCGGCGCTGCTGTATCTATGGGCCCCAAGAATAGCGTGGTCGGGACGCTTGTAGTTATGGAAAGATTAGTGTGGTCGGGCGCAGTAATCTATGGGAAGAAGAAAGAATAGCGTCCCGGTGGGTGTCTGTATCTATGGGAATAGAATAGCCCGTGCCGTGAGCGCCGTATCTATGGAAAGAATAGCGTCGCTGGTGGGCCGCCCGTATCTATGGGACCAGAAAGCGTATAGTGCGGTGCTCTGTATGTCCGTTCCAGTCTGGTCACGGTATGAGCCTGTGCCCACTATCTACATAAGAGGCCTACCATAAGGAAACGTGCGCTGTGATTCTGCAATGTATACTTGTATGTCTGTCGTCCCCCCGGTCATGGTCTGAGTTAATTGATAACCTACACCTGGAGGCGCTTAAAACACGTGATGAATGGTGTGACTCCATGCAATGTCTGTCTGTGGTCGTCAGTCTGGCCTAGGACTGACACCCAACCAATACATACATTACAAGGTCAACCAATTGTATCTAGAGAGGAGGGAATACTATAGCAGGCCCAATAATGGGCCCCCCCCCGGCTGCGTACATGTATCCATAAGAAAGAATAGCACTGGGGGAGCCTCTAGCCATAGGAAGAATCGCATGGATGCGGGGCTAGATTCCAAAGGAAGAATAGCATGCGGGAGCATAGAGCCATACGACGAAGAATAACTTGATGGGCACTGTATCCAAAGGAAGACAACGAGTCAGTGGGTGCCTGTTGTCTCTGGAACAGTAGGAATAGACCCCGAAATGGGCGACGCTGACATCTATGGCAGAATAGCTGTGGTGGGCGCTGTATCTATGGGAGACCGAAGCGTCCGGCTGGGGCGCTGTACCCCTCTAGGAAAAGAATAGGTGGTGCGGCGCTGGATCTATGGGAGGAATAGCGTGGTGGGCGCCGTTTATAACTGGAAAGCATAGTGTTTCGCGGGCGCGGGTCCCGGGAGCCTATCTATGGGAAGCAACCCCCTACGCCGGTGGTGGCCGCAGTTTATCTCTCGGCGAAGAATAGCGCGCGGTGGGCGCTGTAAGCTATGGAAAGAATAGCGCTGCCCCCCCGTGGGCGCTGTACTATGCCAGATAGCGTAGTGCGGTGCTCTGTATGCACGTAAGTCTCGGTCCTGGTTGAAGCCTGTGCAGATCCCTTACATAGAGGCATAAATCAGTGACAACTGCGTGTGATCTGCACAATTTGTTAATCTGTATGTCGTCAGGCTGGGTCTGGTATGAGTTACTTGTCCCTACATGGACGGCGTCCACACCAGTGGTGAACTGGTGTTGTGACCTGCAATGTCTGTCTGTGTGTCTGTTAGTCCTACCGGGGTAGGACCTCGCGCACACCACCCACCCCCAATAACGAACACCACCCATCACAGGCCCCCCCAACCAACCCACCTTGTATCTAGACCCCGAGCCCACATAATATAGCAGGCAGTAACTAGGAGCGTCCGGTCTGATCCGTAAGAAGACGAGCATGGTGGGAGGCATATAGCCATAGACCCACGAATAGCATGGTAGGGAGCTATAGCCATAGGGAAGAACCCTCCACCCCATGGTGGGGGCTATTATCAAAGGAAGAATAGCATGGTGGGAGCTGTAGCCATAGGAAGAATAACTTGATGGGCACTGGTTCCAAAGGAAGAATAGAATAGCTACGTGGGTGCTTGTGTCTTTGTCTATAGAAACAGTACGCCCCATGAATCGCATACATGGGAGGCTGTATCTCTGGGAAGCATAGTGTGGTGGGCGCCTGTATCTCATGGGAAGACATCACGAATGAGTGGTGGCGCGCTGTATCTCAACGAAAGAATAGCGGGGGTCCCCGGGCGCTGTAATCTATGGAAGAAATAGCGTGGTGCCCGGTGCCGTCATTAGGGAAAGAATAGTGTGGTGGGCGTGGTATATATGGAAGATAGTGTGGTGGGCGTTGATCTATGGGCAAGATAGCGGGCTGGAGCGCCTTGATCTATGGGAAGAATAGGCGTCCGCGTGGGCGCTGTATCTATGAGAAACGAAATAGCTTGTGGTGGGGTTGTCTTCATGGGAAAAAATCGGGGCCCTGAGGCGTTGTTGTATCTATGGGAAGAATAGCGTGTGAGCGCTCGTATCTATGGGAAGCACTAGACGTGGTGACGCTGTACTCTGTGAGACCGAATAGCGTAGTGGGTGATGGATCTATGGGAAGAATAGCATGGTGGGGCGTTGTATCTATGGGAAGAATAGGTGGTGGGTGGCCGCTATCTATGGGAAGAATAGCGTGGTGGGCACTGTATCTATGAAAGAATCGATGGCGACCACGGGCGCCAGTAGTCTCTATTGGAAGAATTAGCGTGCGTGAGGCACTGGATCTATGGGAAGAATAGCATGGAGAGCGCTGTATCTATGGGAAGAATAGCATGGTGGGCGCCTTGTATTGTATCTATGGGAAGAAAGCATGTGGGTTGCTGTATCTATGGTGCTCCGGTGGGTGTTTGCTATCTATGGGGGGATCGATCCCGCGTGGGTTGGTGCCGTGCGAATAGGAAGGAAAAGTAATGTATTATGAAAAGAATTGCATGTTGGGTATGATATGTAGGATACTAGTATCGGTGGAAACTCTTACATCTTTCAACTTCATGGCCTGTCAATAATGAGATGCTTTCATCTGAAGAAATTAATGCCTGACACGGAACCATTCCGGGTTACCCGCAACATGAGTAAGACCAGAAACTTATTAACTCATATTGCTCCAAGTAAAATTGATGTCCTTCATATTGCTTCAACGTACAAATGGTCTATAACCAAAATCTGTATTTATGTCGCACAAGGGAAAAAGGAAAATGCATGGGGCACCCCAAATCTCACCTGTCACCCACTAATCTAACAGTATATCCCCCCCATTGTATAAAACTTCGTCTGAGAGCGAGTTGAATAACATGATTGTAATGAAAAGGGAGGGGGGAGCAGGATACCTAGGACTATATGAACTCATACTTCAAGGAGCACTCACTTCGAACTCAAATGCCAGCAACATTATCACAGCCCCTCAATCCAATTGTTGTGAGAATGTGACCAATTGGCCGAGAAGCCGACACATCATCAATACTTAGTCACAAAGTTGCACCAGTAACAAACGTTGTTGCCACACATGCTGAATTTACTTTGTACTGACATGCATAGGTAGTAGTGATATGAAGGCACAGGCCAAATTAGTTGCCACCTATTGACCATTTCATAGTCAACAGGTAACTTATACTCACCGGATGATCTTATAAATGACACTGATCGAAGAGTGCCTGCCGGCTAATCCTGCCTTTAATATATGAGTGAACACACTCAATGTTTAGCCGTACAACACCAACAATGATTACCACCATGTTTTAAATTTAAAGGTTTAACAGACTATCAAGTTTAAACCACAGGCTGAACCGCACTGAAAGTGTCTTGCAGCTATGAGCTATATGGCAGTTGGTCCAGAGGCCTGTAGCCATGCAGGTCATTAGACAATGATACCCCCACACAGTGTATTCCTAGTGGGGGTAGTGGTAATCTGCCCTCCAAATACTTAAAGGGACCTCTTGAAGAAAATGTGGGGTATGACAAGAAAATGAGGGTTCCGCTTATATTGCACATGGTGGAGAGCTTTCAACCGTGCCATAACCTGCATTACATTCAAAAGTCAACTCCATAACAGCACAATCATAGGTGGATGTCATGTTCGGATGATGGTATATCTTGGTCTTCTTGCGAGGTCAGTGGGAAGTGCACAAAATGACCTTGTTTAGAAGTAATAATCCATCCCCCACACCCCAATATGACTTCGTCAGCCCGCTCTCTGATTTGAGATAGTGTTGAACAAAGTTTATGGACAAATGATCCTGCATTAGCAATGGTCTTTATGAAGCCTCACTAGGAGGGAGAACCATATTACCTGATCAAGGGCGAGGACTGATCAGCTCTTTCAGCATAGGAATATGCTGCATGAATAGTCTCAAGTTGCATGATTATGTGTGAATTCACATTTCACTATTTTGTTTGTTCTCAAGTATTCTTACCACAACCTGTTGATATGGTCTAACTCTAGCTCCTAAAAGTTTAACACTGGATCGGGGGTCTATTGGCGGGTCTCTTCCAAAATGTGTCTTAATCTGCAGAATGCTATGCACAACTGTTAGGATATCGTTGGATTTTCATGAAACTTAGTGGCATGGCTCTTAGCCAACAATTCACTTTTTTATTTTGCATGATTCAGGCAAACTTTCTCATTCATCACCAATTTCCACAAAAAACTCAGCTATCAGTTGTTAGACATGGTTCAACAATTAGTCCTATTGATTCTAACTTGGGACTTGTCAGAATCCACGTGCCAATTATGTTTGATCCGTGCCATATTTATGGGGCTGGAAACGTATCCACCTGTATAAGCTTTAATTTATCCAACGATACGGGTTGATTGGAACACATACCAAATGCTATACCCCACCATAAAAAAACCCAAAGAAAATGATGCGAAAAAAGTAACCCAGCCGTTCATGAACCTACCTGTCTTATTTTATGCTGCCCATCAACTTTACTTAGATGTCAGTAATTTTAGACTCTCTGTTGTTGAACTATCTCATGTGGTCTACCCCCCACTAGCTCGTGCACAATATGCTGGTGAATTCCCGGACGTGAGGCTGAGGGCCTAATGGTCAATGCATTGTGAGCTCTCCCAGAGATCCGTGGTATCCTGATGGACGAGCCTGTACTCCTAAAAAGAGGATAGACTAAGCTAAGTTATGATTATAGACTTGTTACTCCAATGAATGACTTGCATATTAATTGAATCTTTTGGTATTCGGTGAATGCATTGAGTGAGCAGGTATGGTAAAACTATACCGTGTACACAAACTGATTACTTTTCCAGTGTTCAAGTATATATACTTAATAAGTCGTTTGACACACAGTTATTGTATTTTCTAATGTTATCAATTTACCTAAAGGTTTGTAGTGTGTGGAGGTTATTGGTTGTGAGAATTTTGCGATGCGGCCAGGTGTTATACTTGTGTGTTTTTAAAATTGTTTGTATTAGACCGCATTCTGAATACTTATAATATTCCTCAATTCGGGTTTATTTCCTCATTTGTACGGAATTTCAAGTTTCGTAAGTAAGCTTGTTATCTACTTAGTATTTTGTTGTGTTCAGACTATATCATTCTTTTTCACCACGTATAGTGATGATCCATCATAATTGATTGGTTGGAATTGAGCGTTTGCACCACCCTCCGTGCTTATTTGAATATTACTATACACTATCAGGGCATTGCGTGTCCAGACTGTGCCAAAGCTCTAAGATGTCCTAACCACATAATATCATGCATTGTGTGCCCAAGCTTGTTAGCCATCCCTAAGAGTCAAACCACATGGATGA
Organism: Sclerodactyla briareus; assembly: GCA_026419785.1. Classification (NCBI taxonomy): domain Eukaryota; kingdom Metazoa; phylum Echinodermata; class Holothuroidea; order Dendrochirotida; family Sclerodactylidae; genus Sclerodactyla; species Sclerodactyla briareus. The sequence continues at coordinate 311,636 of JAODTK010002087.1, read as the reverse complement.
CTCATCTTCACAGTTACGAAGCGTTTCTCTCCGGGAAGTGAACATGAGCCCTGAAATGAGCCACCGTGTGTAATAGACTGGCCCATCTGGACTGACAGCCTCCCTGAAAATCACTCTGCTGAAGTGACCTGAAGTTAGCCAGCAGCCCCTCTGTAACGCCATGTGGAACACACTACGACAGTCTTCAAGAATTAGCCCAATTCGCGTGAGTCGCTAAAAACTCTCTGTCCTCCATAATGTTTGTGCGATCTGTGTTAGTCGATTACAGTGCGAGGAGACGGACCTTCAGACAGGATCAAGGACAACCAACTTCATACGTCAACATGAGTTTCAATTCACCATATTCTGGATGTCAGTTCAGTTGTTTCTTTGGAGTTGTATAGGTACTATTAGAGAAAGGCAACCACCTTATATTTCATGGAGTTCAAGGTAAAGCGGGTAACAAATTTGCCCTCTCCAGCCATGAATAGTGTAATGACATAAATTGGTCCTCTTGGAGTCTATGAGTTTTCAAGGATATTTGGTTTTGTGGTGTTGTGCTGCTGCATTGTCCATAATGTTCACATGTCTTCGTTTTTTCAAAATTTCACAAAACTTGGTGCTGTAGACTACATCCGGTCCAGTCAGACATTCAGGTTATTTGGAGGGTCATCATCAAAATTGCCCAGATTTTTGTTGAAGTTCAAATTTTGTCAGTTTTACAATCAATTTTATTGGATGTGGACTATATATATATACATTTGTCTATGAAATGAGAGGTCCATCCTATTTGTGAGTAATAGCACTTCTGTAGAAGATGATATAGTTGAATATATTCACTGACTTGTTGGGTTAGTTAAGTTCAGGTGTTTATGAGAACATGAGAATAGGTGTATTTGAGAAATATGGGGTGCATTTCATCCTGTATATAATACTACCACGATTAGTTTGTTTACACAGATATGGAGACAAAATCCGGCGACCAAGAATGCCGTCATAATGATATGACAGTTTGTACCCATGATAATTAGTGTGACACATACACCATCTGTAAACTGCTGCTTATATGGAAAAAAGAATTCCTCGTAAGGGGTGAACTGCCCCAATTTGTTTAGGTCTTAAACTTTGGGCGAGATCGGGAAAAGGAAAATTTGGGCAGTTGTTGGACAAAACTACAAATTGCCAACATTCTACCTGGCGCCCAAACAAATTGACTAGACCAATATGTTCAGGATTTTCATGCACAATAGTGTTTGTCTGTTTATGTGCCTATGTGTTTCATTGCTGTGAAGTCCAGGCAAGATGTTGGTGCATCCAACTGAAGTAGTCCCATTCTGCCTGGGACTGAGGGTACACTCAATCCGTATAGGTCCAAAATGCAATCAGTGGGCAAAGTGTCGAATTGGTTGAGAAACCTCTCGCTAAGCCATCAATGTTTTAAACTTCTAATTTTTGACAGCTTTAAGGGAAACACCACCTCCCCACCAACAAACCCAGTACCAGGACCACATGCATTAAACTACAGTCGGACGGAAGACATTTTTCAAATGCATTGATATTTCCTCAATTATTTTTTTTTCGATGCAAGAGCTTGTTGCATGTAGTCACACCTGTGTGTGTGTGGGTGTGGTGCGTGTGTGACACCAATCCTAAGCAAACTAATGTCAATAATGCAGTTATCAAACATGGGTGGTAGATTACCTAGAGTGAGTAGACCCTTCACATTTGGTGAAAACCAATGGTAATGAGAGTTGGGGTTCATGGTTCCTTGTGAAACAGATATAGCAAATCATCATGCATGCTTTCTAGTTCCCGGAAAATGGTTCTCTGTCACCAAATTAAGGCAAGGAATCCTGAAGCCAGTGGAAAGCCATGTGATAAAGTTGAGGTGGGGATCCGGATCAGTGGGTTCATTGATGGATGGTCAAACCTGATGTAGGATTCAGTCAGTTCCCTGTGTTTTAATGATGCCCAGAACATTCAGTGTGACAAGCATGTTGGATGTTTCCTGATCGGACTGCTATTTCCGAGTCCAACTTCCGTTGAAAATTTTCAATTTTGCTGCAGAGTGTACAGCACTGATGAGTTCAATTAATTCAGTCTATGATGTCTGACATGTTCTGAGAAATAAGCAGTTTAGTTCGTGGAGAGCATGACGCAGTGTCACACAACAGTTATGGGAATAGCAAGATTAGGCAAGATTCCCCCCAGAGAATATATTACGGAGTATTTTTAAACTGTAACCACTATTGGAACGCACAATCATCCCATGTTTTCGGATTTATTGTTGATAAGTATGGCAGGATATCTGTAAAGTTTTGTGAGGAGGAATCGTAATTTTTCAGCAGGGGAGAGTTTCGGAAGCTCGTTCTGCACACTGTACGTCCAACATCGAACACGAGGTCATCCCCTATGACATTTGACACGAGATCATATTCATCTCATCAACTGTAACTCCGAACTGGCTCATTTCAATACACATCATTTTGTGGGGTGATACACTGGTGGAGAATTCTGTGGAACTAATCAGATTCGATTCTAAAGATATAGTCGTAGCCTACAAAAAACCAGGTAATTTCCTGGTTTCTAACCATTGGGTTCGGCTTGTTCATGGCTGGTCCATCTGTTGCATGGAAATGTCAAAAAGCTCATGCCTTAGGCCGGGCCTCACACTGTGCGGAGTTCAGTATAACTGGAGGGTGGTTGACATGGTTGCCAGTGGTGCATGCTTTCTCTCTTTCTTGCCTCATTTAAGCTAGAAATAGGACTTGGGGCAGCCTGTGTACAGGTTAGTATCTTCACTAATAAATTCATTCAATTAGTGGAGGGGTTATCTAATACAATTCTAATAACGACATCACCGTTTGTGGACGAAGATTTCAAATTTCCTCATGTAGGCAGAAAAACAATCCAATCAGAGGGAAATGTCCACACTACCTTTAGATCGAGAAATAGAAAGCTTCCAGGAGTCTTATGAAGGAGATCGAGGATCTCTCCAATTTTGATGACAGCCAGGAGTTCTTCTGCGGCAACATCAAAGGGAAACCATCTTTGACGCGCGGAAGTATCAGGGCATCGAGAGAAGCCCTCGGGGTCGTCTTTTGGGGCTGGGGGCATCAAGAACCTTTAGTGGATCCGGAGATCTCCATTCCAAGGATGAGTGATTTTCAAGAGTGGAGTTTTGCTGCCTTCTACGGTTAAATAACTTCAATTATTACAGGGGAAGCGGAAGAAAGAAGGATGCTATTACAATCTGCTATATGTGGTGCGTTCTTCCGATTTGTGTAGCAGTACAACGAGATGGAAATGTGGTTCTTCCGTACACAAGTCGTGACTTCAAGTCGTGAAATTCGGAACTACGAGATGAACCTCCAATTCCATGACTTGATTAAGAATGGCAACAATTCTATACATTCAATTTGGAAATTGAGACTAGTTACAAAATGTCCATGAGGAATAGGTAATTAGGTTGAAACGCTTGAAGATGAGAAAATTAGGATTGACTTTCATACAATTGAATGAAAGTAATCATACGAATGGAGCAATTTCAGGTCAAACTAACGGAACGTCGAAAATCGAGGGCTTTCGCGTAACCGGAACCTATGCATTGCAATGTGTACAGGAGGGAGGAGTTTCACTATGGCACTAAAGGGCCCGCTGTATGAACAAGTGTTGGTAGGAAGAACGCATTCCAACCGTTGTGAACTTGTATGTACGGTATACACGAGATCGAAAAAGAACGATGCATTACTTCGCAACTACACTGATAGTATGCCACCAGAAAATTTGACAATGAAAGGAAACGAGTCCAGGAATGGTGTTGTCCAATTACGTGTATACCAAATCTGCAAACAAAATGCGGACTTCAACTCCCAGATGTATGTACTTTGCTCCCAACGTTATTCAGTGGAACCTCTTGTGTATACCGTGGAGTATAACCACCTATAATACAGGGAGTTTCATATGGCTGCTGAAGGGCCCGCTGTGTTGGACAACTATTGGTGTCAGACAAACACATTTCACAGTTTTGAACAATACACGAGATTGGAAGAATGCAAGAATTACTCTGCACTTTACACTGATTAGTTTGCACTATGCATGAGAGAAAAAAAGTCGAAGATGAAAAGAAACAAGTCCAGAAAGGGATGTATTTCTGTATACCAATTTTGGAAACGAAAAATTTGTGACTTCAACTCCATTTATAGTTTAGGGTGGAAAGGTATATGCTTCGCTTCCAACGTTTATATTATAGTGATATAGTGGATAATATGATAGCTTTCCTCTGTAGATTGTCCACTTGAGGGAGCATCTGCAATCAAACTGGGGAACGCATGGTTTATAGTCAGTCATATGGAGGACATGCTGCCTTATTGCTCAGCAGGAATGACGGAAAGGTCATCATGAGGGGGGTAGCAGTTGGTATTGCCTCTGTCTACATTGCTCTTTGGCCCCTGTGAGTCCAGAAGCTTGCTCTGATCAGGATGAAATTTTGTTGTATAGCATGCTTGAGAATATGATATTTGACTTTATTTAGTTATAATTAATACTGTGCAAAAGTTTGTTTGTCTAAAAAATGACTGACCCATGCTCCGAAAAACGAAATATGGTAAGCTCAGGGGGCCGGGCCTTGGAGTAACAGTAACTGTAGGTTGGTCTCGGGGGGGGGGAAAAACAAAAACAGACTGGATTAATACTATTGATTTAATAATATGCGAGTTGCATCAAAAATTTATTATTCCGTATTTATTCTAGACAAGGGGCACAGTTTAATACATTATGAACCCTGACCACGGATATCTCAATAGTTGTTGGCTGTGTGGGGCACGGTGTTGTTATTACCATGAATCTGACCATGATAAACTCAAACATTTGAAATATGTTTCCATTCTTTCAGATGAATGTGATTGGGTGAATCAACTACTGAACCACTCCACCGGGGAGGTGTTGTGGGAGATGCAGGCCAAGAATCAGGGGTAAATCCTCTATACCCTGAACAAAACCCGCAACAAGAAAGGAAAATCATTGAGAAGAAGGTACATTGTCTGCCTTCATGATCGGTGTCCGTTGTATGTCTGACTGTTAATCGTTTGTTGCTGTGAAAACTACAAAGGTTACCTTTCTATTTTTGTGGCATTGACTTTAGTCCAGTATTAGATCATCCATCGTGCGCCAGTTTCATAATACAGAGGTTACATTATATCATTACCGAGTGGTTGGTACAATTGGTAGAGGTTGGGCTTTCACCCGGACGATGGGATTCGAATCTCGGTCGGGTCATACCAAAAACTGGTATGGGATCTGTTGCTTCTTGCTGGTCGCTCAGCCACAAGGGATAGGAGCAGAAGGGACAGCTGGGGGTAGGCAGTTTAGTGTTGCTGTCCACGTGTAATCACATCCCACCCCCCACATGAGGTACTGCGAAGGCATTGCCTCATTCTGTGACCTGGGGAGGATTCCCAGGACAGTAAGTGCAGTAGTTATCCAGGGTCTGCACAAGTGGTGGGGGTGACAAATTCATCAAACAACTCCAAAAGTTTTAACTTGGTTTCAATCTGACAGAAGAATAATCCATGTCGTACTAGGCTTCTCATTTTTACAAGAACATCAACGTCACCGAATGGAAGATTCTAATTGAGTTAACCAGGTGTGGGGAGTTCACACACTGGATTGTATGAGTTGCATGTTCTGATGGGCTTCTTTCGTTTGTTTTGCGATTGTTGATGTACCTATTAGGTTCCTCTTGAGGTTGACATTGTTTTGGACCGACATTGCAGATTTCCGGATAGTTTATTGCCATACTAGGGAGGTTCATCTTTGTTCAGTTCATTCCATAATATGCTTGTCCAAACTTTCCAGTCATTTCTTCCCAGATCGATTTGAAGCTGAAATCCCAGAAAAGCTGTGCTTCAGGTGTTGAGTTAAATTGGGTTAAAGTCAATTGGAATTTCGTCGGACTTTATAGTTTTAAATGTATTGTGGAGTCTTGTGGAGAACTGCTGAAGTCGCTGTATGCCGGCCTTGGGAAGCATGTCGTTTGGGAACAAAATTGAGGGAATACGGTTTGCGAGGACTGGAATTTCACAATATGTAAGGAATTTGGGAAGTTATAGCCAAAACATGCATAGGCACTTTGAAGGTAACATGTTTTTCAGCCAAGAACATTGCCTACATGTGGGCTATCCATGCGAGCGCCCCAACTAGTCAAGTCCCCTGGCTCAAGTATTTTTCAACTATCTCTGTTGCGCTTTCCTCTGTAGGCCAAGCAGCCTCTAGAGTCTATGTTGAAGCTACTGGCGACATTGCCTACATGTGTGCAGGATTACTCACGACGATTCATGCAAGTCCTCAACAAGTTCACTCAAGCAGGCCAGTGTGAAGATGTAAGTACATTCAACCAAAGTTAGATACCTTGGGCTTAATTTGGTCAATGTAGGCCACCAGTGAATGGGTCCTGTGTAGATAGATTCTCTTTTTCTTCAGTTTTTTTGTTTTGGACACCTTTACCCCTTTGTACTAACAATGCGGGCGTGTGGAGATGTGAGTGTAAAGGACTTCAAAACAATGCGACCTCGAATTAGGCCAATGTCGGCACCAGTGAATGGGATCCCGTGCAGATATATATGCTTTGACACCTCAACCCACTCTGGTACCTACAAGGGCATCTATTGCCTCCATAGCAATGAATGTACATAACCTATACCTGGGCTCCCTGATGGGAAGGTATAGACAGCCTACCTTCAGCATTCAAAATAGTGCCAAGCACTTGTGTAGCAATTTAGGGAGGAATTGATTAGAAATCCCTGTTGCTGTCTATAGTTTGTGTACAAACTGACTGCTATGAACTTCCAAAAGTGTGTAGCATCTTGACATTTGAGGAGCCTTTCACGATTGCAAACACCATCTATTCGAACGCTGAATACTTGTCCATGAACAAGGGATTCTCGAGTACCCCGCAAGCCGGAAAAATCTGTCTCCTTGACAGGATCTTGCTGTAAGCTGTAATTGCACATGGACTGAGTTGAGCTTACAACTCTGAGAACATTGTGCAGTTACGGTGGTTGCATTCATTGGTAGTGCGTCTTGGCCTTCCACTCGGTTTTAGAAACAGTGTTTGATTTCCCGGTCGAGGTACATAGCATAAGAATGTAAAAATGGAACCATGTGCCTTCTCGCTGGACGTCAGCACAAGGATTGGCGCAGGGACAAACGAGGGGTTTGCAGGGGAGGAAATTTGCAAGTTGCCCTCTGCCTGTGATTACCCCATCTCCACATTAAGGTATTGCCAAAAAGAGTTACCATTGCCGATTCCGGTACGCTGGTGAGGATTCGCAGCTTGACAATAGGTGCATTCAGGTCTGATCCTTGATAGGCCTTGAATGAGGTTTGATTCTTGCTCGGAGAGTATAAGTATACCTAAAAAAAAAATTGCTGTGATGCTGCCTCTTCCAGTCAGAATCGGTGGCTGGAATATGAAGGACCGCGAAAATTTGGAATTGTTACAGAACAGGTGGCATTGAGTGGCATTACATTGTGAAGAATAGTGTTTTGTAATGTAAGACAAATATTGCTCGTCATGCATATTCATGCGGGATGCTCTTCAGTTTAGTGCCCATTAGCAAGAGGATTCATACCAGCTCTTCAAACATAGCCTCTTATTTGCAAACAAGTATGCACCAAAATCCAGAAGAAATGCTGTTTGTTGTGCGGTGTGTGTGTGTGTGTATGTCAACACGATCTCTGTTAGCAGGAATCTCTTACAAAAGGTGAGGCCGATTTCGGCCGATTATGACAAAATTTTTGTGTGTAGCAACGGGGATGGGTGTACACGATCTGATGATTAGATTTTGAGCAACCAAGTCATTAATGGAGGGGGTAATAGCTGATTTTCGGTAAATTATGGTTAAGCTCGCCGTTAGCAAGATTACACAAGAAACCGTATTTGCTACAGTGATTAGTTTGGCATGTAGGACCTAGATGACTGGTAGATGAAACTTGATTAGATTTTCAGCTACAACAATATGCTAAGTACGGGGGTCTAATTGCATTAATTTATGCAAATTGTCAGATTTTCAGGAAACTTGGGGAGTGGTCTGCCATGGTCCCGAGAAATTTAAAGGTGAAGTCGGGGTCACTGGAGGTCATTTTGTGTCTAATTGCATAATAATTCATGCAATTTTTGAAAGTTTGTTGGATTTCCACAAAACATGGTTGATGCGATCCACTTTGATTCCTGAGCTATTAAAGGTACAGCTGGGGTCAGAAGAAGTCATTGTATGTGCTTTATTTGCATAATTTATTCAAATTCAAACTCAGTAGGTATGGTTCGTTAACAATTCGCTGGAATTCTGATGTGTTTGATGTATGAATTTGATTGAATTCCAACATTTAATAGCTTCTGTTAGAATAAGGAACTGAGGAATGGAACAAATTAAACTAGCTCCTGTGACAATTTTACTGCTGGTATAAGCTGCCGACAAGCAAACCCTCCCTGATCAACCAATTGGATAAGGTTGATTAGAACTTCAAGAATAATATAAACATTATTCTTTACTCTCTTTTACATGGGGATGGGTGCCCAAACACCCCCCCCCCACCCCCAACTTATTGGTCAGTTGTTTTAGGAATTTTAATTGTTTATGTGGAAATATGTGATGTTTGTTGACATGACAATTGGCTCGGGATTGAAACTAGCCCATGGTGTTTGGGTAGTGAATAATAGAAACCATGTTATTAGCTGACACAACAAAATCGATACCCAACCATCGGATCGAGGTGATAAATACTGTAACAATATGAAAACCTCTTATTGCAAAATAGGCGAGGACTAGCAGGTTGGGAACCAATTGTTTGGCATATTTTTTTTCTGCTACCCCAGGAACTTGCAGTCGGGTTGGAGATACTCGATGACAATTTGGGATTGGGGATACGAGCAACTTGACCGACACGGAGACTACCGCTGTGAGCAGATGGACACCTACAAGTGCATTGATAATCGATGCAATGGCGGTAATTACTCGACATTATCGGGGATGATTAATGCAATGGCGGTAATTACTGACATTACAGGGATGATTCAATGCAATGGGGTAATGTACTAGACATTATGGGGGGTGATTTAATGCAATGGCGGTTAAGTATTGACATTATAGGGGATGATCAATGCAAATTGGCGGTAATTTGACATTATAGGGGATGATCAATGCATGGTTGGTAATTACTGACATTGTAGGGGGTGATCAATGCAATGGGGTTGGGTAATTACTGACATTATAGGGGTTGATCAATGAACAAATAGCGGTTTAAAGACTGACATTATAGGGGATGATCCCAAAATGCAATGGCGGTAATTACTGACATATAGTGGGATGATCAATGTTGAATGGCGTGTAATTACGACATATGGGGTTGGAATCAAGCAATGGCGATAATTACTGACATTATAGGGGAATGATCAATGCAATGGCGGTCGGTAATTACTGAAATTATAGGGGATGATCAATGGCAATGGCAGTTAAATTAATGACATAGGGAATGATCCAATGCAACAGCGGGGTGGTAATTACTGACATTATAGGGGTTGATCAATGCAATGGCGGTAATTATGAACATATTAGAAGATGATCAATGCAATGGCAGGGTAATTACTGAATGTAGGGGATGATCAACGCAGTGGCGGGGTAATTACTGACATTATTAGAGGATGAATTCCAATGCAATGGCGGGTATTACTGAATTTAGAGGAATGATCAATGCAATGCGGTAATTACTGACATTGTAGGGGATGACAAGGCAGTGGCGGGTACGGTAATTACTGACATTGTAGGGGATGATCAATGCAATGGTGTGGTAAGTACTGACATTGTAGGGGATGATCAAGGCAGTGGCGGGAATACTGACAATTATAGAGGTGATCAATGCATGGCGGGGTAATTACTGACATTGTAGGGGATGATCAATACAAGGCGGGTAATTACTACATTATAGAGGATGATCAGGCAATGGCGGTAATTCTGAATTGAGGGATGGATCAATGCCGTGGCGGTAATTACTGACATTATAGGGGTTGATCAATGCAATGGCGGTTGGTAATACTGACATCATGGGGATGCAAGGCAATGGCGGTAATTATGACATCGTTAGGGGGATGCATCAATTGCAATGCGGTAATTACTGACATTGTAGGGGATGATCAATGCAGTGGCGGTGGTAATTACTGACATTATAGGGGTTGATCAATGCAATGGCGGTAATTACTGACATCATAGGGGATGATGTTCAATGCCCAATGGCTGGGTAATTACTGACATCGTAGGGGATGATCATGCAATGGCGGTAATTACTGACATTTTAGGGAATGATCAATGCAATGGCGATAATTTTCTGACCTTATGGGGATGATCAATGGCAATGGGCGGAATTCACTGACATGTAGGGAAAAACAATGCAATGGCGGTGGTGTGGGTATTACTGCCATATAAGGGAAGGGATGTAGGGTATCATGCGATACCGATTGTATCAAGCACCAAGGTTTGATTGAATTGTAGTATAGAGGTTTCAGTGATGCTTTGCAGACAAACATCTTTGGTTCGAATACCAGCAGACACCTGATGTCATCTCCTAATGTGTACTTGCAGTCGGCTGTGAGCAGTAACATGGAGCTAGAATTTACACTTGTCCAAGTTCCGAGGAGTGATCAGGTCCTGGAGTTCATTGATGTCTTTCCGCTTGGGACATGAAGTGGCGGGTCGGGAGAAGGTGGGATTGTTTACCCCTGCCTCAATATCATCTGAACACTAGTGAGTGAACCACTGCGAGTTATTGCCGGTTGTCATCCAACAAGCAATACGGCGGGTTCTTTAATGAGCATTGATGGGCTTTCTGAGCCTGTAGAATTCAAATCAACAACTCGAATCTACAGCTGGAGTGAGTCGTTGTCGGAGGTGGGTTAATTGAAATGTCTTGTACATTGACACACTCACCGGCACTGAAGCAAGCGACAAGGGCATTTGCAAATAATAGGAATCTGCTGAATTGCTACCATTCCAAAAAAAATACATACAATATTCAGTACTAACAGGTTCAGATGACGGGTTTCGAAATGCTTGGAGAAAATAAAACAGTAACCCTCCAAAGTTCCCACTGGGGGTTTTTTAGCTGCGGGTAAGCAGCTCTACAAGTTCATCATGTCTTTCTTCTGTTCGTTCGTTCGTTCATTCGATAACTCTGAACCGTACATGCGATCAGGTTGAAACTTGGTGAGGGATGATGCATGCACTGGCAGGTGAGTAAATTTTTGTTTGCATAGTGGGATTAGATCCATTACATCAATTAATTACCCCCAATTTGTCTACCAAACAAGACTCCCACTTGAACTCGGTGAGCAGTGGCTCGCCTCCACATTATTTCCTAGAGCTGCAGGCATGACTGTGGAATTGGGGGAGCATGCCTTGTCTGTCAGCATGGGGTGGCTGGAATAACAAGGAATGGGGGAATTTTCACAGTTCCACAGTCACAGGCCAGGAGTAGTAGTGGGTGTACACATATAAAGTTTTGTGGGAATATAGCTAATATTACAGACCTAGGAATGGTAAGTTGGGTACTTTGTGCTGGGCACTGATAGCAAATTAGGGGCTAATGTGGTAGACATGTTCGACGCCATTCCAAGGTTATGAAGATGTCAGGAAAGGTCAGTTAAATGTGAACAAAACAATAAAGGTGGAATTGGTTGAAGAAACAATGAGTGTATTCGCCACAGGAAATTGCCGTACACAGCTATCAAGACGTTCCAACTTGCGCTTGTTTCTTCCAAGCTATTATGAATGCCTTGCTTTTACCTACCAGTGATCAGTCTCTGAAATGACTTTCAAGACAGTAATCAGGCTCCTCCTCCTTCTGGCTTTTATCACAGGCTATAGAGCTGACACATTGGTAGTAGAAAGGGAGTCCATGGGTTCGTGGATTGGCATTTGTAGAGTATGTGGAGGGTATTCTTCAGAGGTGACAAAGAGGAGGACTTGAACCATATTAGACACTATAACACACATGTGTTAATGTGTTGTTAGATTGTACTTACCAACTTTCACTGGATAGCTAACCGATTTGTCCTGTGGTGCTTCGTTACTTTGGAATTGCCACCTGACAATATAGTCTGTTTGGGAACCCCTCCAGTTCCTAGAGCAGTTATTTCATTGATTGACTACCACGTATGCTATATTAGGCATTTCTACAAGTGATGTTTCACAACCATATGGACGGCTTGGGCGTTATAATCTCGTTGGGCAAGCGCTCACCTTTGCCTTCTCTTGATTTCCTTTCAGTGTGTGGAGTTGGACAAGTTCATCGGCTACAGTAAAGAGGCAGACCTGCTGAATGCTTCAGTTGAGCTGAACGACAACAACACCTTCTGGGCAGGTAACTGAACCTTATGAATGGCATCTGCCCAGTCAATATAACTAGGCATGTGACTGGGGGCTATCAGAGGGCATCTGCCCAGTCAATATAACTAGGCATGTGACTGGGGGCTATCAGAGGGCATCCGCCCAGTCAATATACTGGGCAGGTGACTAGGGGCTATCAGAGGGCATCGGCCCAGTCAATATGTCTGGGCAGGTGACTAGGGGCTATCAGAGGGCATCTGCCCAGTCAATATATTGGGCAGGTGACTAGGGGCTATCAGAGGGCATCTGCCCAGTCAATATATCTGGGCAGGTGACTAGGGGCTATCAAAGGGCATCTGCACAGTCAATGTATCGGGCAGGTGACTAGGGGCTATCAGAGGGCATCTGCCCAGTCAATATATCTGGGCAGGTGACTAGGGGCTATCAGAGGGCATCTGCCCAGTCAATATATCTGGGCAGGTGACTAGGGGCTATCAGAGGGTAATCGGACAGTCAATAGGTTGCTGGGGCAGGTGATGGTGTGGGAATATGTAATGGCACATTTGGCTGTCGGGAAAACTAAGTTCATCAGCGAAAGAGTGTCATTAACGAGGTCGATTAAATGCAGTAGATCGGCGCTAAACAGGTTTCTCTGATGACAGTGTTCTGAGTAATATACAACTCTGAAAACTCTGTCCATCGACTGATAAATAAACAGAGTCTGTTGGTAAAAAAAATCTTAGTTAACCGATAAACAATATTTTGCGATCAAACTCGTTTATTCCCCAGAAGGTAGGTATGATTCTCTGTAATTAGCCTTGTTGACACACCCTTATCAGGACTGTGATACACTCCAGTGACTCCACCCATGTCTATGATGTGGAAAAGCGCTATATAGGCACTGAGATATTAATTTCAATATCTCTCTCTCTTGTTAGTTCTCACCTTCATTGGCTTTGGATATGTCTTGATGTTGAGCGAAGTAAGTTACTGTATAAGTATTCAGATATTCTATTTTCATCAGCACTTATTTCTCTCTTTTGACAGCTATTAACTTCACCAGCTTCCATCCTGGGGAGGGAGAGGAAGGGGTCCTAAGTACATCGATTACAAGATTAGAATGGTCCAAAACAGGTCGAGTCAACGCAAAGGCCTGTCGGATCGGTAAGATTACCTTCTATATGAGCGAAAGCATATGCTCTCTCCTGAGGCAGAATGGCCATGCACGCACAGTCGAGCATATCACCTGTCGTAGTGCTCCGTCCGCATCACCATCACCTAGTGTCATGGATGCTCCCTGTCATCAAGCAGAGGTGGTGGGGTCAACAGTTTTCCCAGGAACCACTCCCAAGAACACTGATTATCTCTAGTGCTACTTCACATCACCGTCACCTAGTGGCATGAATGCTCCTATCTACTTCTGATGTCTCTACTCCAGAGGCGGCACTCAAACACATGCGGTGGGGGGGGGGGAAATCCTGGCAAGGAAGGAAGCTGATTGTCATGATCTCTTCCAAAGGGTTTATTCTAGTAATTTGATGAGACAAAGGGTTGTCCATGTTCACTTCAATGCAGATGATCAGAGTCTATTCAGTGATAAGAATCTGTGTTAGAAAATAGTAAAAAGTTCATTAACTCTAATCAGGAAAATCAATGGAACATAACCAGAAAATTAAATAATGTAATTCCAAATAATACTAAACATGGACATGTGTGTTTTTTTTATATTGCCTGATGATTTTCCCCTACAATTTCACAAGTATCAAACTTGATGATGAACAGCATGAAAGATTATAGCATTTGTTGATCTTGAACAGGAGTCACAAACTTGTGTGCCTGGTAAAGGAAACTCTTTTGGTCTTTGCCCTACATTGAAACTGTGGCATTTTGATCATTACACAAATAATGATCAATAAAAGAGCTAGAAGGGCAATGGAACAATGAAATTCTGTGGAGGGTTTAAAGCATGGGCAGAAAAAGCTCAATGAAATATGGTGGAGATTCATTGTGTGGTAGTGCCGTCCATATTAAATTCTCCTTGAATCCACTCGGAGCTCCCACTATGTAATCTCTCATCGACAGAAGGTTCTGGCAGCAAAAGCTGGGAGTCTCCAGGTACATCAGAGCGGGTTCATCTCATCCAAGACATGATCGAATCAGCTGTCGTACAGGAGCTCACCGGGATGAACAGGACAGAGATAGGCCTATGGTACCACCAGTTCCCCTACCCATGCTATATCGAGGACAAGTGAGTATATCACAGACACCTCACATGAGATAGGTCTATGGTACCACCAGTTCCCCTACCCATGCTATATCGAGGACAAGTGAGTATATCACGGACACCTCACATGAGATAGGCCTATGGTACCACCAGTTCCCCTACCCATGCTATATCAAGGACAAGTGAGTATATCACGGACACCTCACATGAGATAGGTCTATGGTACCACCAGTTCCCCTACCCATGCTATATCGAGGACAAGTGAGTATATCACAGACACCTCACATGTGACATGTCGAGCCAACGTGGTCTAGTGGTCTGATGATAATGCTTGGAACCCAACGGTTGTGGTTCGAATCCCAGAGGGAGGCATGTTGGATTCTTCTCTCTGCAGCAAGAATCAAAAATTGGTGCCGGTAGCCTGAGTAATCGGGAAAGTTCGGTGGGCGCGAACTCTAACTAACGTTCATCGCACCAGTTGATTTTTGGCTGCTGGTGCGAGAGGTGCGTGCTATATAGATGGGTGTGACAAGTCACTAAATGATCAGGAATCAGGGGTAACATCTGTAAAGCCCTTTGAGCAAGTCGTCGACGTTGACAAGCGCTATCTACGCACGATATTATTATAGATATTATTACTTTAGAGAGACCCCAGCCAATGCTATATCAAGTGTTGGTAGATACGGACCAGTCTTAGGCAGGGCAGATGATCTACTTGGTGGAAGTGAGACCTGCCCCCCCAGCAGGTGCATTCATTTATTTTATTCTTTCTCCTTACCATGGCCCTGCCCTGTTGTTATCAAAGCAGAGGGAATCATAAAAGGTAGCCTCTGTTTAATAACTTCTTCTCCTTTTTCCTGCCTCTTACAAGCTTTCCTCCTGATATTAGACGGGATCTCCCCCTCCTCATGATCACTGGTTAGCCTGGGTCTTCCGCAGTGTGGCGATGATCATAAGAGCATTGTGGTTGAGAGGAGCGTCGTCTCAATGAGGTACATGAAGGTGATGGTGTCTGGAGCACGGTGTTCATTGCTGGCTTAGGTGTTCATCGACAAGGTTTCCATCATGATTCTCTCAGCTCAGCGCCTCCTAGGGGTCGTCTTCAAGTGAGTGGTTGCCACTTGGTCCTTCTTTTTCTTGTCATTGTTAGCAGAGGTATTGGCTGCCTGTCACTTGGAGGAGGACACTATATATAGGTAGGTTTCCTGAATCTTACACTCACCATTACAGTTGAATTACATAAACACCTGTTTTTCCTTGAAATAAAAATGGGGGGGGGGGTTGTACGAGACCATTTTCTGTGAAATACGTGGTTGAAACAAAAAAATCCCCTTGTTTTACCAAACACGTTCAGCAAGACATTAGCGATACCGGTTGTGTCTATGTGTGTTTCTTTAATTCAATTCTATAAGTGGTATCCGTTTTTCGGTCGAATTCGTTTAGGTAACTTTCAGGAAGGAAAGTCATTATACACTAAATTTTTTGTATAACTCATTGTCTGAGCTTCTGTAGCAGTTAGGTGTGTGGCTGGCACAATGCAAGCAGACGTGTGAATATATGAACTGTATATATTATTCACAGCTTAAAATAGGCCAATTGAGTAGTCTTGTTTGCCTACTTCATGCCATGTTCAAAGTTGAATCCAGGGTCACTAGGTCGATCTATGTTTACATGCGAACACTTGAGGCTGGCAAACTCGCCTTCCCTTATGATGCTTCTAGGATTCCTGATGTTATTATCTGCAAATATGCAAATTCACTCTCACACAACCCCTCCAACCAGGATATTGAAACAAACTAAATACCACTGATCACACAAAAAAGTGGTTCATTACTATATTGCCAATTTGTCCAATTTATATCGATTTCAAAATAGTTGGATGCTTCCAATTGTCCATAGAGATGAGATCACATTCTACTTGTAACTGGATCAAAATACTGGATGTTTAAATTTCTGGAGAACAAATATTGAAACTTGTGGTGGCATTAAGGTCTTGTGACTGTTCTCCTGTGATTTATCTTGCTTACCATCTTCTGTTGTGTTTCTATACACTTCCAGGTTGGCCGGATCACGGTATTCAGCGATCCATAGTATCTTTTCTTCTGGTGTAGTTCAGCGTGTCCACGATCATGCTCTGCTTCTTGATCAGCGTGCTCTTCTCCAAGGCCAATCTGGCTGCCGCCTGCGGGGCGGTTGTCTATTTCCTGACCTACATACCCTATGTGATGGTGTATGTGAGGGATGACCAGCTCTCCCTAGTCACCAAAGTAGTGTGGTAAGTATAGCTCATTCTTTCTCATTTCTGTTCTGTTGAGCTGTGCGCTATATGAACTGATAACGGGCTGTGATATGGCAGTCTATCTGCGATAACAAAACAATGTGACATGTTATTTATGTTAGTAACAAGAACATGGTGGGCATGGTTTGATCACTCAGGCCCTTCAGTGACTTTGGTATACAGTCAACCAGACGAATGTTATTGTAGGAACAATTGGGCTCATGATACAGGAAAATAGTGCTTTTATCAATCATGCTAGCGAATATGGATGGGCCATATCAGCGATTCTGAATTTTTGCAGAAATTAGAATGATAAGCCAATATCCGTTGATACGATAACTGGTGACTGATTAACTCTTCACTGAATGGAATGCATTACCCCGCACTGCTGAATCTCCTATCTGTACTCTCTGTCTTAACAGTCGTTACTGAACACATCGCATTTGGCCTACGGCAGCGGTACCTGGCGGGTCTTTGAAATCAGGGGGTGGGTGCCCAGTGGTCAACATCGGTACCAGCCCGCTAAACGGAGACACCAACATGACCTTCCTGCAAGTGATTGGGATGATGTGGCTAGACTCACTCATATACTGGACATTGACCTGGTACATTGAAACAGTACACCCAGGTAAGTATACACCCATTGTGTCCCATTAGTGCCTGATGATGTGGCTAGACTCACTCACACACTGGACACTGACCTGGTACATTGAAACAGTACAACCAGGAAAGTATACTCCCATTGTCTCCCATTAGTGCCTGATGATGTGGCTAGACTCACTCATATACTGGACATTGACCTGGTACATTGAAACATACACCCAGAGTAAGTTATCCCAATTAGTGCGCAGATGCACTTCACCTTTTACCACTAACCTGTGCTAGTAACATAACAGCTCAGAAAACCCATGGAATTGCAAGATTAACGGCTCAAGGATTCATGGAACTAGTTAAAATAAGACTCAAAATCCATGGAGAAAATGAAATAAAGGAATATGGCTACGTTCCATGGGATTTTGAGCCGTTAATCTTGCAATTCCATGGGTTTTCTGAGCTGTTAAGTTACTAGCACAGGTTAGTGGTAAAAGGTAAGTGCATCGCCTATATTCCAATTGCCATAACAGGGGGTTTTGGCATTGTGTCCCATTAGTGCCTGATGATGTGGCGAGACTCACTCACACACTGGACACTGACCTGGTACATTGAAACAGTACACCCAGGTAAGTATACACCCATTGTGTCCCATTAGGGCCTGATGATGTGGCTAGACTCAACTCATACACTGGACACAGGCTGGTACATTGAAGCAGTACACCCAGGTAAGTATACACACATTGTGTCCCATTAGTACCTGATGATGTGGCTAGACTCAACTCATACACTGGACACAGGCTGGTACATGAAAGCAGTTATATCCAGCAGTTGTTTCATGTAATATAGGAATTCTAATACCAAACTGTTGATTGAGTTTTTCAGGTCATTATGGCATCCCCCGTCCATTCTATTTCCCCTTCACACGCTCCTATGGTGTGGGTACAAGCCATCTAAGAATGTAGACAACATGGACACCTAAACCAGTATGGCTTTGATCCACATGATAGTAAGTAAAATCCAAGCAGTCCACACATCTACTCATGCCCCCCTCTCCACTCCATTATATCACTCACAACTTGCAAAATTGCCTACCCCTCGATGTCCCTGCTCCAATCCTTGTGCTGAGCGCCCAGCGGGAAGGCAACAGGTTCCATCTATTAAATCTTTGGATGACCTGACCGGAATCGAACTCCGGTCTCCCAGGTGGAAGGCAGACGCTCTACAATTGTGCCAACCACTTGGTTATGGAGTACATGACCTTGTTGAAGTTGGTGATCTTCTAAGGAAACTTCTGGTCAACACAGCTCAATGCGTGGAACATTTTTTAAGCAAAGTGTACACAAATTCCTGCATAAAGAAATTTTCGAGACAGAATCAATGAAGTCTACAATGTTGCATTTCAGGAACGGGTAATAATTCTGTCAACGTTGCTCTTACCAAATGGGTCTGAGAATGAGATGGGACTGTGCCAGAATAACCTAAAACAAATGTTATTTGGTATTTCTTCTCTGTCAGCTCTCAATGCCAACTTCGAAGAGGAGCCGACCCAGTTGAAGTGTGGAGTGGCAATACATGGACTCGTCAAGGTCTACAAGACAGGCAAGAAAGTAGCAGTGGACAGCCTGAACCTCAAGTTCTATGAGAATCAGATACAAAATCATTCCTGGGACACAACGGTGCTGGTAAAACTACAACAATGTGAGTACTGTTGTCGAGTATTCCTCACAACAATGTGAGTACTGTTGTTGAGTATTTCTCACAACCTGTGAGTACTGCTGTGGGGTATTCCTCACAACCATGTGAGTACTGTTTTGAGTATTTCTCACAACCATGTGAGTACTGTTGTTGAGTATTTCTCACAACAATGTGAGTACTGTTGTTGAGTATTTCTCACAACCATGTGAGTACTGTTTTGAGTATTTCTCACAACAATGTGAGTACTGTTGTCGATTATTTCTCACAACTATGTGAGTACTGTGTTGAGTATTCTCACAACCATGTGAGTACTGTTTTGAGTATTTCTCACAACTATGTGAGTACTGTTGTTGAGTATTCCTTACAACCATGTGAGTACTGTTGTTGAGTATTCCTCACAACCATGTGAGTACTGTTTTGAGTATTTCTCACAACAATGTGAGTACTGTTGTTGAGTATTTCTCACAACCATGTGAGTACTGTTTTGAGTATTTCTCACAACTATGTGAGTACTGTTGTTGAGTATTCCTCACAACCATGTGAGTACTGTTTTGAGTATTTCTCACAACCATGTGAGTACTTGGGAGATATGCATGTTTTTGATTTCTTTATGAATTGAGGTGCATCAGCGTGGGGTAAAATTTAGGAAGGTTCTCATAACATTGTTCTCCAGAGAGATGCTCACTCATATAGAATCAGATTTAACGGTTCCAATGAGCCTTTCACAGATGACCTGTTAGGATGACATGCATCACCTTATCCAAACAAATTTCAACAATAGCTAGAGAAGTCACTCATGCTTTGGGTTATGTTTTCATATTTAGTTTTATCTTGTACCATCAGGTCATGACACTATCTTCCTGGGTAACAGTGGGCTATTACAAAGGTCTCAAAACTGGACAGCAAGAATTTTGAGTTTTGTTTATTTTTCTGCAGGTCAATATTGACTGGTCTGTTCCCGCCTACCTCTGGCAATGCTTTCATCTATGGCAAGAGCATTCTCACTGACATTGATGAAATCAGGAAAAAGCCTCGGCATGTGCCCTCAACATAATGTCCTCTTTGACAAGTAAGTCAGTCAACCTCCTTTACTCTATGCAGGCGTAATTGTTCACTCCACCCCTCTGAAGAATTGTTGCATTACTCCTTATTGAGCCAACGTCAAAGCTTGATGCCCAAACATCTAAAAAATGGCGTATCTGGAACGTATATGTTTTCTTGCCCACATGAATCATCCTCATCTTGGAAAAATAGAAGAGATGGTAAATTTTCAACAAAGGTTTCTGACATCGTAGTGAAAGGCATCGAATAGAGAAAAATCATTGGCGTATATCTTCTCATGCAAAGTGCAATGAATGCCCATGTTAATTGTATCGCGGCCCATGGGTCATCGCAACTTGAAAAAATATTGAAGGGAAACACTACTAAAAAACGGAGAGTCGAAAGTTCAGCCCAGGCATTCTCGACGGGCTGGCTTCATCAACAATTGATGGACTACACATCAATCAGGTCACACACTAGACCTCGTGATTCCCCGTCCAGATGATTCCCAGTAATAGAGGCAAACAGCATGCCCCACTACTGTTACTCTGGTCTCACGTGGTATCCTCTACACTGACCCTCCACAAACATCATGCCTGCCTTGATCACTGTTACCAGAAGGGACTATCGCAAGCTTGACCGTGACGTCCTAGCTGAGCTGCTACAGGACATGTGGAACCTCATTAATATGGAAGGTGACATCAATTCCATCACACCCAACCCTCCTGGCCGTATTTCATCTATCTGGCTGAAGCCTGCCCTCTAGTAACTCGGACCGCGTGATAAACCAAGACTACCATTGGTATATGGGAGATCCACGCTTTGAACGTCGTGAGCGAGACGCTTGAGCGCGGTGGAGGAGAGTGGACTCTAACCAAGATAAACTACTCTTCAGCAGCAAAAGGACCATGTACAGTCTTTGATATTGAACGCTTAAATCCACATTTGTATGACAAATGTTCTGATACAGATGCAAGGGGTATGTATAACTCCATAAGAGTTCTTCTTAATTCCCACGGTAGGCCTTTACCCGATTCTATCACTGATAAGTCTCTTGCGACAGTTTATTGAATACATTTCTGCTTCTAAAATTGCTAGGCATATCTCTGAGATGGCTGACAACTCACAGACGATGATAGTCTGATTCATGCACCCCCCTTAGGTCAGTCTGATGAGTCTGCAGTCAGCCTTCGAACCACTCCTCTGGTGCTGATGTACGCAAGATTGTCATGACAACTCTAACAAGTCGTGCAAACGTGATCCGTGGCCTGCCTGGTTAATTAAGGAAACCTAACAGTCCTCCTTCCAGTCCTGACTCGGTGATTAATCTCACCCTCTCGTCTGGTGTTTCCCTACTTGCCTTAAGGAATCCAGAAAAACCCCTGTATACAGAAGCAGGTCTTAGAACGCAATGATCTCACCAACTACCGCCTCCCGTTGCTAATTTACCGTTTATTCTAAACTTATCGAGAGAGCAGTAGTGCCCAATGAAGGATTATGTCACTAGAAATAACCTGGCGCAACACATGCAATCGGCCTACAAGACAAATAATAGCACTGAAACTGCCACTTTGAAGGGAATGAAATGCGATATCTTGCGTCACTTGACAACGGCAAAGCTGCATTCCTGGTTTTCTTTTTTTCGGACATGTCTGCAGCTTTTGATCACTGGTCAACCATTTCAATCTTTATCCACCGCCTGACACTTTTTCACATACATGGTGTCCTCATCTGGTTCAATTCTTACTTGGATGCCAGATCAACTAAAGGTATCATTAATGGGTGTAGTGATCGAGACACATATTCTAGATGACTCTATGCCCCAGGAATCTATTGTAGGTCCATGGGTTTGTCATGCTATACTACGCCAGGGAAGCGAATTATACGTCAGCATGGACGTTAATTTTCATATGTATGTGATGATATACAGCTAATACTGAGTTTGACGACCCACCTCCAGGATGATCGGGAAAATAGCACTAGTGAGATTTAAGGAAGTGTGTATCCGAGTCAGGTTAACAAAGGTGTGATAAAAAACAAACTTAAGTTGACAACCAAGGGAAAGGAAGTTTTCATCCTCGGTACCCCCCTTGCCCTGCGATTAGTCCCCGATGTTTCTCTGAAACTTGGGAATACTAACATTGAATTGTCCGATAACATAAGATTTGGGGGTTCTGTATCGACAGGTGGTTGATATGTCTAGTCATGTCGATTACCTATGCAAAACAAAATTTCCACATACTACGCACTCTGTGGCGATCGACAATTCATTACCAACCCAGGTGCTTGCCATTGTGCGGATTCAGTATCATTATTTCTTTTCTCGCCTAAACTATGCCAACTACTCCCGCTTTGCTTGAGCTCAGCAGCTGATATTTGTCCGCCTTCAAGACTGCAAAACCAATCTGCCCGCCTAATTTTTTGCGTGCGGCTGGGAGCGCCCCCTCTAGGGAATTATTTCATTCCAGTTCACTCCACTGGCTCTCTGTGAAAGAAAGAATCATGTTTCAAATTCTTGTCTTTGTGTATAAATGGCACCAGACTAAGTACTGTCCCCTTGTACCTTTCTGTTTGCCTTTGGCTTACAGCCCCCAAGCCGTTACAGCTTGCGTTCCTCTGCGACCGCACAGACTTTTTGTTCCTCCTCGATCCCACAGAAAGGTTGGTGATGATCTTTTTCTTTCAATCTCTAGGTCCCACGCATTTGCAACACTCTTCCCCTCGCATATTCGTGATCTGGACTATCACATCCTTTAATACGTTCTCCTTAAGACCTACCTGTTTGGTTTATATCCTGTAATTCCCTTTTTTTTTTTTTCGTTTTCTCTTTTCTTGTTTATCTATCTGTGTATAGTAAGGCGCTTGTTCATGAGCATGACCCTGTAAATCGCCTTTCTCGCAATGCGCTGCACTGCCTCCTAATCATACCTACTGATGACTGTGATTTGCTATTTTGCTAGTGGTCTATGGTGTACTTCCTTCCTCTGGAATTCGATTACAATACCTATCTCGCAATAGAAATGGTCCTTGGTTCTGATTCTGTTTCGGTTTTGTTGTCCCCTCGATAATGAGGTGAATTGGCATTTGTATGATCAGACAGGATGCCGAACTTGACTCTGCCAGCCCCCCCGCTTTCTGTACAGTTGACAGTCCATGAACTGAGCTTAGTTGTCAGGTCCCAGTAAGAGAGGTTCATGTTAAGACATACGAGACCTCCACTGTTTCGCACTTCAAAGGGTCATGGTATCATCTGGGGGGTTCAGGTTCTGGACCATTGCATCTGCAACTAATGAAAAATGACTGGCAGGCGCGAGAGAATTATAGATAACTGCCAGGAATTTCAGCCCCGATAGCTACTTTCAGGAAATGGTGAATCCCGACCTAATGCTTATTTGCAGTTTTATCGGTGAATCTTTGTTGTAACAATTCCAATCCAAGTGATGAATCTACAACTATTTCCTCCCAAGGGGAATGGGGGGGGGGAGTCTTGTGGTAGGTAAGGGTGATTGACCCCGCATTGGAGTCTGCCAGACAATGTCAGAATGCTACCTCTGTTCGATAACTTGAATCGGTTGACCCTTCCTTCTTGAGTCTGTCTCTCTGGACTAGTCTGCCAGACCATGTCATCTCAGTTAACAACACGAGTCTGTTCTCGAGACACACACTTTCAATCGTTGAGAAAGGTGTTATATTTGTTGTTCTGTACAAGGTGTATTGAAATTATTATTATGTAGTACACCTAATAGATTTTTTTTTATATTTATAGTTCTATAGGCACTGTATGATGCAGTTGTTTTCCCTACCTGCATACATTGTGATTATTTTCTGCCTTGCCTGAAGTATGTTTGAAAAAAGGGCAAAACTGTCAAGAAAAAATGAAAATGTGGGTAGGTCTATAAGCATCCTAGCCTTGAGTCTTTCTTTTTACTAGTTTTAGTACAGGTTCACTGAGTACTGGGCATTTCACAGTAGACCGTCTCTTGTTAGAGTTGAGTTATTACAATGAAATGACCAAATAACTTTTTACTTTCATCACAACAATGAAGTTTTGAAATTTCTATACAAATACTACAGTTTTGTGCCATTTTCTCTGCTTCATGTAGCCTGACCGTGGCGGAACACCTGTGGTTCTTTGCTCGTCTGAAAGGGGTCCCCCCCGCACAAGTGAGAAACGAGACGGAAAAGATGTTGAAGGATTTGCAGATTCCCCAGAAGAGAGATGAACTGCCGAGTGCGCTCTCAGGTACTACATGCTCTGTCAGTATCTGAGCCAGCATTATCTGCTTGGTTGAGCCAATGAGTTCGAGGTCCAATTCTGGATTGGTTTCTGCCAGTGGAATCCAATCACCCTGCTCCACCTGTTAAGGTGGGGTCAGTTGGGCGTTGGCTGCTATCCTATTGCCACTGATTCGCTCATAGTGATGTGCTTTCCAGCTATAATGAGTCCCTATTGTATGGACTACCCAATGTTCATTTACGATGTCTCCAACGAGCCTCAGAATGCTGCAGCTAGAATTGTCACTCGTACCAAAAAATCACACCATATCACTCCAGCTTCTTATCGCATTGAATTCAAGCACATGCGAATGTTTTCAAATCCTGAATGGTCAGGCACGCAGTACTATGCAGTTTGATCACACTTATTCTGCGTCCTGTCCACTTCAAGCAAGGGCCTTCTATGTACCTGAATGGAAGCTTGACAACTTATGGCCGCTGTTCATTTTCTATAGCAGATCATGAACTCTGCTTCCGTTGGATATCAGATCATTGCCAAATGTCAGCACTTTTAAGAGAAGACTAAAAGCCATCTGTTCTTGGTATTTTCCAATTGACTCAGCACCACTGAGCATTGTGTTACACTTTTTGGATATTAGGCACTATACAATTTTTTAATGATGTTTTTATATTGTTCATGTTGGTGGGTATGCTTACTGGTGTCCGTCACTATTCTCTGTTCGGTTTGGGTTGTATTGTTCTCCAATGGTTGAAAAAGAAAAAAAATCATCAGAGGGCCAAATTCTGCCATTTTGTAGAATCACTCACAAAATAAATCTTCAGATTAATAGGAGTTATTAAGGGGATAGCTGGTTTCAGAGGTAATTGAGGTTTAGTCATTTCATTTCTTGCAGTAGTTCCCTGGATCATCGGGAAAGTTATCTGGTGACTGGTTTAGAATGTGTTATCAGGTTGTGTTCTGTCAATGGCATAAAACTGTCACATTGTGTGGTGGGAGTAGTGGCCAGTACTATTGGTGCTCTAGCTAGCCTATAGACTGAATTCTTTCGGCAAACACCTAACACACAGTATTATCTACTCACAGTGATTTTGTGAATGCTGTTCTGTCTTTCATACAATCCCCTGAGGTTGGCCCAAGGCTCACTATGGCAAATGTGAACGCCCTAATTATATCCCTGTGACAATGGAAAGTTTCAGGATATTATGGTTTGGGGTGTGTCGCCGCCGCCGGCATCCCAGGCTCCGCCACCGGAAAACTGTAGGCGTTAACGCAATAACTCTCTAACGCTTTATCCGATTGATCTGAGACTTGGTGTAATGTCCGCCCTAGTGAAATCTTGGATGAGTTTGGAAGTGGGCATCATTGCAATGCTGGGGGCTTGCTAATTGTATAATTACAGGAAATTTTTGAGATAGTCGGATTTGAACGAAAACTTGGTGGGTAGGGACTGTAGTTGATCCCGACAAATGTGGCAGTCATTTCAAGGTCACGGAGGTCAAATTTGCATAATTTATGCGATTTTCCAACTTTGTCAGATTCGAACGAAATTGGTGGATGGGGCGGCCACATTTATTCCTGACAAAGTTGAAGGTAATGATTGCTCAAAAGCAAGGGATATACACGTGGGCAGTTCACCCACCCTACACATGTCTAGATCAATGATATATTTATGTTCAATATAATACGTTTCATCCATGTTAATTCCGGTCAAAGTGGTCCATTCAGATATATTCTTTTCTGTTGTCCACAGGTGGGATGAAGCGTAAGCTGTCCATTGCGATCGCCTTCCTTGGTGGTGCTAAATGTGTGATTCTAGATGAACCAACCGCTGGAGTGGATCCTTACTCAAGGAGGGAAATCTGGGACCTGCTCAACAAATACCGCAAAGGTGAGCAAATTTCACGAAGTGCCTCTTGCTATCTACCGGTAAATGATAGCTCACATACCCGTTGAGAGCCTAAACCAAGCCATGAGAGTTTTGAGGCAGGAGTAGGTAAACTCAAGCTAAATTCCGGTCAATGATTAGCCTCACTATACAGATGGAATCCATTGCCAAGCTCTGACATTGGTATGAGGGTAGGTTTGGTGACGGTGGGGATCCTGTTAACGTGTTTGCCAGCCAGACTCAGGGAATAAGCTCAAAAGCTTGTTAAGCCTGAGAAGTATTGCAACATTTGAGATAAAATTCCAGAATTGGTGAATTTGATTTGACCAAAAAAATGTTTATCCTGTGCAACATTTGAACATGAATGACTATTGGAGGATCCCTCTGCCACTGGTTTAGGCCAGTGTTTTTGTGAATTTGCTCATGTAATAGGATATTGAAGGCCAGGACTGGTGAGCAACTGGAACATGCCAGCACAAACTGATATCAGGGTTCCTGCAGTCATGGAAAACCTGAAAAAGTCAGGAATTTCATCAATTTAAAAATCAATGCTTGGATAAGTTTTGAGATTCAGTGAGAGGTTGTTTCTGAGAAAGTCATGGATATGTTGTCCTTTCTCACAGCTGTTTGAGTGTTGTGATTGGCTCTCTTGTGGGATGTTCAATTGAGAATTCTGTGTGAGATGTCATGGAGGAGGTCATGGAAAAAATCCGTATTGGTCATGGAAAAGTGATGGCCCCGAATCTGCAGGAACACTGATTACTGTGTAGGTTGAAATAATCTTGTGGTTACCAGCAAAAAAAAAATCCCTTTCCCTGCAGCCTAAAAGTCTGCACGTTTGCGTGAGTCTGGTCGTAAGACCCAAGTCCACTAGAACCTAGTGTGGGACCTGGGATTTGCGTCATTATACTGGAGAGAGGTTGTGGGTGCCATCGGCTGTACAGCCGTCAAGAGACCTGAACGCAACCATCCCGTAATAATAACCCAGAATTCCTGACGCTCCGTCACAAGAGGAACAATTATATCTTTCTATTTGTATTTTTTTTCCTGAGATGGATTCTATGAAGTAATGATTTGTTGTTCGAGGAAGGCGGATTAGCTCAGTCGATAGAGCTCCAGACTGCAAAACCATTGATTGGGTTCGGAGCCCATTGGAGCCACATAGGATTTTTCCGCGTGTTTTGGCCAGGCATGTCTCCTGGAATGTCCCACGCTACCACGGTTGAAGTGGGTACCTCGGGAGGTGACTTGTGAAGATTATCGAGCGCCGTATATGTGGCTGCTTGAATTGGGAAGTTACCCTTCGGGGGACACGATGAAGTGATGTGCTGGAATGGTGCGTCTAGGGTAACAAGCGCGGCCCTGTGCTGTAATGGTACGGGTGTGCAAGTCACTAATTATCAGGGGTATATCTGTGAAGCACTTTGAGCGAGTGTTCCACTGGAAAGCGCTATATAAGAACGAGATTATTATCATTATTATATTATTATCATTATTATTATTATTCAGGCGAACAGTGATCATGTCAACACACCACATGGACGAGGCTGATGTGCTAGGGGACAGGATCGCGATCATAGCCAATGGCAAGCTGAAGTGCTGTGGATCGTCCCTATTCCTGAAGGGAAGGTACGGATCGGGCTACTACCTGGTCTTGACCAAGGCCACTACCAGCATGCATTTATTCTGTTGTTTTCTGAGAAACGAGGTTAGTAACATACCTTAAGGGAAATTCCAGCCAATTATTACTCTTCTTAAGTTGAAGAGAATAAAAAATCATTCAATATCAACTTTGTATCCAGATTTCATAGCATGTTCGGTTGGGACGAAGTATGGCTTCCCAATTTCATATATTTGCTGATTTCGCAAACTGACACTTTCTGTGACGTCATATCACCAATCATAAGGTAAAAGACATATTCTTACATGTGCTCTCAAATGGTAGATATGACTCATCAAATGTTGCCAATTTGCGAAATTGCCAAATTAGCCGTGATTATTTGTTAATCTTCGAAAATTCATACATCATAATGGAACATGCTATGAACATGACCAAGTTTTGATTGGCATGATTTTGGCCATGCATAAAAATCATGTTAGGTGAGTTGTAAAATATTTTTGGCTGGAATTTCCCTTTAAAAGACAACTGCAAGCTTGGATGCAATAGAGGTTATTCGTGGAGGGGATAAAGAGAAGCGAAACCATGCAATATCTTAGTGGATGTTTCAAGAGAGGTATACTAGAAGCCTACAGGCCATCTTCATTTTAAAATAATTCTGTATGCGCCCGATATTTTGAATGGAAAAGTAACAACTTGACACACAGAGCTTACCTACTTTTCCATACTAAGCTCAAGCCACTGATTTCTTGTGGGGTATGTCAGCTGGTATGAGGTAGTCACTCGTTGTAGTACTGTTCTCTCTTCTTTCTCCTGCAGTATGCAGTCGGCTACAGGGGTAGGCAACAAGACACTGGCGACATCGAGATAGAAGGTCAGTTGTCAGTTTGTGTTCGTGCTTTTCTTGCCTCCATTCTATTCTAGTGTTCTATTACCGATATCACACTCATTCTGAAAGATACCCACACTTGCTGGATGAACACCTGCATTTTTGTTCAAGTCTGTGATTGTCGCCTCATGATGTGAGTTACCCCCAAGCCAAATGGGGGGACCACTAGGAGGCATTGTCTTATTCCATGTACCTCATGAAGGATTTGCAGCTGACAGAAAAGTGCAGTATCCAGGACTGCGCTTGCTGGGCCTTGAATAATAGGTCCGATTCTTTGAATATTCTTGCTCGGCAAGAATATCATAAAAAAACAAAAAAACTTGTTTTTGCGAGTATGTTGCTTGTATTATTTCTCGTCGGTTGTTTATTCTGTTATGCAGATGTGGGCTACTGTAGCGAGGCTGTCATCACGAGTTTCATCCAGCGGTTCGTGCCTGGTGTCAAGCTCTGCTGAGAAATCGGCAGGAATCTCTACCTGACTCCCGTTTGGCGCCTCAAGGCTGGTCGGGCTTCCAGAACATGATTCGCTCCACCGAGAAAAAATGCGAAACGCTTGCACATTCAGAGTTTCGGCAATATCAGCACACTCTCTAGAAGAGGGGGTCGAGGATTAATCTGACCGTGACTGGAGAGAGAAGAATTGAAATGGCCCATTAAATGCCATGGTCCCTGTAGTGTATTTTACTTTGAAAAATAGTTGAGACCACCGCCACTCTGCCGTTCAGTGTTGTGGTTACGCTGGGCAATGCAAATGCAATACAACATTAGGGATAGCGGAGTTTGCAAATGTTGTGCCTGCTTTCGGATGTTTGACTTACGAGAATTGTTGCCGACCTACTATGGTATTCGATAGCTGTTAAAGACCAGACTACAGCCAAAACCACTAATTAGGAGGTGATCATACAGATCAATGGTCGAGGGCTTCTGGGAAGTGCTCAAATCTTGTGAAGCCACACCCCTGGGCAGATGATAAATAATAGTTTGGGCTCTGTTGGAAAGTGCTCAAAGCTTGTTGAATGTCATCTCTTGACAAGCCGATAGAGTCACTGGTCAGGGATCTGCTGGTAGTTTGCTCCAAATCTTGTTGGAGGCACACCCTCGAGGGGCCAAAGTTGGAATTAATGGTTAACCCCTATCATGCTGTAGGCGAATATGTTGCTTAGTGAGGACGCTCTACCACCAAATTTTAAAATGCTATATCTCAGCCAATCAGGTGCCTTGAATTTGCAACCCTAACCTATATTGCGGAATGTTGTCATAGTAGACGTGAAGGGAAGGGGTGTTTCATCTTATCACAGTCACTGTAGTCACTCCTACAGAACAAAATGAAGCCCGCCCTCAATTTTAACTCAGCATAATATGAGTTAAGGCTCCGTTCACAAAGTTTCCCCCCGATTCCTCGTTTCCAGATTGAGATTGGATTGTGGTAGTTATCAGTGGTTTACATGTGGGATGTTTTATGTTTGGATTCATTAAAGGGCAACTGCAGGATAAAATATCAAGAGGCTAATATATTACCAGTCCTTTGATGTTTGTGCATGTTCCTTACACGTGATCGAAAAAGCAACGCATCATGCAATAATGATGATTTCATACTTGCACACCCTGCAAACAATCTTTACTTTCTATTGAAATTCAACAATTAATTTTAACTGGGAAAACATTAGTCTATGGAAAGCGGATTGCTTTTGTAGTGTAGGGGTGGTAGGTGTTGAAGGTCACTTTGGGGAGGAAGACAACAGAACTTCTGCTAAATGCTGACTTATTCAACAAAATGAGAGAAAGAAAAACAATAACATACTTTCCTGTGTGGTCCACGTGTGATGTCATGCGTTATTGCCAATTGGGATTCTTCCCAAATTCTTGAATAATGGACCAAACTTTGAAGGCCAATAAACTCCACATAGGAACATCGTATTGAAATGGGGTTTTTGACCTATAGATACCGTTCTCCATTCCATCTCCACGAGATAATCTCTGTTGTATTCAAGCCTCTGGAGTTATGCGTCCTGACTCCTCTTGTCTGACTTCTTATGCAGGTGTTCCTGACTGTGGCTGAAGAGAGTGCAGAGTTCAGGCAGGGAGACATTGACTGGCCACAGACTCTGGCCTCCTACCCGGCCGTTCATGGGGCGAGGGTCCCTCAGGAGCGGGGCTACCAACTGCCAAATATCAACCCAACCATCGACAGGGACGACGTGGGCCTATACGAGCGCGTGCGTTTATACCTGATCAGTTGTAATGTATTATTAAGGAAGATACATGCTAGTTTAAGTCGGTTAAATGAATCTCCTAGGCAGAAAGAAAGTAGTAATTCCTTTAGACATACCTTATCCATCATCATCACTCGGCAGTTGACTGGTACCCAGTGTGGTAGGGAAAACAATCCCCCAAAATGGAACAAGGGTGCACTCTGACCTCCCATTATCACCAGATATATGACTGGTACCCTGCGTGAGCACCAGGGTAGAGAAAGCGATTCTCAGAATTGGAATAAGGATAAGTTCTGTCTGACTACTCATTATCACTAGATATGTGACTGATGCCTTATGTGAGCATCAGGGTAGGGAAAACAATCCAGTACCCACAACTGACCAAAGGTTCACCCTGGTGTAGGGAGGCCTCCAGTATAGGGAGGCGGATAGATTCAGTCCGGTTGAGTTAGAGGGTAGAGCTCCAGACTGCAAAACCATTGATTGTGAGTCCATTGGAAGCCCGAGGACTTTTCCGCAGTGCTGTTGGACACGGCATGTCTCCTGGACTGTTCCACACAGCCACGTGTAAAAGTGGGTACCTGTGAAGAGTCGGTGAGCGCGATGTATGGGGTTTGGGCTGCCCTATTGGGAATTCCCCACGGGGACACGAAGAAGTGACGTACTGAAATGGTGCGTCGGGAGCAAACAAGCCGGAAATGTATGCTATCTAGTTCAGGTGTGACAAGTCACTAATGATCAGGGGTAATACCTGTGAAGGGCTTTGAGCTGTGGAAAAAGCGCTATATAGGCACTGTATATTATTGTATATATTATATGACTCACCTGACAATTCTCTCTCTCTGTTACAGATACTACGGCATAGTCATCAACAGGGGCAAGCTGGTTCAGTGAGGCTTTCAGTAGATGACCACCTGACTTTCTCTTTTTCTTTGTCATAGCTCTGAGCGTAGTCATCAGCAGCACGCTGGTGCAGGGAGGCCTTCAGAGGAGGATGATGACTCAGCTCTGGGAGACGAGAGCTTGGAGGAAGAGAAGACTACACAGGAACCCTCTCCCCTGGAGGAAGCAGGTATATTTATTTCTTCTTCAGATGATTAGATAGCAACACTTATTGCCATGATGATCGATATTATCAGACCTATCCTTTAAT
The DNA here is from genome assembly GCA_026419785.1 of Sclerodactyla briareus. Lineage (NCBI taxonomy): Eukaryota > Metazoa > Echinodermata > Holothuroidea > Dendrochirotida > Sclerodactylidae > Sclerodactyla > Sclerodactyla briareus. The sequence continues at coordinate 279,453 of JAODTK010002087.1, read as the reverse complement.
TCATCTGATTCTTTCTCTCTTGAGTGTCTAGGTACCATGTCAAAGTCAACTAGCTGCAATACTGCAGCTGCGATAGCCTGGCTGTAGCTAAACTGCAGATGCCATAGCCTGACTGTAGCTATATTGCAGCTTCATTAGCCTGGCTGTAGCTATACTGCAGAGGATACAGCCTGGCTGTAGCTATACTGCAGCTGATACAGCTGGTTGTAGCTATACTGCAGAGGATACAGCCTGGCTGTAGCTATACTCAGGTGCCGCAGCCTGGCTGTAGCTAAACTGCAGATGCCATAGCCTGACTGTAGCTATATTGCAGCTTCATTAGCCTGGCTGTAGCTAAACTGCAAGCTGGTACAGCCTGGCTTTAGGTATACTGAAGCTGGTTAAGCTTGACTGTAGTTGAACTGTGGCCCAGTCCAGCCATGCTGCAGTCTGAAATATACCAGTACAGGCCACCATGTAGTGAGCATCATGCCAGTCCTACTGATATCCTTGCTTGTTATTCTGAAAATTGGTTGCTACAACAAAACAAAGACCTGCCGCCTTGATTTTGTGGTAACTGCCCTTTTTGACATAATGCTCCAATTAACATTCAAGCATATTTTCCCTGATATAACAATCGACTGTTTGGTCAATGCAAATAAACTAAATACCGCAATCAGCTATTGATGAAACTGCTCATTAGTAGAAATTTTCGATTTAAATCCCAACGTTCACTTATTATGGAGCAGTTACTCTAACAGAGATGATAAAAAGTCTGGTATAATGTTTAAAAAAAGGCAATCAGCAGCGATATATTATCTGATTGTGCACTGCATGTAGCCAATCAATGGTTCATTCATGAAGTTGTATAGGCGCACACATGCAATTGTATACAATGCACCCCAAGTGGTTAACTCGCCATGCATACTTATGTTAGAGGCATTTATCCTCACCAAGTCAGACCAGGAATATAATTCTAATCTAGTGCGGGTTCGTCATGCCTCTAGTTGGTTTCTGCAGACTCAGCTGCACATTGGGCTCCTCCCTTGTGATTTTCTGCTTTCTGTCAGTCTAGTGCTCAGCTCTTCTCAACGCCGAGTTTCTTCCTTCTATTTGGTTATCATTTTCTTCTCCTTATCTAACCTTGAAACCGCAATGTCAATGTGCAGCTGTCATTATCATGGAAAAAAACAGTAATCTTTCTTTCAAATGCATTCATGTATGGACCATGCGGCAAAAGGGGAGCAGGGGGCGGGGGAGGGAGGGGTGGGCGGGCTTGGGAGGGGTGGGCGGGCTTGGTATTTCCTCCCTGAAAAAAAATCACGGGAGAAGGGGGATCTGGAGAAAGGGGAACAGGCTTAATAGTCCTCCCATGAATACATTGAGAACTGATTGCAGTGCCTGCTGGACTGACTGGGCCAATTGGAGAGCTCACCAATTAATTATCATTGATCACATGAGACCCTAAGACCAGTTTGGTCTGAACAAAGTTCAGATGAAGATTCAGCAATCACTTGTATTCTGTTGTGGGTAACCCACACCATGACGCCGATCATAATTCTTGTATGCAGCTGGTCGGGTGGTTCTGTTCATAAGTGGGCCTGGAAGACATTGGAGTAGTTTGATTAACCTTATTTGATGTAGATTTATTGCTACATACTGCAGGGACAATTGTTGTATATAACAAAGCACCAATGTGATAGGTATTCAAACTGATCATATTCCAGCAAAATATGCTTATTAATCAGTAATTATTTGCGTAGTTCAAACTCATTTGTCGAGAGTTTGTCGGTTTCCCACAGAACTTGGAGGACTGAATACTGTGACAATAAAACCCCTAATGTATGCTAATATATGCTAATGTATGCTAATATATGAAGGTATCGGCATGGGTGTGGGGTGTGTACTCCCCCCCCTTTATTCTGGCAAAATCCTTCTCTTTGTTAATGGTAATAATTCAGTTCATAACTGTTGTTATTCACACGTATTCACTCACACCTTGTCCACCCCCCAAAAACTCTTTTCTCCGTTGATGCCAGTTTCCCACCATATTTCCTGTTTTATTTTGACCATAGAACAATTGGTGCAGGAAGGTATGTGTGCCTCATTTAGTTTGCTATGTATTCCATAATGGCCATTGTTAGCATGTTCTGTTGTATATAATTTTTTTGTTTAATGCATGCACAACTCCACACAACAAGGGGCCAGTATGTTGGGGAAAATTTTGGTGACGATTAGAGCTGCAGAGAATAAAGTAGCTCCTCTTCTATCGCTGGAAATTCACCCAGAACTAAACATGTTTACAACAGATCCCCCCTCACTCCCCCCACCAAGTTAGAAAAGCTTGGAGAAAAATGGAATCTGCAGTTGGTGCACTCTAGGTAAATTAACTGTGTGCTTACGAAAATAGCCGAAAGATATGATGGGAAACTCAACTGAAAGAGTAACCAATGCAATAATACAAACAGTAGCACAATTTCTGGCTCAAAATGCCTCTCCTTATAACTGTAGACGTAGTAACCAGTATTACAACAATCCATTGGATTTCTTCTTGATGCCGTAATGAAAAAGAGTGAGTGTGTGTGGGAGGGGGGGGGGGGGGGGGGGAGGGGGTGGAAGAGGGGGTGAAAGTGTGTGAGGAAGGAAAGCTTTATATTTCTGATTCCATAGATGTCCATGATATCTCGCACCATAAACCATACTAATTTGTCGTTCTCTAAAGTTGCTAGACAGACATACTCTGTAGGTGGCAGAGGGAGGGGGGGGCGGGTGGGGGGAACGGGGGGTGAAGTGTGGGGAGGGGGGTGTGGTTGTGCAGGTTTTGCAGTACATCGCATCTCCAGAATCCAGGTTGATGCTGTATGGGGTGGGGAGCCAGATTTGTATTACTGTTCATTAGGTATTAATCAGTGGTTGAGCTTGGTCAATCCACTGGTTAATGCATTATCATGGGCTGAATCAGACGATGCATGAGGTTTCAGCCTGAATGCATCCAGCCATGGAATTAACCCGCTTATGAATAAAAACAAAATTAACTGTCGACTCATACAATGCAGGTTAGAATTATTAGTGGAAAAAATCACTGATTTTTATCACATTTTGCTCATTTTGCTTGAGTGACCCTAGCTACTGACAACATTCAAAGTCATATTGACGCCCAGGAAAGACACCTCCTCAATCATCACCCCTGTTGGAACTCTTCTTGGGTCATGATACATTAGGAAGCTCAGACAGTGCACCCTCCAACAAATCTGTTTGCTTGAATATAAATAATAGAAAATGACACCCACGCGCAATTCAAGTTGGCCATACACACAATGGGACGTTCATAGCTTTTGGCACAATGCGTGTCATCGCCCCATTCAAGTACTGGGGTATGAATATGCGTGCATGATATGCATCAATTCAAGCATATTTTCGTAGTGGTGTTTTTTTTTTTTCATCAATTCAAGACACGTTGCGCAATAGTACAGTGTTACAGAATTGTGTGTAAGTGATTAAAGCTCCATTCACCCTTGGAATATTCGTGGATGAGTATCTAAAAGTAATGTCAGATACCGCGAATGTGAACTTTTGTTGGCCAAACTGTAATCTATGGTTCATTTCATAGGTCATATAGGGGATCACACTAGCCAACACACTGAAATGCTATATTTACTTAAATACCACAAAGGTTATGATTTCTCTGCCAAATACAAAGGTTAAAATATTGTGCAATCAAACAGTTCTTCTTTTCTGAAATGAAGGCCAATTCTCACGCTTATCAGAAAATCATTCTACTGTTATATTCTCAAGCTAACTATTGAAATTATTGAACAGATTATTCTGAACGTGATGTGTGTGCTTGTTGTTTACTCATGCCTGCAGCTACGCTGCTAATTCTGTACAGTTTACCTCACCAGTTCCTCTCTCAAAAACTAACTTTTCGTATTTTATTGCGTTGTTCGGTGCCTAAATTTTTCACCATCATAGAAACTTTTTCAGATCAATCATAAAAAAAAATCCGGTAAATTAAGGGCCATGTTGGAAAATCTTCTATTCAGTTGCTCAGCAGTACACTAAATAACAACTTGGGCAGCCAGCCGATCGAAAACCGGATACCAAATTCCGTGCAAATTTATCCATGACAGCCATTAACGACCAAGGTTGTAGAGTAGTGTTTTTGAGAGAGGAGCTACTCACTCGTGAGTCTGATTGTACCATTAGGCTAGGTAAGTTTTAGCTTTGCCTAACATTGATTTCATAGATATTTGTCACATGTTGTGGACCGTTCCCTAGGAGTGACACCTTCCATTCGGTTTGCCAGCACTGGATTAGGGTGTACATCATGTTAATCAGACTATACCCATTGTTAGTTCTGACAGTTCTTGGCAGCCATAGGAATAGTTACCAGTCTGGGAAAAAACTCCAAAAGATTGCCGGACTCGGTTTCGTAGTAATGAACTTTCAGTTCAGCTGGATTACCAACATACTGTCCTCTTTCTATCAGCATTCTATAAAGGCCCTCAATAATGTTGAACATTTGCTTACAAACTCCACCAACACCAGCTAATCCCATCCATTCTTCTAATAGATAACTCCATTTCACATATTGCAGGCTGCTTGAAACAGCCTTGGTCGGCCTAACACCCAGTTTCAGTTCTGGAATGGGCAGAATGTACAAATGAAATAATGGACATCAGTTCTTGACTTAGCCGGAAAGTATTTATTGAGTACAAATACCATATCTGAATACAGGTGAGTGTATACCTTGTGGTAACCCATTGCCAACAGTCAACTTAATTGGCAGCCTTTGCAACTTGCACCGACAAATAATACCGGAGGTTATATTTGATGATTGTTTGCAGACTAGAGCTCCGATGCTCTCTACCTACTAGAACACAGATCGAAATTGAACTGAATCCATCCAAATATAAACCTAAATACCCTTTGATCTGCCTACGACGGACCTCTCGAGCACTGAAGCTGTTCATCTCTTACTCAGATCCCCCCCCCCCCCCCCCCCCCCCGCCCATATATCTCTCCCTGAACAGCCTGTAAACCCTACCCCCGCTGGCACTTATACATTCTTACAGTAGGTCATGTTACCTGTCCTCTTGGAATGTTTAGCTGGAGAAGCATAACCACGGTGACAGCTGCGGAAATGCTCATTTGGATTGGCTTAGGGAATCTGTCAGTTCAACTGGCATTCCAATGACTGTAAGGAATGTAGCAAAGGCAAGTTATGGTCACTGTCAATATCTTATTGTTACTGGACAACTACGGGATACATAATGATCATATCTTACTGGACTAACAGACAGGTCATGAGAACCATCATTGACGGTTATCATTGATGTAACGATCAATGATTATTATTGATGGTCATGATAACAATCACTATGTGAATGTTACCACCTGGACAACCATGGCAGGCATGATAACCCTCAACATCTTAATGCTACTTGGTCTAAAAGACAGGTTACAATAACCGGCAATATTTGAATGTTACCCGTTCTAACAGGTAGGTCTTCATAACCAATCCAATCTGAATGGCACTTAGACTAACATGCAGTCATGCATGCACAGCACAAGTGCAGAAAACTCAACTTTTTGGATACAACAGAGATTCACCCTATATCCATAGGAGATGTGATACCCACAATGGGGAATTATCATGCCTAAACCAAGGTGGTTGTGTAATTGTTGCAGGGCTATGATCTTGATGATGGGCAGTAAATAGGCCATTTTGTCACTTATTATTACCATTGCTGTATGTTGGATTATTTCACGAGCTTCTGTATAAACTGTTATCATCTCATGCTATTGAGAGCTTTGTAAACAACATTACTCATGCTCACTCATGAGCTTTGTATGATTCATGATGTTGTATCGATCATGTATATCAATTTTTCTCCCATTTGAAGAAATTCTATCTTATCCTTAAATTGTGAAACGCTCATACCTAATTTTGATCTCCTACGGTTATCTTTCTGTTTGCTACGTTGTTTGGTATCATTGTTGTCCCATCAGCTTCGGCTCAGCTGATAGGATCACCCCTGGGGTTCCCAGACAATTGAACAAATGATAGACAGCTAGGAGAATGTGTCAGTTTACTTCTCCTTTTAGATAACCCCCACCCCTCCCACCATTGATAACCCCCACCCCCTCCCACCATTGAATAACCCCCACCCCTCCCCTCTCACCATTGATAACCCCCACCCCACCCCCTCCCACCATTGATAACCCCACCCCCTCCCACCATTGATAACCCCACCACCACCCCTCCCACCATTGAATAACCCCCACCCCTCCCCTCTCACCATTGATAACCCCCACCCCTCCCCTCCCACCATTGATAACCCCCACCACCACCCCTCCCACCATTGATAACCCCACCACCACCCCTCCCACCATTGATAACCCCCACCCCTCCCCTCCCACCATTGATAACCCCCCCCCCCCTCCCACCATTGATAACCCCCACCACCACCCCTCCCACCATTGATAACCCCCACCCCCTCCCACCATTGATAACCCCCACCCCCTCCCCTATTGATAACCACCACCCCCTCCCACTATTGATAACCCCCCCCCCCTCCCCTCTCACTATTGATAACCACCACCCCTCCCCTCTCACCATTGGTAACTCCCGCCCTCTCCTCCCACCATTGATAACCCCTACCCCATTGATAACCCCCACCTCCATTGATAACCCCTACCCCATTGATAACCCCCCCACCCCTCCCACTATGATAACCACCACCCCCTCCCACTATTGAGACCCACAACCACCACCCCCTCCCCTCCCACTAATGATACCACCACTCCTCCCCTCTCACTATTGATAACCCCCATTCCTTGTCGTGCGGGGGGGGCCCATCATTATAAACCCCACCTCTCCTACCATTGTTAACCCTCACCCCTCCCACCATTGATAACCCCCACCACCCCCCCTCCCACCATTGATAACCCCACCCCCTCCCACCATTGATAACCCCTACCCCCTCCCACCATTGATAACCCCCACCCCTCCCCTCCCACCATTGATAACCCCCACCCCCTCCCACCATTGATAACCCCCACCCCCTCCCACTATTGATAACCCCCATTACTCCCACTATTGATAACCACCACACCTCCCCTCCCACCATTGATAACCATTAATAACCTTGCCTGTATGAGGAATATGAGAACAAAAACTTGGCAACAGACAGGTCAGGATAACCATTGATATCTTGATGTTACCTGGTCTAACAGACAGGTCTCATTGACCATCACTACCTGAATGTTACCTGGACTAATATGAAAGGGACAACGATAACTGTCCATATCTAGATGTTGCTGGGCTACAGTCATGTCCAGCGTACTGTCTGTCCCCAGTGTTCCCCGGTCCAACAGATAGGTCACGGTAACCGTCAATATCTGATTGTAACCCGTTCTAAACTGACTGTCACCATAAGTGGCGATATATGAAATTTACCCGTTCAAACAGACAGGTCTCGATTACAGTCACTATCTTAATGTTACCCGTTCTAACAGACAGGTCACGGTAACCATCAATATCTGAAGGTTCAAGGTAGACATGTTCAATAGCCAATGTATTTGAAGGAGGGACTGGCCACTGGTTAGTTCTGTGAAACATTCAGGAGCTGGCAAACTGAAGAGACCCCAATATTCCTTTCAGATATCTACTGAGCTTTCATTATCCGCTACTGCAATTCACTTTTTTCCGACCTCTGAGATCAGGGTAGTTGAAACCAATTAAATACCTTGACAGGAACAACTACTGATCGCTGATTGGGTAGTTTCTGTTCTTTCAGATTTTTTTGTCGCTTGTGAGGGGCTGTGCTCTTTGTAGTGCCATATGTATGTTTATTATTATTAATATTATTATCGCGAGACAAGCAAGGCTAGCAGTTCATTTAGTCAGGATTGAATGGAGAGCGTTGTTAAATGGCGAATAATATGTCTCATGACATAGACGTTAACATTATTCCTAACTGTAGTTTACTGTGTGTGTAACATATGTGTATGTCGTTAACACAAGGCTGATTGCTCTTTTTTGTCAATGCCTATCTCATTGGCAACCATCTTGAAAGTTTTGCAAGCGCCCAGAGCGGTATTTAAAAGTATTACAGTAGTTCCAAAATGTTGTGGTGTATTTTATAAAATTCATCTGGGTTGAAGCCGGAGGAATTATTTTTACAAGAATAATCGGTACCAGTTCGAACCTAAGGCAGGTTAGCTATCTGTTGTGTATTTTGGAGTTCACATATTGTATGTAGGTTTGTTGTAGGCTGTTTTTTCACCTTATATTATACACGTATTTCAGAAGGCTCAACCACTTAGAACTTTTTTGATAAAAATCTTAAGGCAGCAAACTTTTCTTTTATTTGAAGCCTGCTAGAGAACCCTTGTTTGAATTTGTTCAACGGGACAACGTGCACCTCTTAATGATAAATCACCTTTGCCATACAACCTGTGCGGAAAATATGCGCACCCGATGCGGGAAGATTGCACGACTTGTCGTGAAGTATTCGTAAAGTATTCGTGAACTAGTCGTCAAGTGTCTACCGCTGGGTCAATTGGCACGCTTGCACACTACGGCCATGACTAGTTTCAAATAGTTCGCGCGTAGTTCACGAAGCGTTCACGACAAAATCTTTAAATTTTGTCACACACTTTTCCGCATTGGCATGAACTGGTATGAACAAATGCGCAAGATATGCGGGGACCCCAATGCGGGCAAATGTAAAGGATGGCATTTCGAATTATTCTCAGCAAGGTGAATAAATCTGGCCAGGGTGCATTAGGAATACTGTATTCACTTTAATAGAAGGAAACTGCGCGTCAGAGACAACTAAAATTTCAACAACCAACCTTTGTTGTAGACCTTCAAGTCCATCTTCAGATTTTTTTGAAAAAATGCAGAAGTGAACTCTCATTAGTACATGAGCTTTCATTTTAATGAATATGGTTTACAAACTAGCTTTTTCCCAAGAAATAGAACATGCTTGTGCTGCACCAATTCTACAACAGTGGTTGCAGCATATCCAACCAGAAGCATAAAAACTATAGAGCGCCTTCTCAACTGGCGGCACACTCGCCACTTGTGGCATTTTGCAGCCTTTCCAAATGGCTCGCAATGGACTGGCATGAAATAATTTGAACATGTGCGCATGGCAACTACTTCGTACATGCCAAACTTCAAGGAAATCACCATGAGCAGGAAGTGCAACTTTCGCCATTGACTAGGCAAGGTACTAGGTAAGTATATTTTACTTTATTGTCATTTAAACTAACCTGATATTGCTGTATTTTTTTGTCCTGGCTGTTGTACATGGAATACAATGTTTTACAAATTAGGTCAAAATCCCTGAAATGAGTGAAATGTTGAACTGTGAACACTTCGGAAAGGGTCCAAATTTTCACATGCTGCATGGGGTTGCTGCTCATATGTCCACCTCATGGACCCACTTGGGGCCCTGATTGCGTTTTTCTAGACCTCAACCATATGCGAGTCAGTCTGTTTGATCCCCAGCATTGAGAAGCGATCCCAAATTTCTATATATGGGCCTAACCCTGATGAATGCTGTTGAAATAAGAATATTGTTTTTGCCATTTTGCAGCTGGGAAGTGCCCTTTCCCAAACCAATATTCTTAAACGACTACACACTGAACCCATTCCTTCACGAACTTTTCCTTGAAATGAAAGTCTGGATTACTGGTTCAGGTTACATGTTTGGCGTTGGGTTACTGCCCCAAGGCGTGGGGATGCAGCAATTTCCTGCAATATGGGGGGTCTGCCAGACAAAAAAAAAATTCCATTCCACGCTCCGCCCAAACCCACATGCGCCTTCCCTTAAATAGTAACGCGCAGTTGACACCTCACAAAAATATGTTGAGAATGCATGCTGTGGACAATCCAAAGAATGTGCAGTAACACAGTTAAAAGAATGTACAGTTATTTCTAACTGACAAATTAGGCTCAATGTGGCAACAGAGAGTGGCTGCATGTAAGTTGTCCTATAAGTAATAGACTTAGCTATGTCCCTTTGGCCGCATGCTCATTCACCGGATCGTTGTCATCTCTCTGTTTTGCATGACAGTCGTGGGTCCACCTCCCGTTCACAACCACTTTGGTCACCGGAGACAAGTCAGTTTTGGGAATTCATCTGCAGGTTAGGCTTTTTACGGTCTTGCATGGAGGATTTTTTATTCCTTTTTGGGGTGTATCCATCCCTGGTCCTCATTATTGTAGTCGTGTACTCCACCAATTATTCAGTTGACCCTTTCGACTGTTGTTGTAGTTCTGGGGAAAAAGATTTTTAATTTGTGTACTGTTCACGACTATAGCACACAACGCCTTGGTTAGGTTTTTACCATTGGAATGGTAGTTGTGTACCACATTTAGCTTTTTATATGACATTGGTAAGTAATTCCCTCACTTAATCATTTCATGGAAACATTCAGTACAACGTAATATGATGCAGCATAGTATAACAAACAGTGATTTGGCACCCCTGATTTGGTACACAATAAGCCAGTTTGGAGTTAGCAGTTTAAGAGATGATAATGATATTGTGTCAAAGGTCATGAGGAACTACTGCAATTACGAATGTTGAACGTACATGTGGCCAGAACGATCTTTCTGACAGTCCCCTGCCGAAAATGACAAATCCTGCCAACACAAATTTTACAGATTTTCCCCCATACTCATGAACAATAACATTCGAAAACCTGGGATGATTTAGTTGCGTTTTCATATAGTGGTGCCAGTTTGAAAATGAGCCTCAACGATATTGCTAGTGGGGGAATCTTGTCTATTCCCCCCATTGTTCGTGGTGAGCATGCACACTTACACCCACGAACTGGGTCATGCATAGTCAGGTGCCGGGCCATGGAACAGGGACAATTAGAACAAATGAGGAAGCCAGTACAAATAGGTACTCAGATCTGCATCTTTTTTTCTTTCTACTGATCAGGAATGGTACAAGCATCATTATGACTACCATCAATTGTGAACCCATGTAAATGTTTTTTTTTTTCAATCAACATTTGAAGAGCTCCTGCGCCAAAGCTGACATTTGCCACCCATGTCAAATAGAGTTGAGCATATCACCAGATAGAATTAAATGTGATCTTTCCTTTGATCATCTCGATTTTCGGCAGAACCAGACAGATCCTGCGTAAAATCCCTGTTGCCTTTTGTTTTTTTTTTCTGCAAAAGCAGACAACGTCATTTTCATTCCTTTTCAACAGCCGAAATTTCCGATCAGCCAATAGCAATGCCACACTTTCATGATGTCATTTAAAGGAAGATTTACCATTTTTTCCTGGGTTATTACTCTAGTCACACCTGTTGGGAATTAGTCAGATACGCCGATATCCAACCAGATATTCACCAAGATATCCTCCATTTTCTCAAATGCCAAAAATGGAATTGTCTGCTTTGTGCCTGAACCCTTCATTTGTCTTTCCATAATACCAGTATGTGGTACTGGGTAAATCTTGTATATGTTTTGAAATTACTGGAAATTAAAGAATTATACCGCCCTCTTTTAATTCAAACACTGGTGTGGTGTCAGACATTTTACATCCATATTCCACAGAAATGCTGGTTCGAGGGGGCTTCACAGGCCAGTAATTAGGAATATTGCTGCCGCACTCCCTGCAATTTCATTACATGAGGTTGTAGGTTCATACTAAGCAGTAATTGATAATGATTGCATACATATAGGACATTCCTGAATATGAGACCTAGAAAGTCTTTGTTTGACTAATGTTTGTCTAATTTGTTGGTTCAACTAACCACTTGATTATTTGGAGAAATGTTTTTATTCAGTTTTTTAGTCATTCTGTGGTTGTATCTTGGTTTGGGGTAGAGGTGTAACATATTTGCCTATCATCACCTCACTAACAAAACACATTTTGTTTGCATGTGTTTTTTATCAGCGTCAATGGGTTTAGAGGAAGCTTGTTGTTTGTTGTTCTGTGTTTATATAGAAATTTTAATACCTGAGCTTGACTAACCCTGTACAAATGTCACATCCTTCAGCAACTTTTCTTCCTATCGCTAGAAATAGAGAAATAGAGCATAGCTAGAGTGGGAAAAATAACAGTTCCATTAGCAATATCTATCATAGTTATGATCGAACAGGTTGAGACCACACTGCCAACAGTCTGTTTTTCATTTCTTGACGAAAGCCCAAGAAATCCATGCAGCCATGACAATGTGCGTGTGTGTGTATGTGTGTGGTGTGTAATTGTGGATGTTCATGATGCCAGCTTATGAGCATGATAACTCAACCCCACCTGGATGGTTCTGAGGTCACCAGAGGTCAAAGTCTGGAATTCCAAATAAACCATTCTTGGTCAGATTGAGGCTGAAATTTGGTCTGCAGTTCTTCCACGGGGATTGAGGGAACCCCATTGTTCTTTGGTTTGGATTAGGGGTTATTTTTTGGAGAAAAAACAAACACTGTTCCATCTGGATGAATGAGATCATATAACTTGGTATGTGGGTTCCCCATAAGAGTATGTGTTCCCCATTGTTTGGAGGTCAGGTCAAAGGTAACCTGAGGTCATAGAGTATGGATATGACAAGTTTAGACTGCCCAGAATCAGTTAAGTCAGTCACTAAGCCTTTTTGGCTTTCCTGGTTTAATTAACTAGTCCTATCCAATCTAGTATGCCCCTCATCTGAGCAAGTCGTCAATAGTGATGAGTCGTTGTCTGCAGTTTACTCTATGTATTCTAATAGAAATTCATGCCCTAACGAGGGGCACCTTCATTTTTAACGAGCTTCATGGTTTCTGTGTCCATATAGAAACAGGTGAACTTCAAAATTTTGGTTGTCTTTGACGATCAGAACACCAAAAGTTTTGATTACATTTGAAGGGGATGTTCTTTTCATAGTCTTTTGGATTCTGTTTCTGTTTCTGATCTCGCCTGAAAGAAGTTCAGGAAGAGACTTGACGATCACTTTGTCGTGTGTGTTGGTATGTGTGTCGACTTTCTCGTTAGCAGGATTTCTCTGAAATGATAGGACCGATTTTGATGGATTTGTATGTAGTATCAGGGTTGGGTGAACTCGATCTGATTCGATTTTGGGCACAAAATTCACTAATTAGGTGGGGTAATTAGCCTAATTCAGTACTTCATTGTTTTGGCCGTGTTAGCAAGATTGTGGATGAACTGTAGGTGCTATGGTGACTTGTGTTAGCAGATTGTGTCTTTACACAGATGCAAATCAAATTAAACATGTGCTAGTTGTGCCTTCATTAGAATGAATATATGGTATTGTCCCTAATCCGGTCTACTTTGTTCATGGTTATAGTTTATTGACACACTAGCCATGGAACATCATCGCTGATGACCTTGTATGATAAGGCAAATCTAGTCACATTTTGTGTAGAATTTCCGGCACGTAGCTCATGGGTGGCAGAGCTTCACATGTATCTCAGGGAGTTGGGAGGGGGCGGGGGATGGTCCGACCCATGTCTGGTCGCTTGCCGTGTGAGGCCGGGTGTTGGAAGCATCGTGTGGATGGGGAATAGGTACCTTCCAGGCATGCGTGCTCCCATGAGTGAGTGGAATAATACTACAGCGACAATCATGCCGGACATTTCTGGGAGGAGATTATTAGCAGGGTTCACTGGCTATACGAAGGATGATGTAATCCAATCAGTTTGAACTAGGAGGGTATCACATCAGCTCGGCAGGGTACCTCTGGAGTGAGAGTGCTAGTGAAGTGATTAGTAGAATGCTGACTTGATGCACATGATCCAGGAGGAAGGGTGTTACTCTAATTGACTTTGATTGGTGTTAATTGGGTATGTTTATTTCACCAGGATATTGTCTCCACTGGCTGTATAATATCCATCTGGAACATAGGTAATAGCTAAGTGAAGACCACAGTTTTGTCTAGAACTACCAGTAGGGCCACTCATGGTCTGTGGAGCTGGGGAGGGGGGGGGGGGGGGGAGGAACTATTTATTTATGATGGCGTTTGGATTTTTTGAAAGCCACTGTTTTTCTTGCAGTGGTCAAGAGGCAATCGTGGTATGGGAAATAAGTGGCTGGTGTTGTCTCCCTAGCTTCTTGAGTTAAATTAGGAGAAAAAACCACATCAAGCAGAATAGTTCGAAAAATGGGAGAAAACGAGTCTTGCTGAGAATTAACATAATTCTTGATTGCATCTTTTTACACATTTTGGTTGGTTGGTCATGCAGATCCTGCACCAGTGCTGAGTGACATGCCAGAGGACCTGTTGGAGCTGAGGCATCTCAAAGTGACAGAACCATGGCTCAGTGTGCAGCAATACCGGCACATCTTCTTCAAGAGGTTCACCAGGCCAGGGAGAAGAGCATTAAAGGTTCTTGCACGGTTGTGAGTGGTATAGTCATCATCACATAAGGGTTTACGTCAGAAGTCCATGTAGATGGAGTTAGACGGACGAAGCAAAAGCACTTGATGGCAAACTCTTTCCACTCCAATCTATCCTGGGCTATGGCACGGTCTATACCTTTGACAGCGAGGTCACTACGACAAACCACATCCATAGTCCTCCGAGGCAACCTCTCCTACGACTACCAGTAACCGTGACCTCTTAACCCAATTAGCATACTCCATCCTTTCAAAATGGGCGAACCATCTAAGTCTGCTACTTCGGACACAGTCACAAATATTTACGAGACCCAAGCGATCTCTTAGCTCACTTAAAGATTTTCTATTCTTTAAAGTCACTCCACAAATACATCTGACCATCCTCATATAATTTCTCGACGAGTCGAAAATCGAATCTCTTCTTTATTGCCCAAGTCTCACTACCATAGAGTACTACACTTAACACACATGCCTCAAAGACTTCCCCCTTCATATGCAAAGAGAACACCCTGGAAGTGAAGGTGAACTGGTGTTGTTTGGTAAAAAGGCTATTACAAGTATCGTCATCCAGGTTGGCCACCCCATCGCCCTTTTCTTTTTGCCATACTATTCATCAAGTCTTTGGCTCTAAGAGATTTTGACCAAACAGTGTGTTAGGACCGTGGCTCAGTGTTGTACCGTTATTGCACATCCCCCTTATGCCAGAATGTTTTAGGGTTTTCCGAAGAAGTCGAGTGCTGTAGACTGTAGTCTGTATTATGAATTGTGAAGAACCATGGCTCAGTGTGCAGCCGTGATGACACCTTTCAGGAGGCCATAATAGTAGAAGCACTAATTTTTCCATTGCCCTAGAATTCGAGTGAAATTTCCCTGCTGTAAACTTAGTGTTTTGTTTATCTCGGGTTTGTATCACTCATTATTGTTTTTTTTTCCGCGTTATTCTCCTTCACAATTGTTTGTTCCCTGACTTGTTCTGATAGGTGATCCTGCCAGCGGTCTTCATAAACTGTTGCGAGATCTTCTCAACCATCCGTAAGCAATCCTGCAGACAACAGCACCTGATCCTTGCTCCCTGGATCTACGAGGCACCCAACAACATCATCTACAGTAAGAGACGGATACTCCCCTCAGCGAGAGCATGGAGTACGATCTCCCATGGGCAGCGGTATCGGCCAACGTTGCATCAACCCTGAGCCATTGAAGTAAGAGCTGTTATTTTCTTGGTGTTCACTTGTACCCCAAAGGGTATGTGCTGTCCTATGACATGGGATGTTAACATTGCATGGGAATTAGTTTGTAATTCACATTTATCAGGGGGTTATTCAAGGGGTGAGTGTGTTTAGCTTACCTGGTCCCGTGCTTCTAATATTACTACTAATGATAATACCCTATCATCTATCTAGGAGACATGCAGCTAGGGGGAAGGGGATTATGAGTTGAAGAGTGAAGGTATGACAATGGGTAGAGTGTCTGTCTCCCATGTGGTACCCTTGGCATGTTCAATTCAAATTGGTTACTTCTCACTCTCACTCAGGGAACTTCTGTGTGAGAGGACGCACTGGTTATAACACAGGCCCAGGCACATGATGCTCCATGATTTGACATACCCTAGGGATTCCTCCATTTGAGCTTTCATATCTGACTCAGCCTCTCGGGTAAGACTCAGGGAAAATTCTTCTTCCAGGGCGTGGTCATCAGCGTAGCCGTTGTTAATCAATATCCCTGGAATCACTCTGCATCGAAGATGCATAGGCTGAGTACAGTGGGACCGGCTACCACCAGGGGTTCCCAACCTATGGTACGCGTACCCACCCAGTGGTACATTTGGACTTCACGGTGGTACGCGGGGAGGTACACAGTGTGACTCCAAATGATGCTAAAATTGCACCAGATTGCGTATAAGGGTACTTAATTATAAAAAAAACGGACAAAGGAGAAGTCAACCTCCCACGTGGACCCTCCTCCAGGCCGGCGATCATTGGAGGCCAAGCCCCCACCTTTTTTCAGGAATCTTGGAAAACTAGCCATGCAGTACAGTGGTACTTCTTGGCACCACAAAAATGTTAAATGGTACCCCAGGTGGAAAAAGGTTGGGATCCTCTGGGCTACACTGCCTTGGGGTACTGAGAAACCTTGGGTCTAGGGGGAAAACTTGTCACAATTCTGACTGATTATAGAGGGTGTGACAGGTAGCTCCTGAACCACTGTAGACAGTCCCTCGATACTCCAAAATGGGTGGCCAGGACATCAGCAGAAACAGGAGAAATCCACACAGGATGAACCAATTCCCTTACTACAGGTAATTACACTAGAAAATGAAACAGTTCATGAAACTGCCAGGCATTTTGATACGGAACAGAAGGCTGATCCCCCTGCATGGGAGCTACTGCAGACGCAGAACAGAACATGGTATGATGTTGTGTTACTTACAGCATGTCGATTACCGATTGTTTCCAGATAATGGAACACACCTGCACCCTTGTGGCCTGTTTGGCAAGTATCCCTCACCAAACCAAACTGAACATATCATGTAAGGGGTACTTGTGAAAAATTAGGATCGTTCTGTTCGACTAAGGCAATATTCTAGATGCTACAAACCTGAGATATCCGTTATTGCAAATAAAGGATTATGATTGGCTAATCCCCATCACGTAGCCGACTGTACTTTGCAATAACATTCAGTGTTTTTGCAATAACAGTTCAGGCTAGTAAGAGTAACACAAAAATCAATACTTGCTCGATTGCGCAGTACTTTTCGAACGTGAATGGTAAGTTGCGTGAAGCTTTTTCATGTCTACACGCGCATATCCAAGATTCGTATACGCGCTTCAGAGGGCATATTGCCTCAACGGAATATAATACAAACGAGCGAAACGCTGCATCGCTTGTTGCATTGGGAATGTTGCGTAATACCGATTTACGTTCCTCTTCGTTTTCAGGGAAGAGTTTGGTTTTGGGTGTGAGACGTCGATGGAGGGGGGACAGCCTGGATGTCAATGGTACAGGACGATTCTGATGGAGCTGTACCTGAATGGTAGCCTGACCTGCCCTCATGTGACACTGGCTTCCAGGAGTGCCTGCGGGAGACGGAGGGACCCCGCCCCCTAACACGACCACCGCCACCACCGCCAACAACTGCAAAACATGAACAGACACAATTCTCAGTGACGACATCATCAAAACACAGAGGGTAATCCTCAAAGGTAGTTATTGTGCAGATGTATCAAGGCTTGCATGAATACTAAAGAGGGGTACAGTTGAAAAGGTAGTAAATGAATGTACTTTGTATTCAAGTGTCCAAATATAAAGAGGGGGTACATTCTTAGAAGTTAGTTATTGTAGTGATGTATGTAAGCTTGCCCTCAATACTAGAGAAAGGGGAAATATCAAAGGGAGTTCTAGTAGTGTTGTATTCAAGCTTTTTTTTTTTTTTTGGGGGAAGGGGAAGGGGGGGGGGGGGAGGGGGGGGGGGGGGGTGGGGGTGGTGTGAGAACTAGTTAGGGGGTAAATTATGGGGGTTTCAAGGTTTCTATTGCATTTGAGACAACGATGAAAATTTTCCAGAAGTCTTAAAGGACACAAAAGATTGAGGCACCCTTTGAACTTCATTTCTAAATATAAACTGGAAAGATAAAAAGGGTTTTATTTCTAATTTTCTGTTGTAATTAATCAGTACTAATAGGTCTGAAAATCATAATGCCGAATTCCCCTCAATTTCACATAGAGTAACACAAAACAGTTTCTACGCTGTTTATGCTCAAAGAGCTGAACACATGAAACCTTCAGTTAACTTCCAGAAGAAAGTTGAACTGACATGGGCTGGAGTACCAATCTAGAAAACCACCTACCACCTAGCAATGTTACACCAATTCGCAGCTAGAAAACTTCTCAGTTAGATATCAAAGACATACACAGGTAACTTCGGCTGGATAAGGTGGGAGGTTTCGTAATATTCGTGTGTTGGACCTGAAGTTTTAAAAAGATGCGAATTGCCTAGTCTTTATTTTTGAAGCCAGGCTTTTTAGTATCTAGCTGACAAACAGAATCCAGATAGTCATAAATTCTCCCAAAATTCATTATGTCGTCTGAAGAGGGTTAAAGGCGGCTTTGAACATGGTCTTGAATTAACATTTTAGCCAATCAGAATGCAGGAAACCAATAAAAAGGTATTTATGAAAAGAAAATACAGCCTAAACAGATAGTTATGGTAATGTGACATGATACATTTTGATACAAAAGCTGGAATTGTCTTTGAGCTTTGCATCCCAACTTGTCCAATGCCCAAATTTTTCACTTTTCACAAATGATTCTGGACGGTTGGGAGAAATGATGCACAGAAAATTTTGTCAAATCTCTCTGGAAAATCCAACATGTGCATGGTCTGTCACCCCAAGTTTAACTCCAACAATGGTTGTGGATTTGTGTGAAGGTCGCAACAAAGGAATGATATTGGGGTGACATTCCTCACCCATTGGGTAACATCATAGTATCAGATTTGAGTACAATCAGAAATAAACCTGCCTCTTGACGTCGAACTAAATTTTTCACTCATCACTGATTAGTGACGGTGGTTTGATTGCACTGAAAATTGAAATGATGCATGGTAAGAAAGATTTGTTAAATCTCTCTTGCGGGAAAATCCAACACTGTCCTTGCCTTCCAGACAGTAACAGAGGTACCAGGCCGTTGAAGGAATGGTCTGAAGACCCCCAAATTGTACCAACGATGATTATGGAGTTTGTGTGGTGTTGTTGAGTCGCAACAAAAGAGATTATTGGGTGATCAGATGCTCCCTCACCTTTTGTGGGAAATCAAACCATGCGTTAACATCATAGAAGATTTGAGTAAAAATCGGAAACACCCAGTTGATTTTGAATGAGTAGGGAATTGTGGGACTCAGTTGATCGTTGATCATTTGCTGTTAACAAACAACAGCGTTCTGAGTCTCAAAGAAAAATATTAACAATGATAAAAACACTGTGTGCTTGCTGAAGTAGGTCCTTCGTAGAGTGATCTTTCGAAGCGGGGAAGGCTCAAAACAAAACTCAGCGAGGAAGTAAGTTACATGCACGTAGCTCAGATTGAGCAATCCCTCCGTTTAGATGCAGTACTTCAATCGATACTGATTGCTATTTCCTCAAAGGAAACCGCCTGTTCTCCTTGGCAGTTTGGTGGATAGCGTTCCTACTGAACAATGAACTAGCAATGATCCAAGCTAATGAAAACAGATGAAAAAGATGCAAGGCCTGGTGGAGAGCTCAACCAGACCTCTCACAATGGCCAGATGTGGGAAATGAATCTGAGTGGTAAGTTCCCCCCCTCACCCTTACACTGGTTCAGGGTTTCTCAAGAGTGAAATAAAATTGTTCGGTCCGGTATTTGCGCTCTAATTCTGACAAGGTCTATCTTAGAATGAAGGGCCTCTCTCCATCTTTATCGTTTTTAGATTCTTCTGCATTCTGCCTTACGAAAAAAAAGACATGCTCCAATGCCTACTTCCTTATTTTGCCCTCATGATTTATACCATGCATTGTCACTGATCAGTGAGCCAATACTACTGCATGTTCTGTAGTACCGATTCATTCCGCTAAGTGCCCATATCTGTAAGCGCCCACCCAACTATTTTGCAAACTTGTAAAATATAAAGTTGATACGCGTGGCCCGAAAAGCCTGAAACTATTTTCTGTTAGCTTCGGTATTATGCCAAATGAAGGCAATGGTTAGGTGGTGGCATGCACTATGTGTGCGTGTATTACCATAAGCCCATCCGTAGTTTGAGCCTGTTTCGTATAGCGCACTTGCATAGCATACAACCAATTTATGTTACGATGGATGAACGATCGTTTTGTGAGTCTTTTTGGGGAAGGCGAGTGGGGAGGGTGGAGGGGGGGGAGGGGGGAAAGATGCACGCATGGGGAAATAGAAAGGCACGTACACAGTGTTAGTCCTGCAATAAATACACCCAAAAAAATATAAAACAGAGGAAGTTACACCTGTAAACTCTGCAAGCACCCTGGGCGCTAAACGGAACTGAATACGCAGTATATTCCTGTCTATCCATGTTCCATCTGCAACTCTTATTCTTTTAGTGAGAAAAAACAAAAATAAGGGCTCTTTAGCATTCAGTGGGATTTTTCACCTAAAATCCGCTGTGCGAGCAATTCCTACATATGTAGCACACCAAGTAGGTGAGAGTTTGGAAGATCGCGTAGCTTCTGATGAGAACAGCCATATTGTTCTGTGCAAAGATATTTGTGTCATTTCGGATCCACAATAGAAAATGGGTTTTAGTTTCATGTGATTTGGGAGATTAGTCTTTGGGGATATTTTTCAGTCTCTGGCTGATCCATGATTGCAGTCATGACCATATCATGTGTTTTGTACATGTGTGTATGTGATGCCTCGCTTGCTAATATGGCAACTGACAATGTCTGGAAAAATGAAAGAGTGGTATGTGTGTTCCCTTCACTGAGGACATGACCCCTTTTGTTTTGAGGTCAGTCTGAAACTCATGTCAACATGGTAAGTCTAGATGCTTGTTTTGGCCAAGCTGACATTGTTGGTGTTGTATTTTTATGAGGTGCCCCAAGAACCTTATGTGTAGGGAAGACATTGTAGATACTTTCTAGTAATAAATTGGACATTGTGAGAACATGATATTTGGATCAGGTCAGGCAAAATCAACAGAGTGCAAAGTTGAAAAATCTTTTTAAACATGATAGGTCAAGAACGGTTGATCCATGAGGTAGAAATTTTATTCTATTATCCTGTTGAGATTGACTTGTGGGAATTTGGTAATTTTCATTCCCATAATGAGTACAGGATGGTTTGGGTCAACTAGGTCCAAAGTTTATCAGAAATAATTCAAGGCTCACTATGGCCTCCTTAGCAACCTGGTTATGCTTGCTATCACATCCCCATTAAGCTGTGCAATCCACCACTCAGGTACAGTTTCCTTGATTCCTGACAAAGTCTAGGAAATCTATTGCGCAGGCATGACAGTGTGTATGTGTGTATGTGATGCCTGGGATAGCTCGACCCCACCTGTATAGATAAGCCTCCTACTTGGTATGTGTGTTTCCCATTAATGAGTGTATGAACCCTTTTGTTTTGGGGTCAGGTCAGAGACATCTGAGGCACCAGACGTCAAAGTATGAAAACTTGTGAACACGATAAGTCCAGGAATGGTTGGTCGATTGGGTTGAAATTTGGTGTGAAAATAGGAATCAAAGTGAGAAAGTTGATCTTTTAGCAAATTTGGGCTTGTGAAACAAACTTGACCAACCTGGATGATTAAGCTCCTACTGGTAGGTGTGTTTCCATAATGAGACATTAAACCCATGTTTTTAGGGTCAGGTCAGAGGGAATCTGGGGTCACCAGGGTTTGAAACCCTCAAATTTAGTGTGTAGCTTTTTATCAGAGTACAGGAACCCTATAGTTGGTTGGAAAAATGGAAATTGTTCAGATGTTATGTTTGCCGTTATTGAGCTGGTGCAATCCCCCATTTGTACTTGTGTCTGGCTGTAGGCTGTCAGAAAGAGTCAAGAAGTCACTGAGCCTTTGGCTTCTTGTTTGTCTTTTCAATAGTTTCATGCCGTTTCGCCCATTTTCAAAAGTAATAGATGGTGCAAATCTTACTTCTAATATTTATATATATATATATATATATGATATATTATTAGTAGTATTATATATTTAAGTGTGGTTCGTTTCAAACGGCTGTTACTTCTTCAGAGGTTTTGATCGACAGAAACGATCTGTGGAATAAAGAACACTCTATTCAGAGGTGACTGGGACGTGCCATGCATGTTAGATCTTCCGATGTGTGCAGTAGCTACAAACACAAATAATATGCATGGATCCTAACGTACCCACCTCTGGCCAATTCATATCTTAAAAAAAATAATTGTTGTTGATATAATTCGCATGATCAGTACGGTTATTTTTCCCCATGTACTAAGCACCAGATCACTGGACCCAACTAATCATCTCTCCCTGACTGACTGTATGTTCAATGTGTGAGAAAATGAAAACCTTGTCAACATGGTAAGTCTAGAATGCTTGTTGTGTGGCCAAGCTGACATGTGTGGTTGTATTTTATGAGTGCCCCAAGAACTTTAGTTTAGGGAAAACCATTAGATACTTTCGTAGTAATAAATGAGCAATTTGTGCGAACATGATAGTTGGATCAGGTCGCAAAATCAACAGAGTGCAAAGTTGAAAAATTATGTAAACATGATCGTCACGAAACGATTGATCCAATGAGGGTAGAATTGTATTCTATTATCCTGTTGAGATTGACTTGTGGAATTTGGTAATTCAATTCCATAGAGTACCGGATCTGTTTTGGGTCACTAGGTCAAAGTTTATTCAGAATAATTCAGTGAATCACTATGCTCCTTAGCAAACCTGGTTCTGCTTGCTATCACTTCACACCAATGAAGCTGTGCCTCCCACACTCGGTCAGTTTTTTGATTCTTGACAAGTCATAGGAATCTATCAGTCATGACAGTGTGTATGTGGTATGTGATGCCTGGGATAGCTCGCCCCACCTGGATAGATAACGCTCCTACTTGGTATGTGTGTTTCCCATATTAGTTAGAACCCGTTGTTTTTGGGGTCAGGTCAGAGGTCATCTGAGGTCCCCAGAGGTCAAAGTCTGAAAACTTTGTGAACACGATAAGTCCAGAATGGTTGGTCTGATTGGTTGAAAGTTGGTGTGTAAAATAGGAAATCAGAGTGAAAACGTGTATTTTGCAAATTTGGCGTGACTAACTTGACCCCACCTGGATTGATTAAGCCCTACTGGTATGTGTATTTCCCATAATGAGGACATTAACCCTGTTGTTTTAGGTCAGTCAGAGGTAAATCTTGGTCCCCGAGTTTTGAAACCCTCAAATTTAGTGTGTAGCTTTTTTATCAAGATTACGGACCCTATAGTTTTGTTTGGAAAAATGGGAAATTTGTCAGATGTTATTTTCCCCGTTATTGAGCTGGTGCAATCCCCCATTTGTACTTGTGTCCTGCTGTATGGTTTCAAGAAAGCCGTCCAAGGATCACTGAAGGCCTTTTGGCTTTCTGGTTTTCTTTTCAATAGTTTTCACATGCCGTTTCGCCCCTTTCACAAGTAATAGTCATGGTGCAAATCTTACTTCTAAATATATATATTATATTATATCTATATTATCATATCTATATATATTATTTGAATTGTTTTTGTTTCTTTTCAAACAGGCTGTTACTTCTTCAGGAGGTTTTGATCGACAGAGAAACGATCTGCTGGAATAAAGAACACTCTGTTATTCAGAGGTGACAATTGACTTGCCAGCAGTATAATCTGTCCTCTGTGTGTCAGTAGCTACTAAACACAAATTATATGCATGGACCTAACGTACGTTACCCAAACCCTCTGGCCAATTCACTATCTTAAAAAATAATTGTTGTTGATATAATTCGCATGATCAGTACGGTTATTTTTCCCCATGTACTAAGCACTCATATCCACTGACCACTAAATCATCTCTCCCTGACTGACTGTATGTTCCATGTGTTAGAAATGACAACTTGTAGCAAGGAGATTGATAATTGTTCTTGAGTACTTCACCAATCAATCCACCCATCCGTCTCCCCAAACTTTCTTCCACCTCTTTCCCCATCACTGATGTGATTCCTCCCTCCTTAACCCAACTCACCTCTACCCCTCCTCTTACCATATCCCCTCTTCCTCTCACTATTCCATCCTTCCCTCTCACTCTTCCCACCCCTCACCCTTTCCCCCTAATTCACTCTCCCTCTCATCCTAACGTCATTCAACATACCCCCCGCTCATCCTACACTTTTTCTCACACACAAGCCCACCCTTCTTTCTCAACCTGACCCCCTCCTTCTCACACTGACCCCCTCCCTCTCACACTGACCCCCTTCCTCTCACACTGACAGGAAAACCCATCCCCATTCTATCCTCCCACACTAACCCACCCATTCTCTCATCTTACCCACCCTCCCTCCCACCTGACCCACCCTTCAATTTTCATTTCATCCTAACCTGTCCCTCCCTCTCACCTTTCCCCACCCTTTCTCTCCCCGACCCAATCTTCTCTCTTCCTAACCCTACCAATTTGTATTCGAACCCACCCTCCTCTCAACTGTAAACCACTGAACCTCTCAACTTTAATTAATCACTCCTCTCACCCCAACCAATCACTCCTCACCCTAATCACACTCCTATCATCACACCCTCCCTAACCCTAATGTCTCTCATCTGAACCCCTCCGATCCTCTCAGCCATAACCTCATGCCTGCTTGCCCAACAGAAGATCTGACCTTTCTGCCATTATGTCATTCTGGATGCTAATGTCAGGCCATTTATAGTCCAGTGGTGTCCTGTTACTACACCTAACAGTGTAACCTGATCAGACGGGGCCTGCTGGCTTGTCCGTTCAACAAATCCCCCTCATATCTTAACCCCAAGAATACTAATTCTAACCTGATATAGGTTTGCGATGCACGTTTCACAATCTCAACAGTATCAACTCGGTCACATTTGCTCAATATGCTTTAATACATTATTCGGGGGAGCTGCTCCAGAATCAGCCATTACCCACATCAGCCTGTTGACAATTTAGCTACAATCGTGAATGTCCATGAAAATTTGGAATCGTAGTAAAAAAAAAAACTGTACAAATAGTATCAGTCATCTGGTGGTCAAATACTAATCATTCCCCAAACTTATTGCCCTGTAGTCTGCTGTGCTCTAATTTGGGTCTGTCCTGCAGGTAATTCCTCCCACAACCATGAGGAGGTTCACCTAGCTAACTTCCCCACTATAGGTGAAAAAGTGAAAATGTCAGCAGCTATTCATTTCTTCATCTGTCCATGGTGGATAATGTCATGAGGCGGCCCCAGCTGCAGAGATTCGTAACAGGCAGCACATTTCAGAGCTGTGTATCAGAATTTGGTCTTAGTATACATGCCACTGTAGTTAGTGCTTTACCCCCCCAGTTGAAGGTCGTGGCGACACTGATGACTCTCTTCATGTTACCACTACATTGGTAGTAGTTTGAGGTTGAGGGGTACTCCAGGCAAGAAACATGTTCTCCACTTTTCTGCATCTTTTCAAACCAGGTTTCACCGTATTTTGAGCATTCCGACGACCCCCTCCTGATCCGAAACACCCAACCGACAAACTCAAACTCTGTGCCTTTGGCTATTGCATCATAACACAACGTACGGGTGGCACAGCTGCATAATAGCCTATTTGGGGAATACTCCTTGATTGTGACGTAAGCGCGCTGTTTATAACTGAATAACACGATAGCAATGCTATACTAGTCCAACTCATAAACCTTTCGAACCTTGTCGAAAACACACTACCTTCAAATCTTTACTACACACTACCCCTCCCCCCTTTTCAAATTAGCATTTTCGCCCCAATTTCTTGATGAAAAAATTCCAACGAAATTGACGGGATTTCGCTGACATAAATAAATCAATCTGACCAAAACAAGGGGCAGTCATGTGATTCAATGACGCAATAGGATTTTGGCATTCCATGTCGAATGTCAATGGGAAATTTGTACAGTAAAATCTCTACTCAAGCCTATGGGGACCCCTAATAGACCCTTTGGTTGTGTAACTTCGGATTGAGCAAGTTCGAAAGATTTTTGGGGAGGGGGCAATTTATTGGTTCTGGTGACCTTTACTAATCGGTTGTAGGCCCTAACTTCACTATATCAGTCAGAGTATACAATAGTGTGATTATGCATCCATTTGTTCTAAGTGAAATTTCACTTATTTGTTTGAAAGAAATCATGATATTGCACAAGTGATCTGCTAAGTCTGGGCGCCGAGTGCAAACGTACATGCACACAGGGTTGTAATGCTATGCACGTTTGGTTGCTTAGTCGTTGACTAAGTCACACTATTGGGGGATTTTGAAAGTTGTGCAATGATGACGCAGTGCACAGTACCGCTGTGTCCTCACTATGCAACCAAGGGCAGATTTTTTTTAATTTCATATTCAAACATGTGACAAGATAACAAAAGTCTTTTTACAACGTCCATTAAAGTCACTGTGGAATTTTGAAAAAAATATAAGAAAAGCAATGAACATACCTCTTGCTCTGAGTTCTCCTAGAAGTCTTGCAGGTCCTATCTATTCACACACAGTTATAGAGGCATAATGTATGATCAACCTCAAGTGTAGGACACAACCTGATGCAGGTTTTCAACTTGACCTCACTGATATGCTAGGACTTGTTTTCTGTTACAGGGTGCCTCTTTGCATGTTATTATATCCTACATAACCTGTTACCAG
This sequence comes from Sclerodactyla briareus, assembly GCA_026419785.1. NCBI lineage: Eukaryota > Metazoa > Echinodermata > Holothuroidea > Dendrochirotida > Sclerodactylidae > Sclerodactyla > Sclerodactyla briareus. Next base: position 252,787 of record JAODTK010002087.1, on the reverse strand, counting down.
TTGTTTCAATGTTTGTATTTGTAACAAGCCTAACAAGCCTACAGTATTGCATTGACCAGTCGATTAGGAAAAATATGCACTAATACTGACACTTGTAAATGAATAAGACATTCAAGATCTTAAAAATGGATACGACCAATCGAAAGTCTAAAATACCACTAATGGAAGGTATAGCACCGAATTAACGTGTACGGGCTGCATTATAAATCCAATAAGCTAATTGATTTGGAGCCCCAACTAGAGGGGGCTGCTGGGTCCACCTTGACAATTGCTGACTCATCATCACAAAAGGAAATGATTTTACATCTTTAGAACTCCTCCCTAGGAAGCAGGTTGCTGTCGGGTACACATAATTTTTAACTGGCATTTTTTTTATAGTGGGGGGGGGCCCCCTTCCCCACTGATGTGCACTTCAGTCTTCAGTCTAACACTAGTCCTCCATGCATCACTACTCTCTTTTGTTACACTTTGTATAGGTTGCTGTTGTGTGCCTTTTCCATTATATTTTGCCTGGTTTGTGTTGGGGTATTCTTTGTTTATCCGTTGTTTTGGTATTGTATCGTGGTTTGACTCTTATGGTTGTATATTCTTGTTTCTTCTCTCAGGTGTATCTCCCTGAGAAAAGGAATTCTTTGATGAGATTTATGAGGTCCTCCTTCTCCATGGTCACAATTAGGAACACTTAAGGTAGGTAATTTTCAGGAGGTCCCCAGCTTCTAACTTTTAGGGGGAAATGTTACTCAAAGGGATTTACGAGAGAATCTCAAAGAATCATGGAGGGCAGGAGAACATCATAACCATATGAAAAAATAGATATAACTTCTGACAAAGTGGCAAGGCTTCAAATAGTGTATGTCTTGGTATACACTCTAGGGCATGGACAAATTAATGCATAATAATAGTCAGCATTTATGTAGCACCTATTTAATGAATGTTCCGTCGTTGGGCACATAGGCAAAAGGAAACTCTCTCACAAAAAAAAGTTTGGAGAGTATGGCCTCATTAGTGCTGTTGGAATAACATTATACGAGCACCACCAGAAGGCTATTCCACAGTCCCTAGGACCCCAACAGGTACCTATCGATACGTCACCAGCAAACACCCCCTGCCTGGGTCATTAGTAGTCTTGTGTTGAGACGATTATTCATTTTTAAATAGTCCTCACCGTCTGAGTGAACGTTACATTATCTGGCTGCAATAAAAAAAAAAAATATGCACTTTGATTGACACCACAGCTCTGTGCATATAATCGTCTTGTCCGTTTGGTCTGGGGGTGTGTACTCTATCTGTTCGTGATTGGCTCCCTCCCAATATTGAAGCAACTTGTCTCATACAATTTATAGAGGTCCGCGGGGGGCACTGACAATCTGGACACGACGTGTGTTACAGTTGTGAAACACGGCCGGTTACTGGCAGGCGCACCTCCGACATGTGAAAAGGCTTACCCAGGAATGGAAGCGCATATCGGCAGGGTTACCTCCCACGTCTTAAACAAGACTAGGTCAGTGAACAATGCATATCAAACCAACCCGTGAAACAGTGCATTATCACAAACCGTGAAACAATTCACATCACAACCAGTTAAACAATGCATATCACAAGCCGCGAAGGACATGGGGGTTCAAGCGCCCTGATTTTCCTCGCTGGTGTAAATTACAGGCTCACTTTGCCACGAATCATCTGCAATGTTGACCCTGTAGAACACCAAATATGAGACATACACTGCGAGTGTAAAAATTTTGAATGTTAGAGACTGTTTAATGGAAACCTAAATTTGACCCTTCCAAAAAATGAAGTATAAATGGTTGTTAGGCCAGAGTAACAATGCATTTTATAGTTATAGAGTTGTCCAAGGTATTCGTTTTCCTTGATGAGCTGCCTCACCCTTATTTTCAGATATTGTTTACATCTGTATGACTTGTCCTAGTTTCTGTGGAGATGTGACATTGACTATTTCTTTCATAATAGATCTGGGTAAACGACCACAACGGATTACCATGCGTTAACCGACATACATCAAATGTGATAACAATTTTACTCGCTGGCGGGCCAACCTGACCCATCTGATTCATCTGCAGATTAGGCATCACACATATAACCACCCCATAAACCTACAGTTATCCACAGCTAGAAAATGAAATTCTGTAAGTTAGCTGTATACTAGTTACTCTCTACTCTTTCTGGGGTCCAGGCTGCACCTCTTGGAGAACCTCTCAACAACCGCCCATCAGTTGAATTCCACAACTAGAAACTGATATACTGGTATCGTGTCTACCTAGTACTGCTGCTATGTTACTCTCTACTTTCTGGGGGTCCAGGCTGCACCCCTCGAGAACTTCTCATATAACCAGCCCCTCAGGTTGACAGTAATCACACCTAGAAACTGATATACTGTATCTGTCTTCCCAGTATCTGTATGCTATGTTTACTCCTACACTAATGGGGGCCCCCAGGCTACCCCCCTTCTGAACTTCTCAGAAACCCATTAACCACCCTACCGTATGACAGTATCACACAACTACAAATTAATAAATATGACGAGTTCGACTTGGTTCCTCAGAATCAGGCAGGTTACAGCATTGGACATATTATTATATCATGATCCTAGAGGTACCACAGCTAGATAGAGACTGAAATACTGTAATATCTGTCGAAGGATGCTCCTGATTGTGCTGGTTATGGATATGTCGATCGAGGCTAAACCGTCCCCCTCCAACAAACGGGCAGATTACTGCATTGGAGAACTTGCTCACACCAGTAACCTGTTAATTTCACAGCTAGAGATTGCAATATTAATTTGTTCTCAAAACTGTTTGTCACATTTGTATTCAGAAGAAAAACAAAAGTGGAATGGCTTCCAGAACAAATGGGCTCGACTGCAGAGATGTCACGATAATCACAGATCCCACTGCACGCTGTCAGAATGAGTCACATCCAATAACACACACACACATACACAACACCTTCTAATCACTACATATGGTTTCTGTTTTTCATTCACCAGCACGCAAATCTTCATCATGAGTTCATTCATCGCCCCTTTGTCATGTTCGGGGCTTTGCTTTCGTCCCTGCTGGGTTGTCATCCTAACGTGATAACAGAAAGGGTCAACAATGCTAAGCACTTGCATATTGTCAGCGGAGTTCACCGGCTGGTCTACTGGCTCTCAACGCTGTCATGGGATCTGGTAAGTTTTTCAGCAAACTTGCAATTCGCATGAAGTTTGTACATATTTTTTCCACACTTAACACCCATCTGAATCTCCCTATCACTGAAAGGGTTTTGTGGATCAATTAGGACCCAACAAACCTATTTATTAGGGTTGCACTACATTTCAGTGGCATCCAAATGCGAACCCAATAGCACTCATCCCTGCCATTTGGGCATCCCAGCGCACCCTGATTACAGTGGCACTCAACAGGTGCTAGAACAATAATAGCCCGTGAACTGCATTGTTCAGTGTGACAAAGAGACCTAAAAACCTATTCCTAAGTGTTTCAATCTGGATGCATCCAGAAGAGATCAGTGGAATGCTAAATTGGGTTTGTAACAGCTTTCCTTAGACATTGCGAGTTATAGTGCTGAAAAGAGTATCTAAGAGCTACAGTGGAGACTACAGCAGAGATGACTGTGGTAGCCTCTCCATATATTTGGTGATATAAAGTTTGATATGATGGAAATGTGATTAGCGAATTTAATGATCTATAATATGCAACTGTTATTTAATGGAGTATTCATTTTGTTGCCCGATTACTTTATGATCCCATGGCTGCTGCGATCATCTCTTGCTTCATCTTTAACTGCAAGCCTTCATCGGGCCCGATGTCTTCCCGTCTCTGCTCATGTTGTTTATACTCTATGGGTAGGTTCTGTGATGGGTGGTAGATCAGATAACGTCAGAAGATAAATACATACAATTCAACAGAACAAGCGCAACTGTAAATGTCTTTGTAGCTATGGGCGAATCCACTGTAATACCAAATTAGTTCAAACATGATTCTGAGGCTCGAGTTTTATTATGTTCAGTTATTTGACCCCCAAAATGGGCTGCAGCATGGTTCAACCAGAATTTTTATGTGACCTCCAGTTAACCTGGTGACTTTAGAATGATTTTCAACATTTTGCCCGCATATTAGTTGCCTATGTGAGGATCAGTTTTACATTTGAAAAAAAAAAACCCAGCATATTAATCAACGTTTAGTTATTTGAACTTTGTAAACTCTGAATGACCTTGAACTTTTCCTCATACAGTATAAGTTCGTTATGAACTATAAATAGTATCCATGTAGCATGTAAATCATGGGAAGTAGCCGACTATGACCTCTGAGGATCTCCAAATGACTTTCAACGTTCTTGTCATTCTCAATTTTCTTGTGACACCATCAATGCCAAGATTGCCTTGGATGCCCTTTGATAACTTTGCCAACCATTTTTCATGTAAACACCCAATGAAAAAAAACTGTGTGTGAGCTGCACATTGTGACCTTGGATGACCTTCATGCTTACCAACTTTCATGTTGATCTGTGTGGGAGGCATTAGTGTGGATTGCAAATGACCAATAGCAACCCAAGCTGAAAATTGCCCCCAGAAGACACTAACACAGTTTTTGGTAGTCTACCAATTGTAGCTTTTTAGCATGTCAAATCTTTGTTCGTGTAAAGGTCTGTCACTGGGTCTCCTCTCTCTTTCAGATGGGCGTCGATACCACTGGAACCTACCCCATATCCATGATGTTCCAGGTACCAAGTACTTGGGTATCCTCAGTAGGTGGTCTTACATCCGACTGTGGTATGGTGACTGTGATGACTTCCTTCATCATTAACTACCAAGCAAGAGAAGATGAGGTGAGCTTTAATAATTTAGTTTCTCCTGACAATTAAGAACAAGTTCCAATCTAGGGACATCACCCCTGAGATCTCCTCACCACGTACTCATCCCAACCGCGTTTATAGACATCCCCCCCCCAGACAGGGATAATTACCTGTGTATCACATATGACCTTATGATGACACCCGTCACCTGTGCATCACTTATGACCTTACAATGACTCACCCCACAGTCACCTGTGCATCACCTATGACCTTTCAGTGACTCACCTCACAGTCACCTGTGCATCACCTATGACCCTTCAGTGACTCACCTCACAGTCACCTGTGCATCACCTATGACCCTTCAGTGACTCACCTCACAGTCACCTGTGCATCACCTATTACCCTCAGTGACTCACCCCACAGTCACCTGTGGCATCAACCTATGGACCTTTCAGGGGACTCACCTCAGTCACGCTGTGCATCACCATACCCGTCAGTGACTCACCTCACAGTCACCTGTGCATCATTATGACTTTTATTGCCTCCCCCCCCATCACCTGTGTATCACCTATGAACTTTCATGATCATCCCAGTCCCCTGTGCATCTCCTATGAGCTTTTCAGTGACTCACTCCACAGTTCACCTGTGTATCACCTATGACCTTACAATGACCACCTTGTCCATGGTGTCAGAGAAGGTTCTATATGCAGGTTTTTACCACTGTTTTCAAGTAATCTGGATGTATCTCTCTCACAGTCCTGGATCCACTGAACAATGCCACCCAGAGGATTCCGACTCTTTCCTCCGTTCTGCCTTGGGGAAGGGCTCGTGAACCTGGCAAACATCACTTCCTACAAAGCCGCTTTGAGAAGTTCCATATTGCAGGTATTTTTATTATTGATTTATTTTGTATTTTCATGTCTCTGGTAATTTATATAAACACATTGATGTGAATGTTTTCAAGTGGGGGGTTTGAGCTTCAACATATGTTTTTTCTTGTCTGAAATTGGACTTCCATTTTCCTTAAAATGTGGACTTGATGACGTCATTGTGTCTGAATGTCATTGTCATATTCCACGTGTAATATTTTTTGATAACGAGAACCTATGCTAGAAACAAGAGTCCCATTCAACAACCCCCTGGTTATTAATCACTTACTACTGGATGGAGGGCTAGCCAGAAATTTGGAGTGTATCGCCACCAAATCCTGAAATTTTGTTCTTGGCATTCTACTTCTTGAAATCGCAGAATTTCCGATTGAAATCCGATGTTTCACCTCACTGAAGCGTTTTTTTCAATCACCATAATTCAGCCTACTGATGAATAGTTGATGCTAGGTTCCTGGAACGCATATTGGGCCAAAAACCCAATAATTGATTTGAGTTGGAAAAATCAGATTTCCATCAGAATTTCTGCACGTTTATGTGACGTAGAGTACCAAGAACGACCATCAGACCCTATTGGCGATACACCCACAAATGATTTGAAATAAGCTTGTTTTTCTTTCTGGCTTGCTCTATTGACTGTTACAAAAGTTCCCCTATGAAATTAATTTTTTTTCGCATGTTGCCTATGTGAATGGCCCTGGGGAATTTTTTTCTGATATAGATGGTGAGATTTTTTCAAAAGATAATTCCTTCCGTGGAATGTTGGGAATGTTTGTGTGAAACTTGGGTGGGAAAAAACATGCTTGTTAATGTTGTTTGTACGTTTAACATTTCGCACACAGCAAGTGTGGGAAATACAGGTTGGTGCCAATTGATATGGAGATGTTGACTAGTGATATTCTTGGAAGGCCTTCCTTAAACAGTATCTCAAGATGAAAAAAAACTCTCCTAATATTGAATGTTTTGGCCGATGCAACCATGTCAGTAAATGTAAATAGAATGGTTTGGTTAGTCTGTACCTACATGCGACACGGATGCCCAAACCCCGCGTGGATTGGGAATCAGCAGGGTCGTAACCCCACCGGCAGCTCTGGCCGTAAAGGCTTGGTCTTCTCACACTTACTTACTCTGCTCATTGAGTTTAAGGTCTTTGGATCCTACTGCAGGTCCGGTATGTTTGTTAAATCTTCTGGTGACTTGAGATATAAATGCTCTATACAGGGATCTCTCTGGTCCTTGAAATATTGATGCTGTTACAAAAACCACGCTCTCAATGCAGCATTGTGGTTTTCGCGGTCTCGCCTGAATGAAATTCATGAAGAGACTAGTGGGTCACTGTGGCGTGTGTTTCCTGTGTGTGTGTGTGTAATGTCACACTTTCTCGTAAGCAGATTTCTCACAAACCGTGAGGCCGTTAATGAATGAACTATGACGAAATCTGATTAGATTTAGAAGTTGGATAATAGCTTATTTTATTGATTCGGTTAAAGCCTCGTTAGCAACGATTACGCAAAAACCGTATGGCTACAGTGTTAGTTTGGCATGTAGACCTGGATACAGGTGATACACTGATTAGATTTTCAGCCTAAATATTCTAAGACGTGGTCTACTTTGCGTACTTTATTGCAAATTTTTTTCCAAGTTTGTTCAGATTTTCCACAAAAACTTGTGATGTGGTCTACATGGTTCCCATTTTACTGTGAAGTCGTGTGTCCTGGGCATTTAATGTGTCTAGTTTGCCTATTTTATTGCACATCTTGAGTTTTGTTGGATTTCCACAAAAAAAAAAAAAACCTTGGTAGATGTGATCCACCTTTGATCCAGATCATTTCGAAAGTAAGCTGGGGTCAATATAGGTCATTGTATGTGCCTAATTTGCATCATATATTCAATTTTCAAACTTGGTAAGAATTTTTGGGCCAAACTCATTATATGGTCCCCATTAACATTTTCTGAATCTATGTGTTTGCTGTTCATGAATTTGATGAATTTCCCATCACTATGATCGCGCTGTTCGAATAAGCATGAGTAAACCATATCTCCTGTACAATTGTGCTGTATCAGCTGCCCACAAGTCAAACCCCTCTCTTACCCACCCAATTTTGATTATGTTATTAGACATTCAAATAACTGTAACATTTTTATTCCTTGACGAAGTCAGCGGAATCTAGGCATCACGTCGTGGGTGGTGGTGGTTGTGTGTGTGCTTAGAATGCGCGTGTGCTGTGTGTGTGTGTGGTATGTATGTTTGTGTGTGTGACGCCCAGTTGTAACACGATAACTTGATCAGGTCTGATTAGATCAGACTCAATGACTTGATATTATGTTCCCCATGATAGTACCTGATCCCATTGTTTTTTTTGGTCAGGTCAGAGGTCATTCGAGGTCCCTAGAGGTCAAAGTCCGAAAACCTTGTAAACGACTTTAAGTCCAGAATGGTGGTGTCAGATCAAGTTGAATTTTGGTGTCTAGCTTTCTTATTGGAGTACAGGAACCCTATTGGTTTTGGTTCAGGTCAGGGGTGGATTTCGGTCAAAAATAGAAAATTTGTGGAAAGTCAATTTTTTTTGGCCAATTTGTTGGCTGTAAACACGATAACTCTACCCCACCTGGATGGATGAAGCTCATACTTGTATTTGTGTTCCCCATGATGAGTATATGAACCCTATCGTTTGGGGTAAGGTCAGAGGTCATCTGAGGTCAACATAGTCAAAGTCTGAAAACCCTTGTAACATGCTAAGTCCCATACTGGTTTGGTCCTGATCAGTGAAGTTGGTGCATAGTTTTCTTATGGGGAGTACAGAACCCTTATGGTTTTCGGTTCTGGTCGGGGGTGAATTTTGGTCAAAAATAGAAATGTGTGAAAAGTCATATTTTGGCAATTTGGCTTGTCCACATGATACTCGACCCACCTGGAATTGATGAAGCCATACTTGGCATGGTGTGTGCCCCATGATGATTACATGACCCTATTGTTTAGGGGTCAGGTCAGAGGTCATTTGCGGTCATTGAGGTCAGCAGAGGTCAAAGTTCTGCAAACTGTAAACACGCTAAGTCCAGCATGGTTGGTTGATCAAGTTGAAATTTGGTGTATAGCTTTCTTATGGGGAATACAGGAACCCCTATTTGGTTTTCTTGGTCCAGGGTCGGGTGAATTTGGTCCAAAGAGAAAAATTGGGAAAGTTGATTTTCCTGGCCAATTTTGGCTTGTACACACATAACTCTAACCCCACCTAGATAGATGATCTCATACTTGATATGTGTGTTCCACATGAGATGTAACATGAACCCTATTGTTTGGGCCAGGTCAGAGGTCCTCTAGGTCAACATAGGTCAAAGTCGGAAAACTTTGTAACATGCAAGTGCAGAAAGGTTGGTCTAAACAAGTTGAAATTTAGTGTATATCTTCTTATGGGGAGTAGCAGAACCCTATGTTTTTGGTTCAGGTCGGGAGGAATTATGGTTGAAAATGAAAATTTGTGAAATTCGATGTTTTGGCCAATTTATTGGCATTGTAAACAAACACGATCCAACTCAAACCCACCTGGATGATGAAGCTGCTACTTGGTTTGTTGTGTTCCCCAATGATAAGTACATGAACCCATTGTTTTTGGGTCAGGTCAGAGGTCATCTAAGGTCAACAGAGGTCAAGACGTCGGAAAACTTTGTTAAACAATGCAAAGTCCCCGAAAGGGTTGGTGGTCAAACAAGTTGAAATTTAGTGTATAGCTTTCTTATGGATAGTACACGGAACCCTAACTGTTTTTGTGTCAGTCGGGTGAATTTTGGTCAAAAATAGGAGAATAGAGAAAAGTTTTATAGTTTTGGCCAATTTTGGCTTGTACACACGATTACTCAACCCCCACTGATGGATGAAGCTCATTCTCGTTTTGGTGTGTTTCCCATGATGATTTCATGAACCCTATTATTTTGGGTCAGGTCAGAAGTCATATAGAGGTCATCAGAGGTCCAAGTGTGAAACCTGTAAACCAACCCGCCAAGTCCAGAATGGTTTGGTCCGATTAGATTGAAATCGGTGTATAGCTTTCTTATGGGTATAAAAGAACCCTATATTTTGTTCCGTTCGGGGTGAATTTTGGTCGAAATAGAAAAATTGTGAATTCAATATTTTGGTAATTTTTGGCTTGTAAACACGATAACTCCAACCAACCGGATGGATGAAGCGCATATTGGTAATGTATTCCTAATGAGAGTACATGAACCCCACTGTTTTGGGTCAGTCAGAGTCATCGAGGTCAACCGAGGTCAAGTCTGGAAACCTTGTAATCCACAATCGTCCCAGAATTGTTGGTCAGATCAGGATGAAATGTCGTGTGTAGCCTTTACTTATGGGGAGTACAGAAACCCTATTGTTTTTGGTCGGTCGAAGGTGATTTTTTTTCAATAATATGAAATTTGTGAAAAGTGATATTTTGACAATTTTTGACTTGTACACACGATAACTCGTCTCCACCCAGATGGATGAACTCATGCTTGGTATGTGAGTTCCCCATGATGAGTAACATTTAAACCACTATTGTTTTTTGGTTTTTGGTCATGTCAGAGTTCATTTGAGAATCACCAGAGGTCATAGTCCTGAAAAGCTGAAATTTATTGGGTAGCTTCCTTATCACGAGTTAGGAGCCCTATGTTGGTTGGGGTTGGGGAAAATGGGAATTTGTCAGACGTTCTAGGTTCCATAATGAGCTGGTGCAATCCCACTTTGTCCGTGTGTTCTGGCTTATGTTTTGAAAAAGAGTCAAGAAATCACCTAGCCTTTTGGCTTTCTGGTTCTTTCCTCCTTCTTGCCTGCAACAATGTTGGGTTTTCTGTCACGGTGATGGTAAATCGTCTTGGTCCGACTTACGCTTATACTATTGATGAAGGGACAGAGCTTACTGATTTACTGCACCTTGATATAGTTTACTATTTAGAGCAAGAATAAATTAATTATAGACGCGGCATTACATAAATATTGCCTTAACGGATAAATCTACTTATCTGAATGAAATTTACCATTACTATTACTGGCCAAGTTTTTTTGTGATTTAACGTTAGAGTGTGTTCCTAAATCGACTCTTTTAATTTATTCTTAATTCTCCTCTCAATCCTGTCACATTCTGTCACTTCGCCGTTTCGTTCATCTTGCCTTAATCCAGATCACATCAAACCGACTTTCCATCTTCCAGCCTCGTTCTCATATAAGGTTCAACTGCTTTCCGACATATTTGTGCGATAATCGTTATTTTCCATCACCTTCGATAATAAATTGTTCAAAACTTCTTTCAAAATTGTTTCAGCATATTTTCTGCGACTGTTCAACGTTCTGTTTTCCGTTCTGTTTTCCGTTCTGTTTCTTTCGTTTCCCTCCTAAAAATGCCACAACGTCCCGGGACTGTTCCCATAAATGTTATGCCAATATTATCCCTTCAATAGGGACCCTCGTTGAGCTCCAATAGGATGGTTTTTCCAGACACACGATATATATATATAACGGCACAGGCACTTTATTTCTGGCCCTGGTAATATGTTGAATGGTATTGAATATACACAAGGTACATCAGCTCGTAGCACGGCAATCTAATGAGAGGACCCTCTACTTACGACTCTAACTCCACTAACCCGTGGATGAGCAATACCATAGCTTGCCTCTCCAAACCTTTATTATAGACAATAGAATAAAGCACAATTAGGGGGAACTGGCCTTACTCTAGTAACAAATAACTAGGTCAGATCCAAATTCCTATATACGCAATTCATTTGGACCGAATCGCAACTAATGAATATACATGAGTCTCGTCGCCATTTCGCCACTATTGATATACATGAGGTCTCAACCGACCGAAGTAACATCGACAGCCAATGCTCATGAGGGCTCTGACCAGCCAAGGCCACGTGAGTTTCCTAAGATCTATTTTTGGGACTCCTGAACTGCTGCGTGGGGATAGTTTGTTGTGTGTGTGGGAGTTGTGTGGCAGGTGTTGCTTCCTGGCAGGAGGGGGGGTGGGGTGGGCATTCTGGCTTGTCTTATTAAAATAAAAGGCAAATGAATAATGAAGGAAGATGATTTTAAAAGGCAATGAATCCTCTGCTACTAGGGGATTTAGCACATTCCAAGTTGGATTTGGGTCAAAAGTGATTGACTGAACGATAAAATTTTATATTCAATTTGGTATTTATGGAGATAAGGTTGGAGGGGCATGAAAAAAAAAAAAAAAAAAAACAATTAGTAAGGGAGCTTTTTGTATAAGAGTCAAACTTATTGGTCCAGTATTTTAGTTAAGGAATTTCTTATGTGTTATATGTGAAAATTATGTTGACTTCGTTTGACCTGCGATGGTCCTGCTGAACTAGTTGGGTTGTGTATAGTGTGTAGTGTAGTGAATATAGAAACCCACCGATCTCGGCAACAAGGGGCGAGACACTTTTGGCGAACAAAGATTTGAACAAAGATTAGAGATCACTTCGCGGTCGGCATTTTATGTGTGTGTAATGTCACATTCTATCGTTAGCAGAAGTTTTTCTTGGATGTAAGACTCTCTATGCAATATCGGGGTGGGGTGAACACTATCCAATCAGATTTTAGTCCTGAAAGGTCCATCATTAGGTAGAGAAAAGTAGCCTTTTTATGTGTATTTTATTTATGAGCTCACCAGCAAGATAGAGGGGTCCAAACCATTTCTTATGGTGATGTGGTTCAGCACATAGTCAGGATACTAGGTAGATGAACAGATTGGATTTTCAATGTTAGTCGGAGCCCATTGGAAGCCCAAGGACTTTCCCACATTGCTTTGGACAAGGCATGTCCTCTGAAAATATCTCACGCCACCTACGTATAAAAGTTGGGTACCGCTTTGAATGTGGACTGTGTGGAATAGTGGAGTGCCATCATGTGGCTGCCCTATTGGGATGTCCCCCTCAGGGGACACCATGAAGTTGGAGGTCCTGAACTGTTGCGTTGGAATGAACACGGCAGTCATGCGTCTGTCTATTACACATTGTGACAATTCACTGATGATCGGGATGAAGCGCTATTAAATCACTGATATTTTGTTTACTATTCAATTCTCTAATGTACATAATTGATGGACATTACAAATTTTTGAATGGTAGGAAATTGCTGAATATGAAAGTTTTCTAACAAGGTTTTGGTGGCCACTTTGGGGCATTCAATATGCCAATTGCATAATTTATCCAAACTTGATATTTTGTCAGATCTTCATGGTTAACAATCAGTTCCAGTCAATTTGAAATTGGGCACTGATTAGTTCCAAATTAGGGGTAATAGGGCATGGCGAAAATGTATTCATCTGTACATCTTTTAAAATGCTTGGTTATTATCTGTAACTAGCAGTTTGATCCCTCCTACCTCTGAGATCAGATTGGTTGAAAATACTGAATCCTCAACAACCAGAAGCCAGAAGGTCAGTGATTCTTGCTCATTTGTGATAACCTGTCCAGAAACAAGGACCAAATGGGAAATTGTACCTACCTTCTCATAGGGCAACATCTGACATTTCTCACTAGAATTACCATTTTTTCCCAAAAAATGACACCATTCTGACAAAACAGTAAGAATTCTTTGTCTCTTTGTGAGAAAGCCACAGACTATTCCCTCACTTGATCAGACCTGACCCAAATAAATGGTGCCTGTCTTATACAGGTAATGCACTTGTAAGGAATTTACTAGATATCAATCTTGCACAAATATTTGATCAGAATTTACTCCCTACCTATGTCACCTAGTCAAAGAGCGTTCCTGTCCTCTTAATGAGGAACTACACATTAAATTCCAACTGATTGGGCCATGCATCCTGCACTGGTCCCACATTCTACAAGAATTTCATACTCAAACAAACCTCTGTCCACCCGTGACATCACCCCCCAAAACACAAGAACGCATGTACTCATCATGGGTTGTTGACACGGAAGTTTGGCCAAAATATTGAATTTTCATACAATTTCTATTCCCTTCCGATCTACACTAGAAACAAGAGGTTTCTTGTTCCCCCCATGGAAAGCTTTCTGACTTACATGTTTACAAGGATTTCAGATTTGGAACCTGGTGCCCTCTGTGACTTCTGTCTGCTGGATCCTCAACTATAGGTTCCCATGTATTATCGTAGGGAACACACATACCAAGTAGAGCTTCATCCATTCAGGTGGGGTCTAGTGAACATGCCTTACGAGCTGGATTGGCCCCATCTTCAGATTTTTTCCACAAAATTAATTTTCTCATTCTCACACAGAAATTGACCCCCCAATAATCTACAAATACTACAAAACAAAACAATAGGTTCTTGTACTCCTCCCACTTAAGAAGCTACACATCAAACTTCAAGTTTTTGACTTGTCTTTCATACGATCTCATACTTTAAAACCCTGGTGACCTCAGGGGTCCTCTGACCTGATCTGAAAATAATAGGGATCATAATACTCTATGGGGAACACGGTATACAAAGTACAAGTTTTATCATCCCAGTGGGGTTCAAGTTCCCATGTTTATAGCAAGCCAGGTGTCCACATATGTACACACATACACCCACATCTGACACAACTACATATATCCTCTGATTTTTGTCCAGGGACACTTGGGTTTATACTGGGAGGTAATATCTGATGATAACCCTGTTAGGCAAATTGCGAACGCTTCTCGGTTTTTAGTTCGCACCATTGTGATCAGTCTGTTATTCCTTGTATCTGTCTTTCTGTTCTATCTCATCTATCAGATCGGGATGTTTTTTCTTCCAGTCATGTTCCTAATCTCCAGTCTTTGATGATGCATTGATGAAGGAGTTGAGACAGAGAAGAAGCAGCGGGTGCTGTCGGGACGGGGCCGAGAGGGATATAATCAAGATAGATAGAGAACCTTACCAAGGTCAGTGTCATTCCACCTAAAACAGATCCACATACTCCCATCATCCGAGGACCCTTTGGAAAAATTTCCTTCGGCTACTGTGAGGCCTAATTAACAGGGAGAGTATGTTATGTTTCCAACATGGCAAGATAGCACTTCAAAGATGTTTGTGGTATCTTTAAGGTACAATGGTTCATGTGAAAGGAGAATGTGACTCTTAATACTTTGAATTCTTTCCATAAGTTGAGGAATTAATCTTATGATACCACGTGAATGCGAACATGTACTTTTGAATACCCCGTAACAAATGACTGTGGTGGGGAGCTGATGAGAAAAAAATCACAAGATAGTCCTATCTAAACCCTATAGGTGGAGGGCTTGCAAGCAAAAATGATAAAATGTGAATACCACATCAACTTCTCATGAACTTGTTTTATGTTATCAGGACCAGTCGCGAACAATGGGCGTAGAAGAAAATGAAAAAATGTATATATACCAAACTGTAGGTTCAATGTCTTGTCAAACTACCCTTGATGACTTTGTTGAAACCGTGAGAACATCTTTAGTTGTATTCTTTCTGTTGCTCCTCAATATTATTCATGAGGGAAGAGGCTAAAGAGAGTTTGAAAAAAAAAAAAAATGGAAAACGGGGGAGGGAGATAGGCGAAAGACAAGAGATACTGGCTACATAAAGGTGGATATTATGAGTTAATGAGGTTGTCATTGGGTGGGACATGGCTGAGAAGCAAAATCATGAAAAAATATTCATTGGCATACAATAGGGTTGATCTCCATCTACTTGCATATGGCCGCGACTATCGCTCCTCGGGATAGGGATCACAAGGACAATGGCTTTCTCGTTTTACTCACGCATGGTATTCATTTTCCATATTTGTGTTATTCCAGAAGTATCTCAGCTGGAACTTTATTCGGGGAGCGCATTGAACAATTGTCGGCAGCATGGATCACCTGCGCTTTATGAAATGGCAACTCTTAATATTAATATTACAAGCGGTGAAGTGGCATGGAATGGTAGAGTGTCTGGGGGGGGGGGGGGGCCTGCAATCCTTGAGTTCAACCCCGTGTCGTCACAGACGCCAACTTTCACCCGCTCCTCTCTCGAGTAGGAACGTGGCTGAACGAGTTGAAGCTACATCTGGTCTGTGTATGGGGGAGGTTTGAATGGCGATCCCGGGAGAAGGCATTCTCACCTGCCTGTTACTCAGGGCACTCTTCGAAAAGAGTAGGTGAGTTATCGCCGGGGTTTTTTCCTTCCACAGTTACCCAAAACTTGAACCTCTACAATTTCCGACTAAGCATTTCCTTAAGTCAGCTGAACCACCTTCGGGTGGGGAAGCATTTTAACACGAGGGTATCAGTCAAGTAAATTAATGTTACACACACAGCACCCCATGGAAACACTATGATACTAATGAACCGTGGATATGTCGGATACCCATTGATTGTGTGTTGATCTTCTCTATTCATCAGGTGTACAAGTCAGGCAAGAAAGAAGCAGCTAGTGGCTGTCAACCGGTCTATGTGTTGGTATACCAGGGGTGAGGTACGTCAATCAGTGTACTGCCATGTTCATTTTTGTTCAAGGAGAGACCTAGTGATCACTTGTTGTGTGTGGGTCTGTCTGTCCGTCCGTTATTGTGCAGTTCAATATCTAATGTCAGCTGAAACCTTGTTGTGGAGGTGGGCGGTGAAGTGTTGTCGATGTGCATCCACCTTTCATCCCAAACAACCATTACTAATTCGCGGTGTAAATTTGATATTCATTGAAAATTGACCGGTTAGAATGCATTGGTGATGCAGTTTAGAGTAATAACAGCTATGAAGTGTACAATGACTAATAAGAGTTCCTGGCATGATAATATGCTAATTAGTAGTATAATTTGCATAATTTCTGGGGTTTTAAAGTTTGTTTGGCGAAACTCAGTGGAGATGGGTTTATCTATAGTCCATAGATTTTACAGTAGGGGGACGAGGTCACCAAAGGTCATTTAATTTAGTCTAATAGTCTAATTGCATAAATTGCTGTGTTTTTAAAAGTTGTTGACGAAACTCGTGGAGATGGTTTCTCTATAGTACCAATAGATTTTACAGTAGGCGAGGTCACCAAAGGTCATTGAATGTTACTAATTTGCATTTACATAGTCCAATTTGCATTAATTTATGCAGATTCTTGTTGACTTCTGACGTCCTGATTGCTTATGACGCTGAGCTAGTAATCTATTGGTTCTGCATGTAGCTCATAATCCCCATGTTGTGCTCTCGTGCTGGGTGATTTTATCCAATTGCTTGGTGGAGAGCTGAATTCACTGTCCTCTGTGCACCATAGTTGCCTCAGTTGAACATGTCAGAAAGACTTACTTGTTATTGCTCTGTTGGTGTGGGTGGATATATGTGGTGTCTATTTGCCTGTTAGCAGGAAACTGTGAGTGTGGCAATGAAGACATTATCCGTGGGATAATTAGCCCTTTTCAATGTTGTCCCTGCTCATTATCAAGGCTCACAAGAGGCAACCCAATAGTTATTGTGATGTGGTTTTTTCTATGGTACAGATTAGCAGTTACTCAAACTGACTAGATTTCCCGCAGAAATATCTAATTTAGTAGGTGTTGGCAAAATTTGCAAGTTTCAGATATCTAAAACCAAACGATTAGGTAGTCCCGACGATACAAAACTTGGATTAGCGGTTACTGTACTCCCTTGGTCTATTTTGCAGAATTTATGCTGATTATAAAAAAAAAATGATCATTCCATGTCTTTATTTAAGATGGGTTTGCAGTCCATTAGAGGTCATTCCAATGTGTTGAACTGGTCCTAAGATAAGTTTCAAGGTAAGATGACTTCACTGCCGCTAAAAACTGGTTTGCCACATTCATTCGTGGTTTCACTCATTACAGTTGACATGGTCCAATCAGTCTAATAAAAGGGGGCTGCTTTAGTCCTGGCTTGTGCCATTCATATAACAGTACTTGGAGACTGGCAACCAAGCTACCCCCTCCTCTATGACGATGATTGAGCTGCTGTTATTATCTGCTATCAGCAAATCCTTATCTATCCACTTTTTTTTTGGTCAGGATGGTTGGAGCACCCTAAATACCTCAACTGGAACAACCACTGATCATGAGACCAGGAAACCTATTGTCGCGAAACCATTTGTTCCACTATTCCACGTTTCGTCACTTTTTTCCTTGTTCGAGAGTTTACAACTGGACACACAAAAGCGTTATCATCGATTATCTCCTTAGTGTTTTGGTTTCTGGTGCGTCAATGAGCTGGGAAGACACCCACTTCAAGATTTGTGACAGGGGATATCTACGTAACTTGGCGATTGCCATCAGTCACCCTACAGAACAGCATCACAAACCAATTCGGAAAGTCAACCATAGTATCGGGTTACTTGCCTCAATTTGAATGCACTGGATGACCTACTCACTGGCCGAGCATCTAAATTTTATGCCTCCCCTGAGAGGAGTACCATCAGAGTACCTCAACAGAGTCTTCATGGTCCCCTGATATGATAGACATCTTCAGTCCTGTGCATCTCTGAAGGTAGTACCTTAACCGGGTACGGTGGAATAGTACCCTGATATAGTAAGAATCGTCCACTTCCTGTGTATTCTCTGAAGGGAGTGCCATCAGAGTTTCCTTACAGGGTTCGTCTTCATGGTTACCCCCCTGATATAGTGAAATCTTCAGTTCTGGCATCTCTGACGGAGTACCATCAGAGTTACCCTAAAGAGTCGTCATGCTACCCTGATATAGTAGAAATCTTCCGTTCTGTGCATCTCTAAGGGAGTACACCTCACAGGTCAGTCGGCTTATACCCTGATATAGTAGAAATCTTCAGTTCTGTGCATCTCTAGGGAGTAACCTCACCAGGGTAAGTCCTGCATAGTAACCCTGATATAGTAGAAAATCTCTTCAGTTTCTGTGTATCTCTTGAAGGGAGTACCTCACAGGGTAAGTCGCTTTAGTACCCTGATATAAGAAACTTCAGTTTCTGGTGCCTCTCTGAAAGAGTACCCCTCACAGGGTAAGTCTGCATAGTACCCTGATATAGTAGAAATCTTCAGTTCTGTGCATCTCTGACGAGGGAGTACCTTAACAGGTAAGTCTTCATGCCACCCTGACATGGTAAAATTTTCTTGAACATTTCAAAGGCTGAAGAAGCTCAATATATTATATTGTTTTGTTTTGCAGGTCGCTGATTGGGGCATACAGAAGCTGGGGCTATCCAAATCTGCTGATAGCTCGCTGGTACCTACAGCGGGGAAACAAGAGGAAGCTTTCAACTGCCATTGCTCTCGTTGGTAATCCACCAGTAGTCTTTCTTGGTGAGTACCAATAAATATTTTTCTGTAGGGTATGCCTGAATCTCTACAAGACTGAAGCGTTGAGTGAACTGATCTGATTACATATTGGGCATGAATGTCGCTATGTAGGTAATAGGCCTATTGTCTTGAGTGCAATAGCAAGCATAAGTGGTGTGGTGGAAGTGGTTTGGCACATAGGTACAGGACAGTAGTTGAATGATTTGAATTTTGCTAATTAGGTGGAGTAATTTGCATCAATTTTCAATAAGATTGAACATGTTCTGGGTCATCCAGGATTCTATTGGAGCAATAACAAGGAGAGCCGGGCTAAGGCAGTTGTGATGGAAGTATCGTTCTTATGTCAGCCGTCTATCAGAGTTTGTAGTTGCGGATAATGTGAACAGTTGAATGAGTGTACAGATCGAAGATCGAAAGACCAACAATAGCTCCTTGCAGGAGTCAGTGTCCAAGTTTACTGAGTGCTTATGGTGTACTGTTTATAGTGAACTTCCCTGGCCTATCTGCTCCTACATGAACCAATCCATGCCAGAAGGGTGCAATTCGGGTCTAAGAATACGCCTGCTCAAATGATCAAAAGTCATCTTTTACCTTTGTCATGGTAGTCGTCTCTCGTGTAGTGGCATGACTTGTAGAATTGTATGGTTTACTAAAAAGGTCATGATCAGTATTTATCCAGCTGATTGTGTTTTTTATCGATAACTATTGACAAGTAGGATATGTTAAAAACCGGGCAATAGTTCTTGAGGTTGTTCAGTTCATGTGACGGAGTTCTTACCAACAAGTGAAATAATGGCATCCTTTGGAATTGGGGAAATATCGGGATATAAGGGTTAATACTTTCGATGAGTGGCACAAATGTGGTAGTTCAAAGGCTCTGAACTTCCGTTTGAAGTGGATGTTTGATAGCGTGTGCCAGATGAGATGATTAGTTACTTGGCTGCATTAGTTGTGCCTCTCAGTGACATTTGGCTAGCTATATCGCTGTTTCTTCTCAAGTTCACAAGAACTTTAACCAGGGTTCCTGTTCCAGAAGTGAAGTTATCAAACTGTTTTTGTTTGACAGGATGAACCTACCACTGGCATGGATCCGAAGTCTAGACGGTTCCTGTGGAATTGTATCACTAGCATTGTGAAGGAAGGAAGGTCTGTAGTGTTGACCACACACAGGTTAGTATATTCTACAGCAGAATGAAGGTCTGTGGTGTTGACCAACCACACACAGGTTATTATATTCCCTAGCTTATATCATGCTGAATGAAGAAAGGCCTGTAGTGTTGACCACACACAGGTTAGTTGTATTTTCCATAGCACAGGCCATGCTGAATAAAGGAACTGGGGGTTGCTTGTGTATGACCTACAGTTTCCACGAGGTGAATGAATAGCTGGAACATGTGTGGCCTTGGCATTATTGTAGTCAAGGCCGCTGCACAATCAAGGCCGCACCCACAAAGGCGCTAGGCAGGGCAATCATATTAAGCATGATGTACTAAGTGGTTAACATCATAACAATATTCATTTTTGAACAATTTCTCTTGAGGTGTCTTCCCCATGGCTTTAGGCTAGTGGTTAATATATGAGGAGAAAAAGTTTATATTGATTTAATTGTCTCGCCTGAACTTTGTTCAAGGAGATTCATAGTGATCACTTTGTTATGTTTGTGTCTGTCTGTCTGTCCATCTGTCTGTCCGTATGTGTGGTTCGATATTTCCTGAACCGTGAAAGCCGTCCTGCTGGCATTCTGTGTGGAGGTATCTACTGTTGAAAAGTGTCGATGCATCAACTTTTCGTCCCAAAATACCATACTCATTGGATAAATTTGGCATATTTACTGAAAATTGGCCTGAAAGCTTGTTCTGGAAGTTGGAACTCATAATAAAGAGAGCCACAACAGCCACCATTTAATCATCACCTCCATAACAACATAGTTAACTTTTCAACATTCACAAGTGTTTTGGTAACACTGACCATTAAGACCAACCTTTGTTGAACCCAACTAAAATAATGCAGATCACATGCATATGTTGAAGGTGGCACAAATTATGAAGAACAACATTCAAATAACGGTGTTCCATTATAGTTTGTTGTCTGATTGTCAGGGGAGGATGACCAAAATTAGTTCCTAAAATTATGGCCTCACACGGCTCGATTTCTTCAAAACTGCAACTCGGCAGCGAGTAAGATAGCTAACCATCTGGTTTAACCTCGCAGCCTGCACAGCTTTTCTGTCTCTCCAGAGAGAAATGGGATCACTTTGTTGTGTTTGTCCATCCTTCCACATTGAGATATCTCCGGAACCGTAGTGGCCTTCATGCTGAACTTTCCCAAACGACCACCTGATTTGCGTAAATGTGCAAATTAATTTGCAAATTAGCTTAAGCTTTTTTTACAGTATTCCAGTATCATTAGTTGCATTAGGATGCAGTTATTGTATGACAGCTATAAAGTGTGCATGCACCAACTGATTAGCTTAGGGTATAATATATGATAATCAAACAGTCTTATTTGCAATTGTTTGTGAAGTTTGAGTAGTTCAGAAGTTGGTTGGATTTCCAAAAAACTTGGTGTTCGTAATCATCAGTACCGATCATTGACACTTCGTCCATTTAATGTGGTTACAATCGATATCACACAAATTTGTAAAGTTCCTCCCTGATATACATGGATATATATATATCTCTATTATACAAGTCTTTCTCTCTAAAATTTTCTTATTCAGTATGCGGAGTGTGCACTCTGTGTACGAGGCTGGCTATAATGGTTAACGGACAGTTCAAATGTCTTGGTAACATCCAGCCCCTGAAGAACAAGTAAGTTTTTTCTGATGATTCAGAGGTAACGAGCACTGGTTGCAATGGGCAGGAAACCACGGCGACCTTCGCATTACGTCACAATGGAGAATTGTCCCTAGTGCATTCTTAATCAATACAGTACTCATCACAATATATCAGTGTAACATTAGTCCCTATATTCTCCATGAGACATTTTTGTGACGGTGTGTAACAGCACCATCCATTAATTCCACTAGTGTGTTGCATGATGATGACTTGGTAGTTTATTGTATGTCATTGATCTAGTAAACCCTCCAAGTTTTTTACACTTTTTTTTGAGTGTCGGATTGATAGGGATGATTTGAAGGAGAAAATATCCATTTTAGTGAGGTCATATCAAAAAATATATCAAATCAGACATATAAATTGATAGCTAAATTGATGGCAAGACAATGTAAAATATTAGAAGTTGGTCCTTCATTGAATCCATAGTCGTTTATTAAAATATTTTCTGGACCTGGTGGAACTGGGCCTGTAGCCACCAGGGAGGAGATTCTAATTGGAGACATTGCTGGTATGCATAGCATCCTGTCGGCGAGAATGGGACCGCTGCAATTCTGGCCTACAATCCTGGCTTGGATACACCCTACAATTTGTATACAGTCCTCTTGTATGTTGTGCCTGAGGACTTTATGAAGTAGCATGGTCCATCATCAATTTGCGCAACTAGCACTCTGACTGCATTAATTTCCTTTGCATGACTCGGATCCAAATAATAGTACAACCATTGGAATCACCTCCTCACGCTCTTCAAATGATACCTAAACAGGCCATATCTGGTGAGATTCAGGAAACTATGTGAAGAACAAAAATCAGTAACAAAAACAGTAATTTGATTTAAACCCCACCCTCAATTTGCGCATTTGGAACTGACTAGGACCTGCCACTAAATTCAGACTTTTTTCCCAGGAAGTAATATAGCAGGTACAGGAAGATACTCAATTTTCTACTGAAAAATTGCGATTTGACTAATGAAGAACGATGGAACCAGTCAGGAAGACTGAAGACAATTTGCCGATTTCGGAGTTGGGCTACCAGCTTAGGCTACAAATTTAGTGTAGCTAGGTATAGGACAGGTGCACAAATTGAGGGAGGTTGACGATTAGAAAGAAATGTTAGATATATTAATAGAGCATATGCCATATAGCATCGGTTCAAGGTCTGGCTCAACTGCTTGCCTTGGTTATGAACTATGAAGAGACTAGGGGAAAACTGAACGCGTCAGTCCAAATCCAAGTTTGTATCAACTTTCCACGTTAAACCCGTTTACAGTCCTTTGAAGTTGCGCGATATATTGCCAAGATCAAAAAGCATCCCATCCTGCAATACTAAATGATGTTATACTTGCTCAACCCTACAAACAATCTTCGTTTTTCTATGAAATTCCGCATTATGAAGTAGAATAAAGTAGATCATAATAGAGCTATAGCATCGGTTTAAGGTTTAGTTCAGACGCTGTTTGGTGCTTTTTTGGTATCAGTACTCGACATTCTATGATATTATTATATCCCATGTTCGCGATGGGTACATTTGACATCCGAGCGTTGGGCATGCCTTCTACTGACACGGAACGATTCAGGACTTCATGAGGGCCAACTTCCCTACCTCGTACCTACGTGAGATCCACCTCAATATGCTGGAGTATCAACTGCCGACAGAGGGTACTGCTCTCTCCGACTCTTTGGGATCATGGAGGCTAACAGGAGGCAGCTGGGCGTAACAGACTACTCACTGAGCCAGACCACCTTAGATCAGGTAAGATGATCACAAACTGCTCTGCATGCCAGCAGATTAGGCTAGCATAGCCTGACCTCTTTCCTTTGATCAAGCTAGCATATCCTGACCTCTTTGCTTTGATCAGCTAGCATATCCTGACCTCTTTGCCTTTGATCAAGCTAGCGTATCCTGACCTCTTTGCTTTGATCAAGCTAGCATATCCTGACCTCTTTGCTTGGATCAAGCTAGCATATCATAACCTCTTTGCTTTGATCAAGCTAGCGTATCCTGCCCTCTTTGCTTTGATCAAGCTAGCATATCATGACCTCTTTGCTTTGATCAAGCTAGCATATCATAACCTCTTTGCTTTGATCAAGCTAGCATATCCTGACCTCTTTGCTTGGATCAAGCTAGCATATCCTGACCTCTTTGCTCTGATCGGGCTAGCATATCATGACCTCTTTGCTTTGATCAAGCTAGCATATCATGACTCTTGCTTTGATCAAGCTAGCATATCCTGACCTCTTTGCTTGGATCAAGCTAGCATATCCTGACCTCTTGCTTTGATCAAGCTAGCATATCATGACTCTTTGCTTTGATCAAATACCATATCACGACCTCTTTGCTTGGATCAAGCTAGCATATCCTGACCTCTTTGCTTGGATCAAGCTAGCATATCCTGACCTCTTTGCTCTGATCGGGCTAGCATATCATGACCTCTTTGCTTTGATCAAGCTAGCATATCCTGACCTCTTTGCTTTGATCAAGCTAGCATATCCTGACCTCTTTGCTTTGATCAAGCTAGCATATCCTGACCTCTTGCTTTGATCAAGCTAGCATATCATAACCTCTTTGCTTTGAATCAAATACCATATCACGACCTCTTTGCTTGGATCAGCTAGCATATCCTGACCTCTTTGCTTGGATCAAGCTAGCATATCATGACCTCTTTGCTCTGATCGGGCTAGCATATCATGACCTCTTTGCTTTGATCAAACTAGCATATCATGACCTCTTTGCTTTGATCAAGCTAGCATATCCTGACCTCTTTGCTTGATCAAAGTCATGGAATTTGAAATGCTTTAAATCCTGAAAAGAGTCATGGAATTTGATTGGCCAAAGATAGACTGGGAGAATTGATTGCCTAAGGTGGCTTTCCAAGCTGTCTGGAATGAAAATAAGTAAGCGTTTCCATCCTGAAATTTCATCATAGAAATATCATGGAATTTTATTCTCTTGGGAGTGCTGTAATACATCTATTTTACATCAGGAATTTGTGGCATACTAGGCTTGAGAAGTGGATCGAAGAACCTGCTTGTATTGGGATTGTATTATAGTCCTGTATATTGGTTGCATCTTAGAGCTTTCCGTTCTCAAATCTTAAACCTCCATTCATCCTGAGTGACTCACAGCACCCTTTCACTCTCCACACGTGACTGCATGCGCAAACCTTCACTCATCTGTGTGAGGCCCATCAGTGTTCCGCCTTCATGGAAAACCTGCAAAAGTCATGAATTTCATCATAGAAATCCAGGGCTGGATAAGTTTTGAAATTCAGTGGAAAGTTGTTGAGTTATGGAAATTTTGGAGTCATGGAAATTTTCATGAAGTTGTTACTTCCTCACAGACTGTTTAATGTTGTTACTTTGGCTCTTTTCTAGATGTTCAGTTGAAAATCGGTGCGAGGATGTCATCGAGAAGGTCATGGAAATCCTATATTTGGTCATGAAATAGTTATGGAAGTCATGGACATGATTGCTCAAATTCTGCCGTAACCCCCTGTTCCATTGGCAGTAAACATTTTCCTGAATGCTGTTGATTCTTGCTCACAGTGGTCAAGAGCTTCTATGAGAAGCACTGCTTCAGCAATGTCATAAACCTAAATAGAATGGAGTCATATATTGTGTGTATAACCTGTGCCTGTTTGTTGATTTTCCTCATTTTAGTTGTTCATCGGCTTTGCCAAGCAACAGAAGACAGGAGAGGAAGAATTATTGAGTACCAGAGCTGAACCTAATGTACATTTCAACAGCCCTACTTCACTCACACCTGGTAAGAAACAGAATCAACATCCTATCCTTCTGGTCATTGTCTACTAGTTGCACCCACACAAATATTTGCCAAAAAACGGAAAAAAATGAAATGGGCATGGTTTGTGAATTCCTATTTGAGGCGAAGGAATGCTGCCCTTACATAATAGCATAAAGAAGGCTTGAGCTTCTCTGAGATTCTTCTTATCATGTTCCTTGGGCCATGGACATTGCATGCAGACATGTATAATAAACAGTGTGGATAAGTAGGCCCTATCAGGATCGAAATGAGGGATCAGAGTCCAGGTATAAATTTTCAAAAGAGAGAGCCCCTGGTTCGTTGACTTCTGGTTGGACCAGGGGTTATTTTGGTAGGACCAGGGGCTCTGATCCGTATCTCAGCTTCTGCATTGAGATGAACATGCTTCAATGAGAAAATCAACCCCAGAGGCTGTAAAGCTCACACGCATTACTACATATGCTAAAGTGTCCCCAGTCTGCCAACAACTATGAATAGTGCTTGCTGCATTTATTAGTTAGGCGTACCCAAATGTGACTAATTAAAGGCCAGGGGCTATTCCCCCCCCCCCTCAATACTCAATAGCCCCTGGCTTATACATTTATACAATAGGACCTGGGGTTATTCATGTAGTTTAGGGGGCTAATAGCCCCTTGGCCCCCGCTTATCATGAACCCTGGCAGCAATACATGCAAATATGTGACTATTTAGAAGAAAGCTCCATAGTGCAAACAGTAATCATCACTCTGGTACATGCAGTTTTGTGCATTGTATCTTATGTTTCATATCATTCTCAGAATTGTTACAATTATCTCCTTTAAGATTGGGAGAGTATTCACTCCATTCAAAGTATATAATTTTTTGCTTGTCATCATCCCCTGCGGTAAGGGGCGGCTCGTACACATCCCCGACTTTGGTATGGTGAGCACGGTGCCCACAGAGGAACTGCCAAACAGAGGCTACTACAGCCATATGCCGGGCACAGCAATCCACTACACACAATACCCTCACCCATAGAGGAGCAGCAGGAGGAACAAGAGGACGACGACGATGACGCCTCTAGTATGAACCTACAGGAGTTCGGCTTCTCGGAAGCGTAGTAACCGCGTACAAAATACAGTGAGTTCCATACAGCTCCACAGAGATGCTTTGATAACTGCCCTGCCGCTCACAGCCAGTCCCCCCCCGTCCCCGTCGCCAGTACGGGAAGGTGTAACCTGTGAATATCTGTTAGGTATACAACAAGCAAAAGCGCTGGGCCCCAATGGAACTGCATGCCTATTACTGCTAGCTGTCATGATGTAATTGTGGTAGCCATAGTCACCAAAGATGTGACTATATCCTCAGAGGCTCTTTCTTACATTACCTCTAAACATATTGAATTAGTCCCAAATAAGAAAACAGTATCCACTTGAGTGTGTTCAAATTCTTACTATCTTAGCTGATATATAATAATATATATATATATTTTTAGGATATTTCTCATATAATATGAGATTTTACATGTTACATATAACAATAAATTCAGAGCATAGATAGGCAGGAGTGGTAGGACCAGAAGTATGAACTTTCCTAGCCTGGCCTTATGCTAAAACTGGAGTTGAATAAAAAAGTTTGAGCACTACTGGATAATATGGGCTGAAGAAAAAAATGTACATAACATGCTTGCTGAATGTAATGTCTTGGATGACCTCTCTTACATCATATTTCATGTGGAAACGTCAAAATGTACTATTTATGAGGCTTCTTTTTATTGGGCATATTGACACTTTTGGCTGTGAAGATACCATACTGGATCTGTGAGAATTCATGATGGTATCTGTGGAGATTACCATAAGGGAATTCCTAAAGCAATCCTTTCAGACCTCCTAAACCTTACTTTCATTTCTTGTACTTAGCAATGCTTCTCTCCTCATCTTTTATTGAAATTTTGATATTGTAAAGATTTGTTTATAGGCTCTTCATTTTTGGTTGTCTTAAAAGGTGTTCTTGTCATGTTCCTACATATTGAATTGTCTGCTTATCATGCCAGTACTGGTTGGTATTACCCTACTGCCTTGCACAATGGACTTTGGCTTGACCTTTTTAATTAATTATCCTAATGAATATTCAGTAATTAGTCTGTTCCTTATGCCAGTACTGGTGTCCTTAACTGCCTTGCACCAATGGACATTTGCTTGACCTTTTCAATCATCTAATGAATATTCAGTAATTTTTCTGCTTATCATGCATTACTGTTGTAATGACTTGTTTGCTTGACATTCCTCCCCTTAATGATCTTAATTTCTTATGTTGTTGATTTAGAGTTTTTATTTAGACATCAAGTGGTTTTTTGCAAGTTGCCTTTTGTGTGTTTTTTGTTTGAGTGTGTGTGACCCCATCAAATCTGGACAGTTTATATGTGTTTAGAGAGCTATTGGTGATATATCTTTCAATTGATTTCCTGCAAGGTATTCTCTGGCTCTTGCCTGCTGTTGCAGTAAACATATTTAATGCCATTGTTAAGCATTGATACTTGTGGGGTTTGTTAGCACAATGTGATAACAGTATCATTACATGTGGCCTCATCTAATAGGGTACACTGGTAAATATGAAAAGTACTGACGGTGGTGGAATGATAGTCCCTAATTGAGCCGCTAGCCATGAGAAATAAAAAATGGTGTGTACAGTGTTACAGGCAACCCCAACTAAGAAATGGCTATTGCACGTCATGGACGAGTCTGTGAGGTGGCTTTGCTCCAAGGTGGCCATTCGTCCCCCGAGAGCGTTGAGCCAAGTAACAATTCGGTCAGCCTTCTATCAGCACAGCCTTTCATGCACTATATTCACTATAAAGCATCGGCCGCCCGATCGGGTTCGTCCACTTTGCGGAGGATCGCCTCCTCCAAAGTTGGGGGTCACAATCCCCTTCCCCCCCCTTCCCCCCCCTCTCACCCCACCCCCCTCCCCACCGCCCCGCGCCTCCGTGTGGGTTTCTCTAGCTATGTCCCTGACTACAACTCACAGTGTATTTGTAAGGGTTTATTTTCCTATAAGATATTATTGAGTGTACAGATGTTCAAACATACTCACATATTATATTTCCAATCTGAGAAGTCAAAGTGATTATTTTGTTGATCAACTTTAATTATATTCAGAGTATATCACTATAAGCATATAATTCTCTGTTAATAATATAGAAGCAACTTTACTTTTGTTTGGTGTCAGGGAATCAAAAAGAGAGTAATACCATATGAGTTTTTTTTTCTCGAAACATTCGGTTCCATCTCCATGTCAAAGCTGTGAAAGTTGCCGGATATATCAATAATGGCCGTATATCAACCTACCTATGTATTTAGTGCCTAAAAAGTTTTAACAGGTTATCATGGAGTAATGAATGCTCAAACTTACGAACACTGATGATGTGATGCACACTGGAGGAACCTATGAAAGTAATCAAGAAAGTTGGACCATGCACTGGTAACAGAAGGATTAATAACATTCAGTCACACTAGTCTGCGGTTTCCATATGCAGATTGTCAGTCGATATATTCGCCATCACAAGCTTTGTTGGCCTCACAGATTTCCCAGGAGTAGGAAACATGTCCAAAAACATTGCGGTCACAATTTGCAAGGTTTGTGATCAGTCGTGGCTGCTTGCAGTAGCTACAATCTCAGGGTCATCCACTGATTCGCCTCACATCTTGTAGTCTTGAGCAACTGCGAGTCTG
The DNA here is from genome assembly GCA_026419785.1 of Sclerodactyla briareus. Taxonomy (NCBI): domain Eukaryota; kingdom Metazoa; phylum Echinodermata; class Holothuroidea; order Dendrochirotida; family Sclerodactylidae; genus Sclerodactyla; species Sclerodactyla briareus. The sequence goes on along the minus strand of JAODTK010002087.1, from coordinate 223,576 downwards.
ACCGCTTTTAGCTTTCCGTGAGCCTCGCAGTCAAGAAATTTTAAGGCATGCTAAGTCAACAATATCTTCTTGGTATCTATAAGCGCCTTTCACCATAGTGCTCGAAGTGCCTCAACAGATAATTACCCTGTCATAGAAAATGGTAACTACCTGCAAATTCGGAGAGTACGTGCATCAGCTGACACGCGCCGGTTGTGCCCCATTTTCCTCCAACCGGTCCTGCCATTTAACACTTGGTGGAGAGGAGCAAGTGTCTTGCCAAGGACACCACTGAAAAGCTGATCGTTTGGGATTCAAACTTTTTCAATTTTTGTCACCATTCTGAGGCTCTACCGACTGAGGCAATCCATCTCCAATCTCTCCAAACAATAGAAACGACTATGTTGTTCTTCATACCTATTATTTGGATGGCATCATATATTAGGTTGATGGTCTCTGTCGACTTGCTACCAATATCATAAATATTCATAAGTGGCAGGGCCAGAAACAATTTTTTTTTCAAATGTGAACATCTCCGCAACCATTTCTGCAACCACACTCAGTGTTGTTGGCCCTCATTGATATTTTGATATTGTGGACAAGTATATTTCATGAAAAATCTTGTAACTATGGTTGGTAGAAGAGTGACATTGATTGTATGCACACTCGGATGGGTGAGATTGCCCATGTAGATTGGTCTGTATTGTTTTTGTTTTTTTGGCCAGAGCTAACTAATTTTCTCAACTAGGCAGGGTTTACAAGCAAAATCCACAAATGCCAGTGTCTCATCAATATGTCCCACTTTCTTCACATTCTTGACCTCAGGTGAGGATTGCTGTAGTTAGGCTGACAATTTTTTTTTGTTACTTTCATTCCAATGGATTTGTGGTGATATATCATCTCATACTAAGGTGGATAATTGTTCATGGTGAGAGTTTTTTGTGCTGATCTGATTAGTATTATTGAGTTGGCTTACAGGATTTGCATAGCCCATGGCTTTTGTTTACTCACTATCGGTTGTTGTTTCTATTTTTATATATTTAATGTCTGATTGCATTAGTCATTTATTAAATACTGATAATCACTTTTTTTTGTATGTAAGGATCTTTATTGATATGACCAAACCTAACCTGTTCATTATACAGATAATGTTCTGTATCGAACACCAATCGTGACAGAATTTGTTGACTACTTTGACGTTTTTTAAAGTTTGTGTAGCCAAACATTGTTACACTGCTCAGTTGTCAGAGTAACGCTAGTTGTACTGTTGCAGTCATGTTTCTTTGTGTAACTTTTTAATAACAACGGAGAAAAAAAAGAACTTCATCTGCATATTGTTGGTGTGGAAGCATGCAACAATTATTTCAATGACCTGCATGACCATCTAATGTTACTTCTATTTCAATGTTGTGGGCATCATAAGGTGTTATAAACTTGCCGTTCCCATCCCTCACACTTTACGACCTTGTCAATTCAATTCATTTCACCCCGTCCCTCCCCCCTAACCCTCCCCCCTGGGAACCTTGCAATACTGCAGCTACATGTGGTGCTCACTATTGTTACAGTCACTCTGGGAGGGTGGGCATGAGATAATGAGACATAAACCTTGTTCCCTCTAGCGATCGAGCTAATCCGTCACCCACTGCCACCAGAATTAGAATTATCACAGGTAGATAGAGGATAGCAGTCGAAGTCTCCACTAATGGTGTCCTGTTTCTGTTTCCCGTGTGATAATTAATGGCATTTGGTTTACTCCATCAGTACAACTAGTCCATAGAAAGGAGTGTTTGACTGCAACTTAACAACTCACACAATTTGTTTTATTAATATCAGTTATAAAGGGGAAGTCGGTGTTGATTATCTGCCATCTGCAGGTCGTATGAATATGTCTTTTGATGTCTTTTTTTTTATCATAGAACCTGGAATCCATAAGCTAATTTTTTGTGCTAAGATAATTTAACTATTGTTTTCAGTACTCAGAGTATATTCTCAATTGGGAGAGTATGATTTGTGTGGAGGTGATTTGGAACATTCCTTAAGACTATTCCATTTTGGTAAGTCAGAGTCAAAGGAACCGGTAGAATAGATGCCTAACATTCAACTTCGACCTGGTCCCTTTTTTTTGTAGTATTGATTCTCCACATGCTCAATGTGCAATTCATGAAATGTATCAATTTTCAGCTCAAACCAGCCTATGGACTCGAAGCTCATTGACCCACGAGACATTTCAGCCATTAGATCAAGTGGTTGGCACACTTGATAGAGCATCACGGTCGGCCCTTCCACCCCGGGGTTTGATTCCCGATCGGGTCATACCAAAGACTTTGAAAATGGAACCCAGCTTCTCGCTGGCGCTCAGCACAAGGGATTGGAGCATGGCGAATGAGTGGGTAGGCAATTTTCAAGGTGCCGTCTGCGTGAGATTACCTCCGCCCCCACATTAAGGTAAAGCCAAAGAGGCAATTCATTATTATCGTGTATCCAGGTCTGCACCCTGCTGGGCTTTGAATAGGTTTGATCCTCTGCTGGCAATATACCATGAAAAAAAAGGTATAATATAATTGGATCAGCGTTATCATTGACTAGTGGGGGACAATGGGCTATTATGTGAGAAGTTCGGCAAATGCTTGATGAGGGGAGGAACCAATGATGTGTAGGCCCAAATGGGGGCAATGAATATGATAGTGGCATCCGTGTAGCTCATGCTGCATTCCATTTACTTTGTGAATAGCGCAATCATGACTTTCCCACGCGTGAATTGCGTTCCAGTAAACACATGAGTGAATTAAAAAACCACTCCCTAGTTCAATCATCAAAAACAGAAATCTATTACTAGTGTTTCCATTCTTCCTAGTATTTTTCAATTTCAACAAAATTTGGATGGAAAATATTGGAATTTGAGCATTGGCGGCAAATTGAAAGTTTAATAGTGAACGTTACTGCACTATATTGGTTGCTTGAAAAGCAACTAATCACGTCTCGATCGCCGATGTTCGGTCGCGCGCCGTTCGGTCGCCGACGTCGGGTCGCCGATGTTCGGCAACATCCTTTGGTCCACATTTCCATTTTTTTTTTTATTTCTTACGGTCGGAGGAAGCTTGCAGTCAGCCAGTGTGTTGTGTGTATGTCTGTGACGCCTGCTTTGTGAACACAATATCGACCCACCGTGATGGATGAAGCTCATACTTTGGTATCGTTTCCCCATGATGAGTAACATGAACCCTATTGTGTTTGGGGTCAGGTCAGAGGTCCATCTGAGGTCACCAGAGTTCAAAGTCTGAAACCTTTGTAAACAAGAGTCCAGAATGGTTGGTCTGATCAGGTTCAAATTTGGTGGGTAGCTTTTTTATAGGGAGTCAGGAAACCCTATTGTTTTTGATAAGTCGGGGGTGATTTTTTGGTCAAAATAAAATTTGTGAAAAGTTAATATTTTTGGCCAATTTTTGGCTTGTGAACACGATAACTCAACCCCACCTGGAGGAATGGAGCTCATACTTGGTATGTGTGTTCCCCATGATGAGTACATGGACCCTATGTTTTGGGGTCATGGGTCAGGTCATCTGAGTCACCAGAGGTTAAAGTCTGAAAACCTTGTGACCACGATATGTCCAGATGGTTGGTCGATGCGATTTCATTTGGTTTGTGTCTTTCTTATGGGAGTACAGGACCCCTATTGGGGGTTTTTGTGGATAGGTCGGGGGGTGACTTTTGGTCTAAAATAGAAATTTGTGAAAAGGTCGATATTTTGGCTTTGTGGACAACGATCACTCCAACCCCAATTTATGGATGAAGCTCATACTTGGTATGTTTGTTTACCCCCCATGAGGAGTACATGAACCCTTTGTTTTGGGATCAGGTCAGAGGTCTCTGTGGTCACCATAAGCTGGTACCATCTTCCATTTGTCCGTGAGTCTCGCTTATGTTGTTCAGAAAAGTCAAGGATTCACTAAGCCTCTTGGCTTTCTGGTTATAGGAATTGGTTCGACTAATGGCATGATCATCTTTGATGCTCTTATCTTTGAGATCAGTTCAGCCTGGACTTATTCATTTGTATATGGGATATTTCTTATTTGCTCAACTTTTCAACTCGGTCAAATGCCCGCCATCTTGGATTCTCTTGAAAGTCGAGTTGCTTTTTCGAAGTTCCCACTTCACCAGTAGTGATCACGACTTGTGAACATGAATGCTTGTGATGTCTGTACCAACGTGTTAAACATGGTAAATGGGGAACGCAGCATCAGTCGGGCTAGTACCTCAGCTGATCTGACTGATTGGTGGAAGGCAAACACGTAGAGACAATGGGGGGGGTGCATCAACCATCCCAGAGGGTGGACTGTATCTGCAAGAGGTCGCGTAGCTTGGCAAGAGGGTCTGCCCACACTGGACAGGCCTCTCAAGATGAACAAGGTGATTAGCTGGGTGATGGTAAACTCACACGAGTGAGAGCTTTCCCCGCACTAGGTCAAGGATGGGCTACGTGACTCAGGTGAAAACCTTCGCGCTGTGGATAGGTAGGCTGAACGATAGGGAATGGAATTGAAAGTCCGGCCCGTTAGTTGAACGTCCAGTAATCTTCAGTCTAAAGGTGGATCAAGATTTGTATGTGGACGTCCTGAAGGTCTATCAATGTCGCCCAACCGCTGACTGGTTGAGTGAAGATCCATCCTAACTTCTTTTAAGGGTCAAATTGGTTTGTTGAATGGCCGCACGGTAAAAAAAGGACAAGTGCAAATGCTTGTGAGCTGCTTGTTCTTCAAGTTGCATCTTGTCCAAGGTCCCTTTCGGTAGAGTATCCACCAGGTGATCTACAGTGACTCCACGCCATAATCCTCATTGACTTTTCCCCCCCCCAGGACCCAGGTTGATCGGAATCAAGGATGGTGCTGGAGGAGGCAGTGGCTTTCGCTTCTATCTGAGTTCTTCATTTTGTTCTACATCTCTTGAATCTGTGGCGTTTAGGAGTTTTTTGTTTTCAAATTGACCCAATATCATATTTTAATTGTTTTCCATGATGTTTGTGCATATTCTTGGAAGCATTTTCTGAGGAATATGAAAGTTTGCCTGGCAATGTTCGACTTTCTAATTTGTAAGTTGCCTCAGCCTACTCTGTAATCACTCTGCCTGGCAGCTGTTTACCCTAGGCATCGCGAGTTAGCGCATTCGATCTACTGCATTCAGGCACAGCACGTTCAATCTACTGAATCAGGCCAAAGTGATTTTCACCCTTTTTTTTTTCTCTCTTTTTGTTTTTTTTTTATCTACACGACAACCCCGATTCACACCAAAATAATTAGGGTTCCTGTACTTCCATAGAAAGCTATACACCTAATTTGGATCAAAATTCATTGAACAACCATTTTCGACTTACCATTTTACAAGGTTTTCCAGACCTGGTGACCTGGACTTCACACAACCAAAACAATGGGGAACACACATAATGGCCTGTTATGAGCTCCAACTATCAAGATATAAGTTCTCCCCATCTAACACCATGAACAATAGGGCTCCTGTCTCTCCCATACGAAAGCTATATACCAAATTTCAAACTTGAATATCGGACCAACCATTCTGGACTTGAATGTGTTCTCAGACTAGTGACCTCAACAATGGGGTTCATGTCCTCCTCCTGGGGAATAACATATGTACCAAGTAGAGCTTAATCCATCCAGAAGGGGTTGAGTTATCGTGCTTACAAGTACCCAAGTAAGTACAAGAGAGGGATGAGCACCTTCAAACCAGTTTCCCTAATTTTTCCTATCTGTTCTCACATGGCACTTTGATGTTGTCTCCCACCACCGGATGCTGCTCGTCAAGTGATAGGTCATCATGGCTTTTAAGTGAGGCCTTTCCTGTGGATTTACCGTTCTTCTTAGCTCAAACACGCTATGCTGGTTGAGCTATGTTGGATGCCATCACTCTATCTATCCTCCTATCTAATCCAGTCCGTAACCTTCGCTTCTTTGGGCCCAAATGTTTGTGTTTGATGAATCTCAACCAGAATTGGTCACTGTTTATTGAGGGGAGGGTCCATCTAATGACCACCTGAAGGTCAAGTCAAATGGCATTAACGGGGACAATGGGCCACTAAGTGGGAAACTGCAAATGTCTACTTCTCTTACAAATTTTGGTTCACATGCGATTTTGATCATAATGATAATCTATCAGCCGTACCTTCGGGGTGTTCAGGAATTTTTGGTCCATGGTCCCCTTGGGCCTGAGGGCCCATTCATGGAATATCACACAATGGTATTTGAAATGCATCTTCTCCTCTACAGCTTCAATTATTTTTCTCAAAATTACTGGTAATGTCCTTGGGTAGAACTGGCCATTGGGGTGTTCAGGAATTTTTGGTCCAAAGGCCCCTTAATGTGGAATACCGCAAATCTTGTATCTTCTACAAATTTTAGAGTCGGGCATAGTGCTGATGTGTTGGTCATAATGATAATGACAAAGTCTGATAGACATACTTCTGGGGTGGTCAGATGTGTTTGTTCCAAGTCTGATTGGGCCCGAGGCCATTTTGTATATTTCACACAATGGTCTTGAAATGCATCTCCCATCAGCTTCAATTGATTTTCTTTGATGGTCTGTAATGGTCCTTGGGTAGAGGGCCATTGGGTCTTGTTCAGGAATTTTGGGCCAAGGGCCCATATGTGGAATTAAAGCAAAATCTTGTATCTTCTACAAATTAATCCGCATAGTGCTGATGTGTGTTCTTAATTAGCATGACAAAGTCTTATAAACATACTTCTTGGTGGTTCAGGATGTTTGGTTTCCAAGGTCTGACCTTGTGCCCGAGCCCATTTGTGTTATATTTGCGTACACACAATGTGCTTAAATCTCGTCCCACAAGCTTCAATGATTTTCTTTGATGTCTGTAATGGTCCTTGGGGGTAGATGGCCATTGGTCTGTTTCCTGAATTTTTTGGGCCCAGGTCTCAATTTGGGCCCTAGGACCCATTATATGAATACTGTTAAATCTTGTATTCCCTACAAATCTAGTTACACCATGCTAATGTTCGGCAATAATGATAGTCTAATAGCCGTACCTTCGGGTGCCCGGGATTTAGGACCAATGCTCTTTGGGCCCCGAGGGCCCCCCATGTGGAATTTTTGCAAATTCTCCCTCCTCTTACAAGTTTTGGGTGCACATGCTGACAATCCGTCATAGTCTAACAGTCGTACCTCCGGGGTGTTCATGAATTTTTTTATCCAAGGTCCCACTTCGGCCCGATGCCCATTTTTATGGAATTCCATGGAATTTCACACATTGGTACTTGAAATGCATCTCGTCCCACAAGGTTTCAATTGATTTTCTTCAAAGTTACATACTTAATATTCCTTGGTTATGGTCCATCAGGGGTGTGGTGTCGAACGTCTGGCTCAGGCCCAATGTGGGGCCCTAGGCCCTCATATTAAATCACCCAAAATGCTTCTTACAAATTTTGATGCAGTGCTAATGTTCAGTTGTTGATGTTTGTATAATGATTGTCTAAATCATAGCCTTACCTTCAAGGTTCTCAGATTTTTGGACTTGGGCCCATCATATGTGCAATCACGTTAAAATGCTTCGCCTCCTACATATTTTGTGCACAGTGCTGATTTCGAATCATAATGATGGAATAGCCATACCTACAGGCTTTTGAAGAATTTTTGGTCGGAGGCTCCACTTTGGCCCTACAGCCTATCTCTATCCAGCTATGTCAACAATGCCTTTTTGGCCCCTAAACAGTCGTTCTGTGACAGATGTGGACTAACTTGGACCCATGTTTATTTGACCCATGGGACATGTTTGACTTTGTGAAGGTCATGGTCAAAGGTCATAGGGGCATATAGTCATAATTTATAATTTCCAAATGTATCTCCCTCCTTACAAAGTACATTAGATTTTCTTGAAACTGTGTCATAATTTCCCTTTTCAGCTGTTTTGCAGATTTTGGATGCAACATCATATAGTGTCATTAGAATTAAGACAGTAAAATCTGATGAAAAGAAGCGAAACAGTCATTCTTAGATGGATGTTGATCAAACTTAGAGCCAATGTTCATCGACCTTTGGGACATCTTTGACCATGTGAAGGTCAAGGTCATGGATCATTGAAGAGACACAATAGACCACTGTGAAATGGCCTTTTTCTCTCTCAATTGGTCATTCTTGCGATGGACATTGACCAAACTGAGTAACAATGTTTATTGACTGCTATTGATTTCCGTGGCATATGAAGATCATTGTCAAAGGTTGTCAAAGGCACAATAGGCCTTGTTTGAAACTGCCTTCTTTTGTCTTGGTCGTCCATGATCGAACATTTAACACATTTGTATTGGTACATTTGTGCTATAGCACCATTGGTGCTCTAGTTGGATGAATGTTGACCAACTTGGACCAATGTTCATTGACTTTTGTGATTTGTGAAGGTCAAGGTCATTAACGGGGCGCAATAGGCCATTGTGTTGACAATTGCTCTTTTTCTCTCAATTGGCATTCTCCGATGCATGTTGACTAAAGTGAGTAACAATGTTCTTGACTGCTAAGACCGGTTCGGCCATATGAAGATCATTGTCAAAGGTTGTCAAAGGCACAATAGGCCGTTGCTTGAGACTGCCTTCTTGGCCTCATGATCTTGAACATTTAAAGCAATGTAATATGTACATTTCGTCTTGTTACATTGTGCGGTTTGAGCTATAGCACCATTGGTGCGCTTGTTTCTCTCATACCACCAAAAGTGTAGTTGAGGATTATGTATCATCAAGAATTGCTCCTGTCCTTTCTGGAGTCCTCAGGATACATGCCTTGGCCCTATTCTGTTTCTTTGCTACATTAACATCACACACCATATTGAATCTCAGTAACAATATTTGTCAATGCTTTGGTGTATAGGCCAATTAACTCATTCAAGGACCACTTTATTCTACACAGGAGAATTTGAAATAAATGTCTCCAAAACTTGGTGGAGCTACATCATTTACGGCAAATTTTTTGAGTGTCAACACACAGTCTCATCTGGATGTGAAGCTTTGTGACAACTTGTCATTTTCTACTCATTTTGACAAGATCCTGTTCGAAAAATTCCTGTTTTTTTCCATTAGGAATCAATTGTTTCTTTGTTTCGCTCCATCCACGAGTATACTGCTCATATTAAGGACCCATGAACAGTTTCTGGAAAAGATAAACATTCAAGGGAAATTCAAAAGAGAGCAGCAGGTTTTGTGCCTCGTCACTGCCGCAGGAGGTTCACAGCGTATGGGAATTCTTTACTACCTATCTGATGGGTAGTATATGGATGGGTTCCACAAATAAGCCCCTCTCACAGTGCCGTGCTCACCACTAAACAGCTGGGGGGGTATAGATGAGATTCTCTCTGCCATAGTTCTATCACTACGGCCTATTTCAAACTGTCACCTCTCTTTGAGAACGCGAACAATTCATCCCATCTTTTCGATGTTATTGGTGATGGATATGTGCTGATATGATGTGTAGTTTTGCATACTGTATATGCAGTGAAGAGCGCCAACTGGGGTTACCAATATGATATTTGCACATATAGCACAATAGCATAATAATCTCATTAACTGTAGACTGTGAACAGGCCTAATATCGATGGCTTGGTGACAGTTCAACTAGTAAATAACCCCATTTGGACCCGAAAAATGTTGTTGTTACATACAAATTCCGCACAATTACCGAGCTTTCCAATTTAGTATTCATCCCAGGACTATTTCTTGAATCATATTCCCTCCGTCATTAAAGAGAGCCCCAATCTTGAGGTGTTTAGTTAGGGTGAGATTGCCCATGTATTGTTGCCCACTGCACTACACACCGTCATTGTGGTACCCTATAGGGGTCTAAACACGTACCAAGCAGTTCCCGGGTTGTCCGGTGTGACGTCATGCATTATTGCACAATTGGGATTCTCCCCAATTTCTCTGCATAATGGACAATAACTCCACATAGGGAAATGGTATGGGAATGGAGTTTGGACCTACAGAACAGTTTTCCATTCTCCACGATATAACCTGTTTTTTCCAAGCTGCAGTTGACCTTTACCAAATACTCAGTATATAAATGTTCATGTCAAATCATCCCCTTTGGTAAGCCCCTTATGACAGGCATGGGTTACCACAAATTCTACAATGACAAGCCCTGCACAAGACAATGAAAGAATACCTATACGTTGGGCAACTTCAAATGGCATTAACCTTACGCTATTACAACCACTCTGAGTAGTTGTGCTTGTGACAAAATGACAGTTAATATGAATCTCACAACAAGGATAATCAACATCAATGTGAAAAAGATCCTTCCATTTTAACTGCCTGTCTAATGTTGAAAAAATACATTGACTAGCCATAAAAAAGCAATTTATGTTATTTATTACAATGTGCATAGAGTTTTTTAAACACATGAATGTGTGAAACAACCTGAAAATCTCCATATTATACACATAAGATTATCACTATGTACATATTCGAAACAATAATATGAAACATGATGTTAGTGCCGTTCACCTATACAAATTTGCAACAAACCATGCAATTAGATTACATTGAATGAGGCTTGAGTGACCTGAATGTTTCAATGTTCAGACTGGAGGTGAACCCTGTCCACCAAGTTTGGTGGAAATCGACAAACTAAATTTTTAAAAAATTTCTTCACATTGAAAAATCTAGCGTTATCTATCCAATAATAATCTTCAGAACTTCATTCAGGCAAGACAGAATTGTGGTTATTTTTCCACAGCCATATTCCATTTCCATTATACTACACTGTGCAGCAAGGTGAAATATAGTGTTATGAAAAACTTTTTTTTACTGTGTCTAAGGTTAACTTTCAAAGTACTTTTACCTGGAGGAACGCACTCCCAACTTCACATGCAATCATTATTTCAGCCTTTTTTCAATGTCAAGAATTTCAAACTGGACTGCCAGATATACAAAAATGGCACCCATTCATTGATTCCTATTTGGTACTTTTGATTCTTTGCCATATGCAATGGAAATTTATAAATTAAGGTGAACCGAAAAGGTGGTAAACAATTATTTATAAACCACTATGGCCGATCTCCATCCATTCTTAACACCTCTCCGAGCCATTTGCACAGTTTTCGAATCAGCATAAGATTGTCTTTCCTAATTAATGTGTTCAGCGGTGCACCATTTGAACCAATTTTGACATCGTTAGGGTCTTCTCCTCGCTAGAAACTACGCCACTCGATTCAGAATCTAGAACCACTTGTGGAGTCTGCCATTTTGTTTACTTGTAAATTGATAACCAACCGACTCATGGGGAAAAAAGTAAATGGCGCCACAATTTCAATTCATGTTTTGAGGTCCGAATGAAATGGCCAGGGATACAACACACTGTTGGCACATATCTAGCCAATTTTTAAAAAATGTTTTGCTAATCTTACATACTGGCTGTGCACGCTGAATGAAGGTCAGTACTTATTATCACATAGATGGCTGTATATGGGTTAATAATGATAGCTTGTGACTGTTCCTTCCCTCGAATTTCTTCTTGAACCGCCAGTGTGTCACGGGATTGACCTATTCGAAGGAGCTTGTCTTATACAGGGGTCACAGCATCCAAGAAATATGCATTAGTACTTCCTCAATCACTCACTCACTCATTGGAGCACATGCCAGGAAGGCACCAAGCCACATCCACCCGTCAGTTACAAATGCTGGCCCACCCTCCCCCCCCTCCCCAGGCTCCCTGAGTTACCTGATATGTCATGTAATTTGTTATTTATGTGGTTGATATATCCTGGCACCCATGTTCTAGCTGTCATGTGGCTAGCTGCCTTCCAGGCATATGCTCCAATCAGTATGTTATGTCATGTGCTAACAACTGATTTGAAAATCTAGAGAACAAATTCTACCTTGGATTTCATGTGAATGTTCACCAAGTTTTGTGAAACTGTCACTAACCTCCAGTAACCCCTCCTTAAATTATTAAATACCTCAGGACCAAAGGTGGGAACATCCACCAAATCTTATGGAAATCCAACAAACTTCAATATTCACAAATTAATTTACCCACAGTCGGACTCCATACCATCCCCCCATCTTCCTATGGTCTACTGTAATCCTGTTGACAAACATGAACTATGAAATTACATAAAAACTGGCCAATACCTTGGCCTAATTAATTACATCCTATGGTCCTGAAATCCAATAAGAATATGTTCACTCAGGCGGAAGAAATGGTAGAGTGGTATCAGTGACAAGTTACAAACTCAAAACTCTGGGTTTGATTTCCCAGAGGCACCCCGGACTTTTTTTCCCTGATTTGCGTACATGCAGTTGCGATGGGCGATGTCTTTGTCTTCACTTTCATGTGCCGCTGTTGGTCAGTGATGTCTGGGGGTTTGTTTACTGATATTTGCAATAAGTCTCATCTGTCGGCTATGAGCAGTCCGTAACTCAGAACCTTTTTCCGCTCCTCCAGGTTCCAAGAAAGTGGTCGGGGTCCTGGAGTTCACTGATAGTCCTTTCGGATGGGGACCGAAAAAAGGCGCTCCCGGGAGCAGGTTGGGATGTGTTAAACCTGGCCTTGTTAACAATTGAAGCAATAGACAAGAGAGGGCGAGTTATCGTTGGTGCTCATCCAACGATCAATACAGCCAGGGTTCCGTGAATAAGCCTCAAGGGGCTCCTGACCCATTCAAATCAAATCAATATTACTCAACCCTGTGACAGTACACACATACATCACATGATAATGCTAAGTCTCTTTTTTTATTTTTTATTATTTAACTTGGTAAGGCAAGGAAGTAAAGTGGAAGTAAACTCCTTACAGAAGTTTAGACTACTCTTTTTTCTTTCAATTACTCCAAGCTCACTCTAACTTGGATGCTGTTTGTGCATGGGTTTGTGCGAATGGGTATCTGTTCGCACATGGACATACAGTAGAGGTATATGAGACCCTTTAAGTAACACTGCAGATTCTGAAGGAATGCAGTATCAGCATAAAAGTTGACAGGACTATTTAGGGTGTTCACCTGAAGCGTCAAAGACCTAATGTTAAGTAATTGAGTGGTTTGATGTTCTGAACCACTGATGTGTGATGTTCTGAACGGCCTCCTCCAACTGTTTTCGTAAGTGCCAACTACCATGTTACTGTCTAAGCGGAGCACCACATTGAGTTGGGGCGGACCCGTCCACAAGAATTTTTCGTCTGCAGAGCCCCGAGAGTGCATGAAACGGCAATTCCATGCCTCAAGGCAGTAAGCAATGTCCCTTAAATTGACCATGATTCAGAATTTTCATTTCAAGAAATTTCCTGTGTACGAAGTTGTTGCCATGCGCACAGAGCATTTGAAAAAGAGTATTTTCACTTGCCAACATGTTTTTTCCCTATTTTTTTCATGCCAGTCCGTCGTGCGCCATTTGGAATGCCTCAAAGCGCCACAAGTGGCGCGCACACCACCGTTGAGAAGGCCTGGCCTGCTCTAGAATATATCATGATGGACTACACAATTCCAATCGCATGGATATGTTTAACAATGATGTAGTAAATAAACTTGAGCCACCTTCCTGGTTTATTGTCGTGGACCTGTGACTTGACCCAGAGTGGTAGTAGCTTTTAGTATCAGGGCTCTCCATAGTAAGAACAATTTACCCATGGCAAGAAGACCTCAACAGATTTCCAAAAGACTCCCACAGCTCATTTCATTTGGTCCTCCAAAAAAAGTTTCTTCAGAAGAAAGCAGAATTCCACAACTCCGGAAATGGAATTGTTAATGTTCTGTAGGGAGACCACTACCTCTATCAACTCACATCCTGAATAGACGAGGTTAGATCTGGCTTCATCTTCCTTATACCAGTACTTCTTCTGAGAGAACAATACTGAGGCATTGTGCCAGGACCTGTAGTAGAACACCAAGAAAACAAAGAGCTGCCTCATACCAATATATTTGAACTGAAGGTGTAGTGGTGTGACTAGAGCGTTAAGCTGCTTTTACTAGGCCACGAATGCGCGCATAGGCGAAACGACAGGCAATTTCCCAGGAAGGCAAATCGTGTGTTGCGCGGTTATTTACTAGGCAGGTGAATCGCAAACCACGAAATAAAATTCACAGGGGAACACAGAACTAGATGAGCGGCTATTTAGCGCAAAAATGGACAAGAAGCATGGTACTCGTAAAGCACATCAATTTAGGTAAGATGGTCCATTATTGTCACAGGATATACCTCATTATTGAAGAAGAAACAGAGGAGACACAGTTCACCCAATTGACGACAACGACTGTAGGCTATGGGCCTAGGCTATAGGCCTATGGGCCTGTATGTCCCTTTGATAATTTCCAAAGAAATGGGCGACACACTCTTAAAACAAAAGAGTGTGAATGTACACTCCCATGGAAGTGGGCAGCTGTGATCATCACTCCATTTCACTCCATTGTAGAAAATCTTCACCCAGTAGGGAGGCATTACTTCAATCTTCTAGAGTGGAATTCAAAGTGTCCTGACTGACCACTCCAATGTTTCCATAGAGAGCACAGTACGGTGATCATCACTCATTTCAAAGCGCATTCACTCCATTGGGCGGAATCTTTGCCCATTTAGAGTGATACTTCCACTCTATTAGAGTGAAAGTCCACTCAACATTTGAGGTTTTGCTGAGTGACTACTTCATTAGAGTGAAATTCCTCTTTGGCTTTAGAGAGCATCATATGACATGGGCTTATACTAGACATGGCATGACATTTTCTGGGATGACGTTGTTCAGTAGTTTTTTGTTATTTCTGCCATGGGTGGTCAGGAGAGAAGGCTAGACATATACAGTCCCTGGCTGGTCATTTCCTTCCCGAGTAGATCTTCCAAAGCCGTGCCTTTTTGCAGCAAAGTCTGAATTTTAAGTATATATCAAATAACGGGGTGGTCCTCATCGGCATTCCATATGTCATACTCGCGGCATTTCGCGCGGCAGACACGCATATTTGAATTGTCACCCGCATCGGTTTTGTCGCAACCCGCGACAAAAAAATCACACATTCGCGGATTCGCATGCCCAATGAATAGACCCATATAAATAACACAGGAGCGAAAAAATAGTCTTTGTCGCGTATTTGCACATTTGTGTGCCTAATATAAGCACCTTTACGTTGTTAAAGCTGCTTTTACTTAGTGTTTCAACGATCATGCCAAATCTGGATTGTTACCATTACCGATTAATTTTTTCATGAACCGGTCCGATACCGATACCGTTATTCAAGTCATCACATTACAACAACGTTCACATGTCATAGCATTACGTAAGGCAACTTCCCTTAGTTAAATCCCATCAATAGGCCTACAGGGGTAGTCATAATTCAGGTTTAGTTTTCAAGCCAATACTTATCTGATTCCATCTTTTATTGCATGAATATGTTTGGTTCCCAGTAAGGAAACAAATAATATACGCCAGCTGTCAAAATGGATTCGGAAGCTCCGATAATCTTGTGAATTCATAAAGTCGATACGCGCGGCCAGCTGCATGAGAAGCCTGAAAATACTTTCTGTGCAACACGTACACCAACCACATGTGTATGTGTTCACAATTTGTGGCGGTAACATCAGTCTCCTCACCACACACCTTAACATCATGGGGTTTTCCCATTGGCCCTGTGGTTAAGACCCGTAAACACCTCGATCGGTATCAGTCCGCCGATTCCTAAAATGTTGCTGTGGCCTGTGAATCGCGCGTAGACCTACGTTACTCAATTCATAAGAATGGTTTATTTCACCACTTTCTCACTGGGTACAACGATTATAATTAATTAGTTTTTCGCAATGATTTTAGCACATTCACGATCAAAGTCCAGGCCGTGCCTTGCTTCGGTACCATGCCAAATCGAGACAATGGTTACGTGGTGGCACATGCCATTTGTATTGTTGAATGTGTGTTTACTTACCTTACAACATTGTTCCAATTTTGAACGGAAATTGAAATTTCTGCTGCCCATGTGTTATGGGGTAATCGTTATTTCCTGATCCCTAATAGATAGTATTTTACCGATTACACTGATTCCGATTATGCCATATCGGTCCGATTCCGATTCCGATACCGATAATTGTCTGAACCTAAGAGGCGAAACGATTTCCAGAAAGGCAAATTGTGTGTCGCGAGGGTATGTACTAAGCACGCGAATCCGAATTCCGAAAAAAATTGGCAGGGGAACACGGAACTAGATGAGCGGCTATTTAGGGCACTATTTAGCCACGCAAAGACAAGAAACAATGGCGCTCGGTAAGCACATCAATTTTAGGCAGATGTCAGTATATGCACAAGAAAAAAAAAGACGTATGTGAACGATATGCTTATTTTGCAAGGCAAAATAAAACTGCAAATTCCTCAGTCATAATGGTGGTCCCATTCGTCGTTCCATATTGGTCTAAAATCACGAGCTGTCACGCGCGACAACAGCGAATTTGAATTGTGCCACCAGGAACAACCGAGACGGACAATTCGGTCGGTTTTTTTGGTCGCGAACCCGCGAAATAAAAATTCGCACATTCTCTCCAATATCGTCGTGCCCATGGTAGACCCATATAAATAACACAGGAGCGAAAAAATAGTCTTTGTCGCGTATTCGCACATTCACATGCCCAGTAAAAGCACCTTTAGATCAGCAGTTGGGAGAGTCGGGGTATGGTACACAGGCCTGGTCATGATGACAAGGTACCGTACTGCCATTGTATGTGTAATGCTCAGTATGGGCGATGGAGCAGGAGAAACAATACAGTGGCCCATAGCTGGAAAGAGGGCAGCGAAGTGAGGTATTGAACCAGAAGATTATTGATATATCGGCGGCCAACTGCTCTAGGAAACACTGAAGCAGCTGGGTCTGATACTTACTTGCCTTAGTCAACATTACAACATTATATATCCACAATGTGCGATAGGCAACATAACGGTGTCCCGTCACCACGGAGGTAGAT
Source organism: Sclerodactyla briareus (assembly GCA_026419785.1). Taxonomy (NCBI): domain Eukaryota; kingdom Metazoa; phylum Echinodermata; class Holothuroidea; order Dendrochirotida; family Sclerodactylidae; genus Sclerodactyla; species Sclerodactyla briareus. The sequence continues at coordinate 206,675 of JAODTK010002087.1, read as the reverse complement.
AGATTAGGATACTTTTAGAGTCATAAGAAAGAACACACAGTTTCTGAGCAAATGAGATAGTTTAGTGTAAAATGGTCGGTAGGACGCAATACTCACAGTGGCGTCACCAGACTCTTCCGCTGACTCCTGGAAGTGGGGACGGGGGGGGGGGGGTGGGGGGCGGGGGCCAGACATTTCCAGTGGGTACAGAATACTTTCCAAGCGGAACGCCACCATGGGCTGGTGCGGAGCGTACACGAAATGGAACATGGACATGAAAATGAAAATGGTTTAATTTAGCCACCTAATTCATAGGCAAATGAGGCTTATGGTCATGACCAATGGGGTTATCATTGGGGGGGAGAGGGAGGGTGTTATAACATTGAGTAATTTGAGCTGGGCAGTCGCAATGCCAGAGTAAAGAAGATAAACAACTACCCTCCTAGTGTCATGTGTAGATTTAGAATGATACCATCATCCCATAATGGCCAGAAGCATAGAGAGCGGTGGACCTCCTCTGAAAATCACCGAGCATGGCTTCATCTGATGGACAGTCTTCAACAAGCTGTGTACAAGAACATCAGGTATAGTCCTCCAAGATTCAGATGATATTGATATTATGTATTATGATATGATATTATAATAATTATGGGTCACGTCAGCTCACGAGTCAGGACCGGGAGCTCTGTGACACACACTCGCAGCAGGTAGGTCACGTCACGCGCCACTGAGCGTCAGGTACTGGGGCTCTGTGCACACACTCGCAAAGCAGTTAGTTAGGTCACGGTCACGCTCCATGAGCACCAGGACGGGAGCTCTGGGCACAAAACTCGCAGCAGTTAGGTCACGGTTCACGCTCCACTGAGCGTCAGGACCGGTAGCAGCTCTGTGCACCTACGCGCAGCAGTTAGGTCTCGTAACGACTCCAATGAGTCGTCAGGACTGGGAGCTCTGTGCCACACTCGCAGCAGTAGGTCACGTCACGCTCCAATGAGCATCAGGACCGGGGAGATCTATGCAAACACTCGCAGCAGTTAGGTAAAGTCACGCTACCACTGAGCTTCATGACGGGAGCTCTGTGCACACACTACAGCAGTTAGGTCACGTCACGCTCCACTGAGCTCATGACCGGGAGCTCTGGGCACAACTCACAGCAGTTAGGTCAGTCACACTCCACTGCGCCGTCAGGACCGGGAGCTCTGTGCACAACACTCGCATGCAGTGAAGTGAAGTTAAGTCACGCTACACTGAGGAGATCTGTGCAGACATCTTCCTGATTATAGCGGGCATGTGAATAACCCCTCGAGGTGGGAGCCCGTTAAAACATGCAATAGTGACACCTTTTTTTCAGGACTGGAAGTTAAAGTCTCTGGCACATGTTCTGACCAGGATCAGAACTCATGCTCTACTAACTATGCAACCACCAGAGGCTGAAGGCTCTTACTTCTTCATCGTTCTGCTGCCTGCTAGGAAGCCTCAGTCCAATCTGTGCCAGGGGCCATTGAAAATATAAAGTTGGGGGGTCATGGATCGTCACACTGTAGAAAAAAAACCAAACAGAAATTTTAAACTCATGAAAGAAGTGTGTTTACCATCAAGTATATTGCTATTTTATTTCGTTATTCCATTTTAGCCCACATAAATTGACTAGTCAAACGGAGGAAAAGAAACAGACCTAAGCCCTATTGCTAGTACACAATATAATTGTGTATGAGTACCACATCATACAGATAAGTATCAGGTGGTATGGCAGTCTGCTGTGACTGGACCTCCGTCCACAAAAAGAAAGGCTAAATTGATCCTATCATAGTTTATTCACTGAAGCTGATAACCACTGTGGTGGGTATCTTGTGAGTTGCTGCTTCTTCCCTAGCCTTTGCTGTGCACTCCCTGAGTTTCACTGGGTCTAATCAAAATTTTCTCTGTTCGCATTTAAGGCCATCTTGTCGTAGCCGGCTCGATCAGTGTTTATGTCACAAGGCCAAATCCTTGCAACATTGATGCAGAATACGAAAACATGCAGCCAAAATTAGTGAAAATTGTCATACAGTTATGAATAGGCCACGCTGTTCTCAGTTGCAATGATGATATGAAAATAAATCTCTGTTTTTTTTTTTCATTCATTCGAAAAATGTAACAACAAATTTTTAATGCATGAAGATTGAAAAGGCTCTGAAAAATGGACAAGTAATGAATGAGCTGTGACTTCTTATTCCCTATGCATTCACCCAGAACGAGAATAGGCATTTTTGGGCACCGTTTCAAGATGACTTCAAGGACAGTTACCTACCATGAGGTAGTTGCTGGAGCCGAAGCTACTGCCGATTATGACGGTTATCTTTGGTACGTAGACGACGCCATAGCTGTCATCATCTTTGCTCTCGCCTTGAGGACTTCCGCCGCCGCCTCCGGATCACTGAACTGCTCATCAGAGGTGACATTCTGGAGGAACAGCAAGTGGGATGTCCCTCTGTTGGCAGAGTGAGATGAAGTGAGCTCCCTTGAGGGCAGCAGCCGCAGTGATGGCGCCGTCGTTGGCGAGGATACCGACCAGGCGACGGAGAGATTGGAGAGATTATCGGAATGAGTAACGACCAACTACCTATAGGTTTGATTGTAATTCTATTTGAATGAGCCAGTTCGGAGTTACGGCAAGAGCATTGTACAATTTCGTCCATTTCTTGAACTTTCTCTACGTACCGTCCCCGTCCATAGGTTTCACTGTGCGACTCCTGAGCTCGCCGAATTAGTCAGATTACAAAAGTTGCAATAACTTTGTTAAAGGTTGTCTTGGATGAATGTCCAAAGTAATCTGCATATCCAGAACGTGAACTTTAGTTGACCCCTATAAGCCAGAGTCAACAGGTCATATAGAGGATCACACTAGCCAACACACTGGAATGCTATATATTTACTTGAATACCACAGAGGTTATTATTTCTCTGCCTAATATGAACGTTAGAAATATTGCACAATCAAACAGTCCTACTTTTCTGGAATTAGGGCCAATTCTCACAACTACCAGAGAATCATTCTACTGAAATGCTTAAAGCTGATTAGTGAACTTCAAGCCAAATAGTAACTAAATTGAAATAATTCTTTTCCTTTATTTTCAATTTTCAACCCTCAGATTTTTGCGAACATGATCGTGGTGCTTGCTGTTACTCACGTCTGCCGCCGCATGATAATCTGCAGGTTAGCTCACCATTTTGATATTAAAATTCAACCTTTCGGTATTTGATTGAGTTGTTAGGTGCCTGAAATTTATAAAACAATTATAGGTAAACATTCAGGGATCTTTCCCCAATATTATCAGATCAATCATCCCAATATTCAGTATATTCCGGGCCATATATTGGAATATCTCCTATTCAGTGCTCAAGTACACTAAATAACAACTTACGCAGCCTGCTAATCAAAAACCAGGATACCAAATTTTGTTCAGCTATCCATGACAGCCTTTAATACCGATGGGAATTTGGCAAATAAATACAGGAAGTTTGTCAAATTATTTCCTGAAAACTAGTAGGTCACTAACAAACTTGGATGAGAACCTTCGAATAAACAGTAAAATATCCACCACCCCACCAGACTGCATATTCGAAGATGCCAGCCATTCAACACTGCTCGCTTGATTGAAATTGCACGGTACATACAGTTAAGGAGGAATATTCCATTCCACGGCCAGCGTTACAAAAATATTAGGAAATCTCAATGTGAGCTAATGACACATGGCATTGGATCTATTTTCAGATATCGCACAATTTCTCTTGTTTCTGATTTAATTATCATAAAGTAAATGCTGAAACTAATATACAACTTGTTTCCTTTATGTAGAGCCAGATTTGAAAATATATGTCCAACAACGTGGGAGTAATGATGTGGAGTTTCTCAAAGATTGCAGTCACTCCATTGAAATACTGTAGCAGACTGGCCAGAATTTGTCACAAACGCCAGCGCCGGGGGACAAAGACGCATGCACAGGAGCTATCTCCGAAATGGCTTATTCTAACGGGTTCAGGAAGCCAATAAAATCGCCTCACTTAAACCTGGCTGGATGACCACGGATGAGCACTGGCAATAACTCGGCTTCTCTTCTCGATTAGTGCTCAGATGATCTCGAAGCAGGGGTGTTGTAAACCAATCGGGACCGCTCCCAGGCTGCCATTCATGTGCATCTCGGGAGGAAGATCAGTGAACTCAAGGATCCGACCACTTTCTCAGAACTGGAAGAGCAGAGCCATTAAGAAAGCTTACAGACAAAGTTTAGTGTTCACGGAAGGTCAGGACCTTTTCTGTGACCTCTGGGGGACCTCGATGACCTCTCACCCTAAAACAATAAGAAGCATGTTATCATTATCGCGGAAAACACATAATTCAAGTATGAAGTTGATCCATTAGGTGGGGGCCAAGTTGTTAGTGTTTACAAGGCATGTCATCACATATACAAATGATCAAACTTGGGCAAAGGGTTGCCCATTTTCCCTACATGTTGTGAGAGGTCCACTAAAAAGATTTTCAAAACACTGAATTACTCAAGAATAACACTAAAGAAATTACCTACACTAAGTCATTGAGTACACTGGAGTCCACAGTGGGGATTTTGACGGACAGGAAAATGATTTCAATGAATACATATAGGGCATTCAAAAGAAATTCTCACCCCTTTATAAAGGAGAATCCAGTGACGAGGCTTGGTCCAAAATAACGCCTTGAATTCATGCATTCTACTGCGTCCACTATCCTGGCAAGAATCTGGGGAATGGCAAAATGACATATGATAATAACTGCTTGAATTGGTCACAATCACTTGATCCATGATCGCTCCCTCATGAGGATGACAAGCCTTGTCGTCTCACATGTGATTGCAACATCACCATACATAGTCTATAACTGTTTTTAGTATTCTCATATTTGTAGAACTACTACAGGGTCCCAAATCCTAGAGCATAGATCTGTCTTGTATTGTGGTTTTACCTAAAGCGAGAACCAGGATTAAAAAAGAAGTACAGACTATGATATCAAGGCAACCAACCTGATTCTGAGGTTACGATCAATCAGCACCCAACCAGAGATTAGAAATCACACAGACTATGATTTTAAGGTAACATATAAATAGCAGGGGTCCCTGCAGATTCTGGCATACAAGGTATGCAGCAGCAGAATAACTGACCTTTTTGACAGAGTATGAGCTGGGATCATAGGGGTTGGTGCCAGCATACTTAGTTCATGATTGTCATACAATGGTTCCTCCCAGGTAGTGGGGTCCTCAGGGGGGTTTACATTCAAAGTTGCAACAATATCTCTGCCAAGCTGCCAGGCCTCGTCCTCGGAACAAGCAAAATGGGTCGGTGCAGCCGCTAACCCTGTGAAGGAAAAACCAATATTAAGGCCAATGGTCATGTAACAGATTTTCCTTCAAACTAGCACCAGGTGGGAAGGTGGACATGTCAAAACCCCACACTCCAAATTTGGGGATTCTACCATCTTGCCATGTCAAGTTATTCCAATTGTTTTGGGAATCGTGAAATCACAGGGGAATGACACAAAGCCACCCATCGACTCTACATGGTAAATGCTGCATTTTTTCACCATAACAAAGAGATGAAAATAGGTATTACAATATAAATATTGAGATTATTCTGTAATATCTTGTGAACGAGTTGGTGACTTTTTTCTCCAGATCCCCTATAGTTTGTTTGTTGTAGGGTTTTCAGGAGTTCACTTTTTCCATGAGTTTGTATTACTGGGGATCCCACGGTTCCCCCTGTGTTGTCACAGCCTAAATGTGCAATAGTGATTCTGTTTTTTTTTGGATGCCTCACGGCGCACCGATCAGCTGAATTCGTCGGGGGTTGGCTGCCATAATGTAATGAACAGAAAGTTCCTAAGGTCAATCAAATTTGTAGGACCATTGGCCTCTAATGTCACTGAAAGAATGTGATTTTGAGTCTGCATACCCTGCATTTACAGCATTTATACTCCTCTATTACCCACAGTCCTAAATGATGGCTTAAACTTCCTGCTGTAACAAGACTTTCGTTGAACCAGGAAAGGTGAAAGGAGGAAATCTCAAAACCCAACACCCCATACAAGGAGGTTCCAGCATGTTGCTTCTCCTGTAATTAAAGGACAACTGCAGATGAATTATAAAGAGGCTAATATATAACATGGAGAAAAACATATTGCATCAGTCCAAGCCCAAAGTTCATACAATTTTGTACAGAGTTACAGTTCGTGAAAAAAAGTTTATGCCATGTGTATTGTGCAAATAGAGAGCATCCCCTCATGCAAAAAATGATGTCCTACTTGCACAACCCTGCAAACAATCTTGTTTTCCATTGGAATTCACACATTATTTTCACTTTGAAAAGCATTTAGTTTATGGCGAGGATTGCGTAGTGGGTGGTAGGAGTTGGATGGTTACTTTGGTGAGAGAAAGACACAGAACTTCTGCTAAATGTGCACAATACTCAGCAACAAAAGTGAAACAATGAAATACTTAACATAACTTCCTGGGTGGTCCAAGTGTGATGTAGCCTATGACCATAATTTCTCTGCATTATGGACCAAACATTGAGGCTAATAACTCCACCATAGGAACATCGTATTGAGATGGTTCGACCATGGAGACGTTTCCATTCGTAATCTCTTTTGTATCCAAGCCTCCAGTTGTCCTTTGAAGGGATTTCAATTCACTTCTGAGAAGCTAGAGGGATGTTTGATGTCACAGGAGGGAGGAGGGGGAGAGCATGGGTTCTATAAACTATACACAGTGAATGCTGCTATTTTGCACTTGATAAGAAACAAGACCGGTATTCCACATGGGAACTGTTACCACTTTTTTATCCCCAATTGGATTTATTTTCAAGTTGATACAAGGCTGGAATAACCAATACCTCCATGGATGAAAAGATGAATGACACGCCCACTTTGTACAGTTTTGCTGCAGCCAATTGAATCATGTTGAAACTACGGGCATTGTATAAATTACTGTATCATGCCTGCGCGGGCCAGGGGTATTACAGCAGTAAATTCAGACTGCAGCCTTGAACTACAGGCTGATATTGACATGAGCGTGACCTGCAAAGGAGAGTTACATACTTGACAGTGTAGCGTTGCAACACCCAAGTTCTCAAGCACGTGACTTCCTCGCCCGTTGCAGCGAACACCAGGGGTGGCCCACAAGAAAAATGGTGCCAGATTGTCAAGGATCAAGTTCCTCTGCCATAGTCGGTACGTATGCCCCGCCAGCTGTACAGAGCCACACACTATAGCAATCTGTAGAATAGAAGACACTCGTTACCGGTAATAAGTCCCACCATCAGCTACACGCGCCACACACCATAGATATCTGCAGAATATGGTCATAAGTTAATGAGCCACACACACGTGCCAATTGAAGAATATGGTACATATGTCCAACCAGCTGTTATGAGCCACACACCGTAGCAATCTGAAGAATATGGAACATATGTCCAACAGATGTATATGAGCCACACAACATAGCAATCTGACGAATATGTACCAATGTCCCACCAGCTGTATAGAGCCACACAACCTTAGTAATCTGAAGACTATGGTACCTAAGTCCCCCCACTGTATATAGCCACAACCGAAGCAATCGGCAGAATATGGTACATATGTCCCACCGCTGTATATTAGCCACACACCATAGCAAACTGAAGAAGAGTGGCGCATAAGTCCCACTAGCTGCATATGAGCCACACACATAGCAATCGAAGGAAATATGATACATATGTCCCACCACCTGTATATGAGCCACACACCATAGCAATATGAAGAATATGGTTACATATTCCCTGTACCAACAGAGTAAATGAGCCACACACCATAGCAAGCTGAAGAATTGGGACTATGTCCCGCCGAGCTGTAAATGAGCCACACACCATAGCAATCTGAAGAAGAAATGGTACGTACATAAGTTCCACCAGCTGTATATGAGCAACACACCATAGCAATCTTGAAGAATATGGTACATATGTCCCACCGCTGTATATGAGCCACACAACATAGCAATCTGAAGAATATGAGTTAAAAGTCCCACCAGGCTGGATATGAGCCACACACCTAAGCAATCTGAAGAATATGGTACATAGGTCCCACCAACTGTATATGAGCCACACACCATAGAGCAAATCTGAAGAATATGGTACATAGGTCCCACCAGCGGTATATGAGCCACACACCATAGCAATTGAAGAATATCGGTACAGAAGTCCTTCTGCTTGATATGAGCCACACACCATAGCAATCGGAAGAATATGGTACAGAGCCCCCAGCGTCATGAGCCACACCCCAATAGCAATCTGAAGATATGGTACATAAGTCCAAAGTGTATATGAGCCACACGCCATAGCAATCTGAAGAATATGATAAATAGTCCCAACAGCTTTTAGAGCAACACACAATAGCAATCTGAAGAATATGGTACATATGCCCCACAGCTGTATATGAGCCACACACATAGCAATCTGAAGAATATGGTACATAAGTCCCTATGCTTTATATGAGCCACACATCATAGCAATCTGAAGAAATGGTAATATGTATCGCCAAGCTGAATGAGCCACCACCATAGCAATCTGTAAGAATAAAATGGTACGTAAATATGTCCAACCAGCTGTATATGAGCCACCACACCATGGCAATTGAAGAATATGGTACATAAGTCCACAAGCGTATATGAAGCAACACACCATAGAATCTGAAGAATATGGTACATGTCCTTCGCCTGTAGTATATGAAGGCAACACACCGTAGCAATCTGAGAATATGGTACATATGTCCAACCAGATGTATATGGCCAAATCCCATAGCCAATCTGAAGAATATGGACATAAGTCCCCCAGCTGTAGTATATGAGCCACACACCTGCAATCTGAAGAATATAGTACATATGTCCCACCAGCGGATATGAGCAAATACCATAGCAATCTGAAGAATATGGTACATAAGGTCCCACCAGCTGTATATGAGCCACACGCCATAGCAATCTGAAGAAATGGTACATAAGTCCCACCACCTGTATATGAGCCACACACCATAGCATTCTGAAAGCATATGATCCCCATAAGCCACAGCGGTATTTTAGCACACACACCATAGCAATCTGAAGGAATATGTACATAAGCCTTCGCTGTATATGAGCCACACACCGTAGCAATCTGAAGAATATGGTACATGTCCCACAGCGTCGAGGAGCCACAACACCATAGCAATCGAAGAATATGAACATAAGTCCCACCAGCTGCATATGAGATACACACATAGCAATATGAAGAATATGGTACATATGGCAACAGCTGTATATGAGACACACACCATAGCAATGAAGATATGGACATAAGTCCCTTTGCTGTTAGGAGCACACATAATAGCATCTGAAGAATAGGTACATAGTCTCGCCACAACTGTACATGCGCCACACACATAGCAATATGAAGAATAAATGGTACTACTATGTCCCGCAGATGTAAGGAGCAAACCACCATAGCAATCTGAAGAAAATGGACAATGTTCCCACCAACTGTATATGAGCCACACACCGAAGCAATCTGAAGACTATGGTAAATTGAGTCCCTTCAGCGTAGTATATGAGCCCACACCGTAGCAATCTGAGAGTAGTACATAGTCCCACCAGCTGTATATGAGCCACATACCATAGCATTGAAGAATATGGACATATGTCCCACCACCTGTATATGAGCCACACAACATAGCAATCTGAAGAATATGCTCATAAGTCCCACCAGCTGTATATGAGCCACACACCATAGCATTGAGAATATGATAATAAGTCCACCGCTGTAATATTAGCCACACACCTAGCAATTGAAGAATATCGGACATAAGTCCTCAGCTGTATATGCGCCACACACCATAGCATCTGAAGAATATGATACATAAGTACACCCAGCTGTATATGAGCCACACGCCATAGCAATCTGAAGAATATTGGTACATAAGTCCCCCAGCTGTATATGAGCCACCACACCGTAGCAATATGAAGAATATGGTTACTATGGCCAACAGCTTTGTATATGAGCCACACACTATAGCAATCTGAAGATAAGAGTCACCACTATGGTACATAAACCCTGCAGTGCACATTAGCTACTCAGCCAATGAAGATTCACATAACAGCCGAACATGGGTTAGAGTGGACAAGCCCCAACTGAACATATTCCCACGTAAGCAGTACAAGAACCACACATTGTAACTGTATAAAGAATAGGAAACCATTCGTTTTGACAGGGACAAACGCAATGTTACGCATGCCCCACTAGGAGTACTGAACCACACACTATCAGCATGATGACGCCTTAGATGCATTGATTGATATGAGATGAGCCAATTGACATGAGCCCCATAGCATTAAGGTACATAAATGTACATGTAGCTTCATGAAGAAATGGAAACATTTTTTTCAAGCTCTGAGGCAAGCCATGTTGGGCAATATGCCCCAGAAAGCAAAACCATCCTTATAATCTGAGACAAGCCCCAACGGTACATATACCCCACTAGCAGTACATTGTAGCAATTCTGACAAAAGATAACATTTGTTATAATATGAGCTCAATGCATTTCAGTGTATTAATATTGTGCAATATTCCAGATAGCAAAACCACACCCCACTCTTGAATTTCATAGCAAGATGAATCTATGTATCCTACAAATGTGAATGTTACAAAGTCATTCAATCATCATTTTCACTTTATCCTCTGTTAATCCATGTTGACATGAGAATACACAAACAAACTGACCCCTACCTGCGGAATGCCCAATGATGAAAGAACTGCTTCATTGTAGAATACTCGCCCTCCGTGTCGCCTGTCCGGAAAAATGTCTGCCTGAAATTAACACAGACAAGGGATAATATTCAAAATTAGGACAACCCTAAATTTTCAGCAACATCCCCCCGGCCCCACACAATTTGTTCCGAAGAATGGTAGAGTGGCATCAGTGACACTTTACAAAACGAATATTCCGGTTTGAAATCCAGCTGTCACCGGACATTTTCCCCTAGTGGCTGTACTTGTAGTTGCGCAGCGTTTGAAATAGTGCCAAGCACTTGTGTAGCAATTTGGAGAGGATTATAGAAAACATGTATGCTGTCTATTGTTTGGGTGTACACACTGAAAGCTATGCACATCCAAAAGTGTGTAGCAATCTTGCTCATTTACGGAGCATTTCGCGATGTTACACCAGCTATTTCGAATGCTGTAGTTGCGACGGGCGAGGTCTTCTTCACTTCCTTGTTCCGCTGTGATGCAGTGGATTTTCTGGGGTTCTGGGCTTTGTTACGGGATATTTGCAATAAGTCTCGTCTGTCGGCTTTGAGCATTCACATTGAACATGAACTTCTGCTCCTCCAGGTTCCGAGAAAGTGGTCGGGTCCTGGAGACCACTGATAGTTCTTTTCGGATGAGGACGTAAAATGGCGGGTCCGGGAGCAGGTTGTGATTGGTTTACACCCCTGTCTCAGTATCATCTGAGCACTATATTGTGAGGGAAGGCGTGTTATCGCCGGTGCTCATCCACCTCCAATACGGCAAGGGTTTCTATCGGAACTATGGTGTGACGACCAATACCTCGCCCATGACGCGCATTGTAGTACAGCGGCACCTAGGTAAAACTCCAGTGTCTGCTGGATTTCCAACCTGGAATGTTTGCTATGTATAGTGTCACTGATACCACTTTACAATTCTTTTTTTCTTTTTCTTTTTTTTATTCTTGCATGAACTCTCCTATTCCAAAACTTGAGAACAAATACAGCCAGTTATGAGGTTGCAATAAGTCACCGTCTCTGCAATATTTGAGATTTTGTACTATAGCGCACCACCAACGAGATCTATATTCTGGTGAGAGTAACAACGTTGACATTGAAAATACCGAATGTCTTTCAATTGAAAAATTTAAAGAAAATAATTTAATACACTAATTAGTTTAATATTAGGTTCAAAGTTAAATAGACAACAAGGATTTGGTTTAATTTTCAAAAAAAGAAAAAAGTTTGATCGCTCAGTCAATGTTGCTTCGTATATATATGAATGTAATACATTAACTAGTGTGGTGGCTAGCGTAATCTCCCACAGGAAGTGAAGAACTCCTAAAAGGTGTCATCTAAGCTCACCTTATCAGCATTTGCTTCATTTTACAATTTGAATCCTGATAATGCAGCATGGACAGTCATTCTAAAATGCAACATCTTCCAGCACAGCCTTCATCACCAAGTCAAGGCGAGCAATCGTTACCTGTTCAACCAGCCCAAAAATAAAATTAGGCTATGCATGTAACAATAGAGATGCACTGGAACAAATTATGAAAAAGTCATTTACATCCAGAAGGAAACTGGGGGTGCACATTTAGAATACCGGGTCTGGACAGACAGGAAGGACATGAATTGAAGGCTGAATGGAACTTTGATACCATAATCACATCTTTTGTCTGCATATACTGTTACCTTACCTCAAACTTTGTGAAATGTGAGGTTAATGTCCAACGGAGCCAATACACACACCTGAAGTGGAAGGAAAGCGCCACCACTGTCGACGCCATAGATCACTGGCAGGCGGTTCTGTAGAGCGATGTCTTGCACCCTCAGCTGTTTCTGCACTGTGATTGGATAGCTGGTCCCTCCTTTAACTGTGGCATCATTACAACCAACAGAACACCACTTGTTGTGAACACGTCCAATCACTATGGAAAAAAAAAAATATTGAGGTAAAAGGAAAAGTCAGGGGTGAACATTGAGAAATATGTGATGATTCTTTCAGCAGTTAGGTAATCATTAGGATCAGGCTATTTGCAGGAGATTGCCTGGGTTGTCAGCTGAATGATATGCTTGCACCTCGACAGTTAAATAGTGTTGCCTACTTGTCTGTTAGCATGTCTACCAGTGTTTCCTCTAAAAAAATTAGCAAGCTAGTCAAAACTGCCATTTTTCGCGAACTTTCAAAATTTGAGTGAGTCAAGTTTACGTCTAGGGCTATATTTTTTTTAATGTAATTTTGAATTAAAATCCTCTTTTTAAACCCTTGCTCTCAGAATGCCACTGCGTCAAATTGATAGTTCACTGCGTCAAAATCACGTCATAGTGACTTATAGCAGAAACACTGATGTCTACAGTGTATTACAGATTTACAGTGTTGCCTGAAGTTCTGCTAGCACCTCAACAGTTTATTATAGGGTTGACTGCTGTTCTGTCAGCATCACTACAGTTGATTATAGTGTTGCCTGATGTTATGCTTGCACCTACAGTTTATAACGGTGTTGTTCCGTTAGCACCTGTACAGTTTATCATAGTATTGACTTCTGTCAGTGTCACTACAGTGTTGCCTGCTGTTCTGTCAGCGTCACTACAGTTAATTATAGTGCTGCCTGCTGTTTCGTCAGCGTCAGTAACAGTCAATTTTATTGTTTCCTGCTGCCCATAGTGCTCCACAGTTGATTATAGTGTTGTCTGCTGTTCAACACCAAGCTAGACCATTGATCATTGTTTAATTTTCTTATTATTTTATTATTATCAAAAAATAATCTAGGATATTTAATGACACAGCTCCGCTAGCCGGGATATCACCATACTCCATCCCCATTCCAGCAAACGGTGCTATTTCCAGACAGTCTTCCTCTTGTGCCTGGGTCCAATAGCTTTCTCATCCTATCTCTCGCAAAGAGCTTGTTGTTCTTGACGGAGTGCCTCCTGTGCGCTGCCTCGCTGCCCCCTTGACGAATCCTGTTCAGAGCTTCACGACCTCCTTGGCAGCCCGGTTGTTGTGTCGTCCGTGTGGACAGAGCAGGGTGGAATGGGTCCATGGTCCCATCTAGCTCTTTGAACATCGCTGTCGAAGGAGCCCGTGGTGTAGGCAGTCCCGAGGCCTGACGGATCATTGGGAGATCCCTCCAGCTTCTTGCGAAGCGATGCTTCATCCACTGAGGCAGGAAAACATGATGTAAAAGGTAGAAAGAGTTTGAAAAACAGTCTTGGTTTTATTCTTGCAAGGACATTACCATACAGGTACTTGTTATAGGACCCCAAGTTATCGGAAACTGGAGGCTCCATACAAAACTATCTGCCTGGGACCCTTTCTTCGACTCTGCGTTGGCAGTTTGATTGTAATTATATCCCCGCAGACACTGGAAGTGTTCGGGGATATTATGGTTTTGGGGGTAGCCGCTGCCGCCGTACCGGCTCCGCCGCCGGACGGAAAACTTTAGCGTTAGCGCAATAACTCTTAAACACTTTCCGATTATCCAAAACTGAAGCACACATGTCCGCCAGGTAGTAAAATCTCGGATGAGTTAAGAAGTGGGCATCACTGCAATGCTGAGGCCGGCTTATTTGCATAATTTACGCGAATTGGTCAAGCAGTTGAATTTGAATGAAACTTTGGTGGGTAAGGGACTATAGTGATCCCGAAAAATGTGGAAGGTCATTTTCAACGGTCATCAGAGGTCAATTTGTATGAATTTATGCGATTTTCAAAAACTTTGTCCGATATGAACGAAACTTGGGGGTAGGACTATAGTTGGTCCCGAAAAATGTGGAGGTCATTCTAGGTATCGGAGGCAAATTTGCGAAATTTAGGCGATTTTCCCCCAAATTCATTCAGATTGGACGAAAAACTGTGGGTAGGGCTATCGTTGGTCCCGAAAAATGGGGAGGTCATGTCAAGGTCATCGGAGGTCAAATTGCGAAAATTATGCGAATTTCCAAACTTTGCGATTTTAACGAAACTTGGATAGATGGGGGCTACATTTGTTCCTCAACAAAGTTAGACGTCATTTCAAAGCTATCGGCACCACTCGGGGGTCAATTGCTGATGCATGTGCTATTAACTTCCATGGATTACAACAAAAACTTGGTTGGATGAAGTTATCTTGGTTTCTTGACCAAAATGGGGGTTTTTATGGGTTGTTAGATAATTCTTCCCAATGATTGCTCAGAAGCGGGGGACTACACAGGGGCGGTTTACCCGCCTACACATGAATAGTTCGATTTTGTGGGTACGTTAAATGCTGGTGTGGGCTAATGATTGTCCCTTGTTTTCTTTAGGGCATGGTCGCCTCTCCATGCTCTCAAAAAACCAGTATCTGACTCAAAACTCCAAATTTGAGCTTATCTAACCATCTTTGCAGAAAAACAGCTGCCTCACCTGGAAATCTGCTTTGTAAAAAAAACAGCTCGGAATTTTTGGAAAAAAGCAGGCCAACACATTCCGTGTCCAGTCAAAAAATTGAAGTGGATTTATGATTCCGGTAACCAGAAAACAGCCTGCAGCCGGATGAATTTCAGAAAACTGCAGGCAAAATGCTGAATTATCCATGAATACAGTATTGTGATCCATCAATGTGATGTCACTGTATATAGTGAAGATTGTTTTTTATGTAAGCATGCAATGCTATATGATTGTGTCGGGGCCAGTGCAAATATATGAGGTTCAAGTGGAGGTCATTCATTTACAGACCTAAGATTCAAACGAAAGCCAAAAACCATATTCTTCATTCTGTTCCTTTTTATGGTATTTCGCTGTGCAAGATGTTCAAAACTTGGAATAAGCAGACAGGAGTGGTAGATATATCATCATTGACCAAGCACGACGCAGGATACATGGACAAATTCAGCTTTTGCCTTTCTGATTTAGCAGATGCAAGCTGTTGTCTGGTACCCGAATCCG
Source organism: Sclerodactyla briareus (assembly GCA_026419785.1). NCBI lineage: Eukaryota > Metazoa > Echinodermata > Holothuroidea > Dendrochirotida > Sclerodactylidae > Sclerodactyla > Sclerodactyla briareus. The sequence continues at coordinate 190,995 of JAODTK010002087.1, read as the reverse complement.
GGGTACCACTTTGAATTTTTAAATGGACAACCGACTGTGTTGAACGTGGCATGGTCCAAAAAATTTTAACCCACAGCAACGAAACTATAACAATGTTCCGACAAAAAAATCTGTATAGCCGATTTTACAAGGAATATTTTCCAAGTGAGGCATGCTGCTTTCTGGCCAAAAGATGGTGTAGATAAGTCAAATGCAGGGAGAGGTGAACAGGACTGGGAAGAGAAAAAAATTGAGTTCGAGTCGGATAAACGCTGCTTAATCATTAGTGAATGGCAAGCCCCAGACATGCTGTAATGGAGTCTGCTGAGAAGAATTGAGTATGGAGGAGACGTTCCGTTTTGCTAACGGTTCCCCCCCCCCCCCCCCCGACAGCGCTTCTCACTTAAAGTAGTTTAGAGGCACATGTTTGTGATATGTGGCGGTGATGATTCGTTTCTTTTGTAAGAATATCGAATAGTATTTATAATAGTTATTTGTTACCAACTTATTTATTATTATTATTAATGTTCCGTCTTTACGCCATCTTCAGCGTCGCTTGCCAATTACATAATTGCTCCAGATTTGCTGCTTGGTGATTTGTTTATCATGTATACTTCAGTCTAGATGGTGGTTTTTGCCAGATGCAAGTGAATTTTGTATTTTCGCAATTAATTAATTAATTATGTTGTTCTGTGATTCGGTACAATGAATCGGCTTGACACTTTGAGTTCATTATGCAGAACTCTTTCAATTGTAACCCCCACCCCAAGGCCCCCGGGGGAGGTGGTGATTGTTGTAGCGTCATTACCAGGAATTTAGGATGCAGGATTACCGTCACTTTCTGCCAGATGTCCGTCACAACTCGGAGGAATGAGTGCGTCATGGATCATCACTTTACGTTGGTAATTTTGGTAGGTCCGTTGCTAATCTGCCCAAAAATCGCTATATTCTTACAATAATAATAACACAAGTCCCTGAAATCACTGAGGGAGCGCAAGTGAATTTCCTTAAATGAGTTTTACATTACATAAGAAATAAATCCTCTAACATTTACACTCAACAAAATTGATACGAAACGCATAAAATATAAACTGCATGGCCTTCCCCTTACCAACCCTGAGGATATTGCCAGGCTATATCAATTCTAATTGTGGTAAACATCTCCGAATTTTGAATTATTTTTCTGTCAAAGTCACTAGGGAATTTTCTGCAAAATTAACATCAACGTTCAACAAATGTAATCAATTCAACGTTGGTGGTAAAACGTGTTGTGTCATTGGTTCAATCGGATAAATCCTATATCACAACAAGGCCCTGATTAGTTGTCGGTCAGAATTTTAGCCTCACAGTGGTTACCATGCAGTCCGCCAAATGAGGCTTTCATCATAGATTATACCCAAACTCGAAGCACATGGTACTTGGTAAAAAAAGGGTGGGAAACAAAGCCTTTCAGTATGCCACAACACAGTTGGCCAGTGCCACACCATGTTATATCACTGTCATTGAGCCCATTGATGGCCGCGAGAATAGAGTATGTTTTCAAGATATTTAGAATGGTTCATATGTGTTTATCCTCCAGAAAGTTCGGACGAAAAAAACAAAAAACAAACACAGAATACTAAACTACAGGGAGCATAACAGTTTCCTGGGTATGAAAAATCAGTTTGGCCGTATCGGCGGAATCCTACTCGCCCCGTGATCCGGCCACAGTGTTTGCCTGCTTGCTGTTGTCCATAACCTGAATTTGCGCATCATAGGAGACGGTCACTTTCAAGTGTTGGTACCGTCATTTTTTAATTAGAGCCCTTCTATCAGAAAGACTCATTGAAGCCAGACGACGAGAGGGTGGCCAGCCAGAGGTAAATCCAGGGTAATATTTGGTGGGTACTTTCAGGCAGTTAAGTCAACATTTTTGGGAAGGGGGGGTCCGTCATTTCACTGAGACAGTGAGATTGTATGATGCACATGGTAAAGTGATGCAACCATTCCAAGGGTCAAAAGGTGGGGATTACAAATGAAAAGTAGCTTGCATTATTAGCGCTTCAGAACACAGGGGAAAGGGATGCCTGGTCACACTATAACGGATTTTTATCGGTTATGCTATACGATCTTCTTAGATTTAGGCTGAACCAAGGAGAAGAGGGTCTGTTAGGGTAAAAAATGTCATAAATAAATAGAGCAACCTCACAATATCTTCTCCAAACTAGGGGAGTGTTTTGAAACAAACCAATTCATGAATGACGTCAGTTCGGAGGAAAACGTAAAGTAGTACGCTAAAATCGTTTAGACAACGATAAGAAGAAAATATGTGATTATCAAAACGTAGGGAAGAGTATTTTCACTCAGAAATGGTTCGGCAAAATAGCGAATGACGTACTTTATCAATGTGACAGTGAGATTCAGCCGTCATGACTATGTGGCTGGTATTATTCAGCTGGAACCAAAATTATCGGATCATTGCACGAACGGATATCGCTGTAATGTGACCGGGGCTTAACACTATGAACAGTGTTCAAGAATCGGCACTAGGATACTACAGTATCATTAATATGAAGCAACAAAAATATGCATCCGGGCATACGGTAGGATTTCGCAGGGAGTGAACAAACTGAATGTGTTTCACCGGGTCACACACAATAGGACACTCCTCACTCTTGAGTGTGGTCTCTGACAGCACCGTCTCTGACGGGACCTTGAATTAGGGCAAAATACTTAGTCCAATGTTCCGCCGCTCCAGGTAATCAAGCATACCAGCTGCAAAGGGCAATGGCAGAGAGACTAAGCAAAACGTTGAGGGGGCCGGTGCTTGTGGCATAGGTAGGTCAACAGTACATTCACCAAGTCACGAGCCTCCGGTAGCTACCCGGTTGTGGAAATTAAACGATAGGCCTAGGTTGGTTGAAACTTATGAACAAAAAGTATAGTTACTCAAAATGTAAGTACTGATTCAAAATCATCACAAGATGGAATCACGAGTATTTCTTGAAAATGAGCAGATGCATCCTCCGTACAACTTCGTCAGCAAGGTTGGCAAAACAGGCAAGTTGCAAAACAGAAAGTGATTGTTGAACTTTGTTGTCGTCGAAAATGAGAATCTGTGATCACTTAGGAACCGCCCAATATCTGATGCAGCATAGTATGAGGTTTGAATATTCAAATTTACGAGCCGGCGGGACGTGTTAATCGCCGCACAGTGGCGTAGCCAGCCTTTCGAAAAAACTGGGGAGCGGGAACAGACATTTTTCAGGGGAACAAGAAAACTAATCTAAGCAGGAGCGCCATGGCGTTATAATCGCCATCTGGAGGTCGTGTTTGCACAGAATCAAGGACAAACAGGAGCCACAAGTAAATTGGCGCAGGAGCCTACAAAAAAATGGGTTGCGCAGCCTCCACCCCCACAAATGGAGGGAACAACCTTATCCCCGCGTTTTAGGGATGCATGTATGTACCAAGCTGGGAACCGGGGCATTGTGTGATGGAAAATGTGTAATCGGTGTGCAAAAATTTGAACATTTGCCTGAAGCGATCGTATCGCTGCCCGACTTTAACTTTTTGGCCAGGAGTTCAACTATTTGCGCGTCATCTTAAAAGTTATTTCAGGATTCCCCGACACATCTGGAAAACAGGATCTCACCAGAAGAATGGGACAATTAGCTTAGCTGTAGTTCCACTGTCCCAACCACGATACGATATCGTCATGCCGCGAGAGAGCAGGGAAACTTCCGGTGAAAAAAGTTACCGCGAGAAACATGCGTTAGAAATCCAAGCAGTCTGAAGGCCTAGGCCTAGCTCCTACAGGTCCCAAAATCGAGGTGGTCGAGGGAGGAGGGAACGGACCGGCCGGAGGCTAAAAGGTTTGTGTTAAGATAAATTCAATTTAATTCTCGTGATAACAGTTTTCATAGGTCAGATCGTTATTCAAAACTGGTAGTCGAATACTGACACAAATATTTTTTCGAAAATAAAAATCGCATAGGGAACAAGGTTTTAGAGGGGGGAACGCTGGCACCCTCCCGGGGGCCATGGAACGTGGAGGGGGCACAATGTTTCGAGGGGGGACGGCACCACAATCCCCCCCCCCCCCCTCGCGACACCGCCTCATCGCGAACGAAATCGCCCCTACAGAATGAGACTGCCTAAAAAGTATTGCTCCCGCACGGGGCGGCAGGAGAAATACGTTCGAGACAGCAGTTGTCATCACGTGATTAACGCTGTCCACCCGTATCGATTTGAATATTCAAATCCATGACGTAGGCCTGTTGAAATTCAGGCGGTTCCCAAGTGGGCACAGGACTATCATTTCCCATACACAGACGTACGGAAACAAAGTGATGAAAATGAAAGAACAACCTGGGTTGCTGGCTACAGGAAATAAACTGTTTCCAACATCACCAGAGACCGGAGAGAGCAGAAAAAACTGTAGAACAGCGGAACAATGTCCGGCAAACATCGCATTTGTGAAGCGATTGGGTCGGCGAGAATGAAAAGTACGTAGGCCTATCTTATTCTTAAAACTTGGGCACGTTCTGAATCTCAATTCTCCTCATTCAGGCCTAGCGCTAGTGATTAGTGAAGCTAGGATAAGCCAACGTTACAGTCTCAACATATAGACTACAGTGACGTAGGCCTAGGCATGTAAGGTACACCAAGTGTCAGTACAAAGGACTTTTCCTACACTGCATCTTTGTGCTCTTGTTTTTCTTATGTTCTTTTTGAGTCGCTGCATCTCTCGATCTGTGCCTTCCTTTCTTAATTCCGCTGGTGGGTGGTATTAGGGGGTGATGCGTAGTGGGGTGTGTGATGAATAGTAGATAGGGTGATGAAACTAGTTCACGAACTGACACCTGTGAACGCAATGTTACCCATACCTCCACAGAGGGTTCATGGACAATCCCTATCCAGCTTACGATAACTGGCAGTCCGCTAGCTCCTGCGGCCTCACGATCAATTACTGCCTACTTTCTCATTCCCACCAACTTTTGCCCATTAGCTTCTTATCCTTCCTCAATTTTTTCCCCTCTTGTCAATATGACTGGTGTGCAACTTCCAAAAATCCGTTCAACGAAATGGACAACTTTCGGCTGTTAAAACTTTTCCCGTTACCCACCCCTGTTACGGTAGGATCGCTTTTGCACAAACAGGGTTGTCAGCGGCCCTCAGAATTTTACCTAAGAATATCAGCAAACTAGTCTTAAATCTCACAAAAAATACCTTAATTCTCGTCCATCCGAACCGGACCTAAACCGAAATATGTACTTAAGACGACAAAGAATCATCACCGGATAAAACAACACCAGTAAAGGAAGTAAAGACATGCCAATATTCTGCTAATATAGCAACCCCAGTCAATCGAGTGACATCCATAGAAGACTGAGTGTCGGCTCTGTATTTGCAGCAATGGAACCGCCGTAATGCTGGAAAATGCACCCCCCCCACAACTTGAAGCCTATGTGCAATTACATTGCCCCTGTGTACGGAGGCACGACGGGTCATTTCAATCATCGTTTTTTTCCTGAAACTCGTAGTAAATAGAAAAATACATTCTGCCGAAAATTGGGAAAAATACCTAAAAAATACGATAGTAAGCTTTGGACGTACAAATTCAGAGTGAATTATTCAAAATGACAATAACCATTTCGCGAGCATGGGCACTACAGAAGATTCTCAAAGCAGCGGCGGGCGGCGGCTAACACTAACCTCACTGGATGGCCTGCCCCCGCATGCCCATCAACATCATTGTGGCCGGCTGTTGTAAGTTGTTTCCCTGTCCCACCACTTTCCATTCATTGCTTCTGCTTTTGTTTTTTTAAAAATTGTACCTCAAATAGCATTCATGGAAATGGGGCAGGGAGGTGGGGGTTGGGGGAATTAGAGGTAGATCTAAGTGACATATGGTGTCGCAGTCTCTGTAAGCTACCTCCTTTCCCCCCCACCACAAGGCCGGTACCCCTGTAGCGCCGCAGCGGCTGGCCCTCAAAGTTTTTGTTTTGTAGTTTTCGTTAAGGCCCCTACTTTTGGGCGCACCCTGTCGAATAGACAGAACAGCTGGGAAATTCTTGTTTTTTTTGCCACCATCACTATTATTGTCTGGGTAAATTATCATGCCGTTCATACCAAATGGTCTATGGCAGCAATTTGGGCCTCGCTAGAACTATTTGTCAATCAGCTCCATTGTGTCAATACATCGCACAATGCCTAGCGAGATTCCACTTGACGTTGGAATATTGTGGGTCCGTTGCTAGGTATGGGCTCCCCTAGTTGCAAAGGGTTTTGAGCTCCTGGCATTCATTCTCTAAGTTGTCGATTATGCCTGCCTATGTAAGTTTTTTTTCTTCACATTGCCGGGGCCAGACATGGCCAGCTACGTAGGCCTAAAACGCAAGCCTACCTCCTGCAAAATCTGACAGCAATTGCGAAGAACCGATTCTCAAATCTCAGATATAAAATCTTACAGAAATTATTCTTGTATTGCACATAACCCTGCTTCAATTTGCATGTTTGGCAATAGTGGCATCTGCATATTCTGCCGAACTGTTCATTTTTGGGTGCATTTCCCTCCACGGATCCCCCGCCGCGTTTCAATTTGCTGCAATTGGTTTGCCAGCCCAGTCCAGTATGGCGAGTTACTTCTCCGTACATAATGTCTGGGGTGCCCTCAATTGACGTGATGTCAAATCATCCCGGGGTTTACAAGATTTTTTTTAATCGTAAAATCAACCAACATCAAAAAATTATAAGAGTTTTTTTGTGCCCGTTTCTCTGCCAGCGCTCGAGGTTGTACAGTATTAACTTATATGTGAAGACAATCTGGCAGGAAAGTAGATTCAGCTTTAATCTAGTGAATAATATCCCCCCAAAACGGTCGAGGTACCCTAGGACCTAGCTTTTTTTTTTTCGAAGTGGTGTTAAATCCTGGCATAGTGTTTGCGCAGGACTGTTTATGTGAGGGTACCGTAACAACTACAGTCCTGTTCAAGACTAGGTTGAAACGTAGTGGGTGAATGGGATCCCAACTCATATTCAAACATCAATCGCGAGTCGATCAGTGGGCGTATACAGGCCCTAGATGAAAAATAGCAATCAGCAGGGCATTGAAAAAGCTATTTACCAAGATTGCTGAGTATCCATATTACATCGATACGTCGGCAGATCCAGATGACGTTGTAGCCAAAAATGCTGAATATTTGCTCAGGTGCCAGGATCCATAACCTGTTGGTACGAATTCAGAAATCAGTGCCCCGGAGTTAGGGGTGTGATTTTCGTGAATTTTCTGCCCGGTTCCCGTCCAAAAAATTTGGGCGGACACGGTACCCGTATTTTAAAAAAAATGAACCAAAAATCGTGACCGCTATTTCTGCTTTTCAACTTATCCTATGTTGTATAGTGTACAAACTCAAGCATAATTTATCGCTCATTTTTGCACGAGTTAGCCACATGATTTGACATTATAGGCCCCAAGTTTCAGGTTATAAATAAGCTTACCCATCATTCCCTTGGTACTTCCCGCTGACAATTATACTATCCTGTCATTTTTGTTCGATGACTGCCTTTTGGTTGTTACTAAAAAACCCAGGGTCATTTTCACGGTCACGTAACTTTGTCCTAAACCTTGTTTTCCCGATCCCCCCCTGGGCCGCTCGCTCACGGGTCATGCGCTGTGTCGAGTACTTTTGGTCACAGCCTGCCACATGTGTGGAATTGTGGCAGTGCGATGTATACGTACAGTGTGAGTGACTGACTAGTACGTCTGCTGGAAGCTGAGTGTCAGGGTGCACGCTCTGAGCGGTGCGCTGAGATGGAGAGTTCACAACAAAAAGAATTTGTGTAAAGAGTCGTAGTCTTGATTTGCATGGGACCATGCCCCCCAATGTCTGTCGTTTTCGGTCACATTAAATTGTCGTCCTAAGAAGCTAAGAATGTTGCTGACCGGTTGCGGGCACGGGCCGCTGCGCTCAGCTATGTATGCAGGCAGGTGAGCCGGGGTCTAGCCGCTTGCAATGTCTGCTTTGTTTGCGTATCGATCGAGACAATGCCGTAATGATAAAGTAAGAAAATTAATAATTTTGAATGGAAAATTAGAATAGTTTTTTTATTTGCTAACTTTGTTTATTTTACTATATTTTCGGGTATGGTAGTTGCTTTTCATGCCCGGGTCCCGATACGTTCGGGCGGAGACCCGTTTACCCGGAACTCGTCACAGCCGTGACCGGAAAGTACAGGGTGTCGCACTGACCCTAACCTTTATAGTATCTCTGACACTGTGCAACATGTAAACAATGTATGTGTACAGTACTCCTTCCGGGCACTGATTCATGAATAGAGCTAAACCTGTTAACTTAATCAGTGAAACAAGTGTCTATATAGTATCAAGGTGCTTTGCTAACACTCTGCAAGGAGATCAATTACAGAATACCATGCAAAACTCTCCACACTGCAGCTTCTCAATGTAGTGTCATGCTTGAGTGCACTTCAGTGTTGTGGGAGCCTCATGCTGCTAAATTTGTGTATTTTGAATGTCTTCAATCTGGAGAATAAAATAGGAGGAAAAATATTTGTTAGTGTTGGATAGGCCCCGGGAGAGTTGCGGACTGCGGAGAAACGCGAAAAAATCGCGCATTTCTGGTCTTTATCGCGCATTTTACGATCCATGCGCATTATGGTGTTTCTGAATACCAAGACTTTTTCATTAAAAAAATCTCTAAAAACGAAATAACCCAGTTAATAATCAAATCACCAAGGATTGATGGTTGCTAAAGACCTAAAATTACACGCACAGGCCATAGGAGTCTTCATTACTCACCTTCCCCTGGGGAGTTGCGTTCAAACAGTTTTCGATGGCAGTTTTTAAAAGTTATACGTATGCGAGAGAATATCGACATCAATTCGCACACTTCATTGCCAGCCCATGCACTGTATCGTGTCATACATAACTTGACTCGCCGCTCAGTAAACACACTGCATGACCCATATCAAAACAGATCGATGTCCACCCGCGGGATTCCGGTGTGAGCGGGAAAAGAAAAATCACAGGTGAACAGACACTGCATGAGGACTTTAATATTGTTCTCTTGTAAGGTGTAGTGCTGTGCACGGAGACGTCTGAAAGATGCGTGTTACCCTGTGAATTCCTATCACGGAGTCGCCACACTGAAACTCTTCACGTTTACAGGCACTCTAAATAATCGGTGATCCCCGGTGCGGCAATGTTTTCTGGTCAGTTTAATCACCCTGCTTAGACAAGGTGCTCTGATTAGCCAGGATGCCTAATTTTAGTGATGTGGATTGCGATCACAGAGCTGGACTAACCTGTCCCTGTAGTACGTGCACTTGTGTTTATCGGATATCGCTAGTAATTAGACCATCGGCGGTTCCCTGATCGATATAAAGCATGGAATGTGCGGGGCTCCTGTTATGTTATTGCTGTATGCATGAGCGCATCGCTTTGGAAAAATTTGTGATCGTGTAGTTGGCGGAGTAAGTTCATCAATTTTTTTTCACATTCGCCAATTTCGAATATTTTCCAAATATCGGTCAAGTTACGCGACGTTAAAAATGATCTTTGAAGAATCGATTGTTTCTTAAATGCAACTTCACAATGGTTATGTTGTTACGTAGAACTTAGAGATGATTACATGTTTTTGCGACTTTTGGCAGGCCTAATTGCGATTCTTCCTTTCTCCAAGAGAGCATCCGTGCTTTTGTCATGTGTTTGAGTGTTAATAAATAATGTACTTCGAATTCCGAATCGCAACCGAGGACCGATCGCGCATTTTGCCTTTCTTTGGCATTAATCGCGCATTTTGGGAAAGGGAGACGGCATTTTGCCGTTCAAATCTGCAAAATCCCGGTGCCTAATTCTGGCCTACTCGATAGGTGATTGATCCATGATTGCTCCATTAAAACTGTCGACTAGTTTTACGGATTGTTAACGTTAGTAGATGTTACATTACAAGTGTTTACTTTGCCTATTAAATTAATGTTAACTTTCATCATCCTTGGTATCTGTATGGTACTGCCACAAACCACATAGCTATGCGTCCCAATGGACCCAACCACGCGTTATGCATACATTTAGCACAGAGACTCAAGTATCAGTAAGACCGCCCTGTTGGCTATGTTGAAGACCGTGAGCATAATATCACTTGCTCCAATCCTGGCCCCCGTTCTCATGTCTTCTCTACATGTTTTCTCCACACAAAAAAATGTTGGTTAAGAACATGAATATGTATCCTTTTTCTCTACAACACACGTGTACAACCTAGAAAGCTTTAAGCATTTTGATGCAGTTGAATGTAAATACATGACAGGGGTCATTTTAATGATGTATACTGTTGTCATATCAATCCATTTAACACTATTGCCTCCTACTTCTGAAACGTGTGCCACACGTGTAGTGTTCGAACCTTACAAAGTGTTTAGTGGGCATTCCTGATACAGTTGGAAATATAAAAGTCTACTTTCTAAAGTTTGACAGATCATTATGACAATGCTGCTTTGATGTTGAATACATTTCTAATTGTCATATAGGGGTAATTTATTCAAGTTTAATACAACAAGAATACAGCATGGTTAGAAACTCAACCCTATGTGTTTAGAATGTCGAAAGTGTTATTTTTCCTAATGCAGTGAAATAGAGTCCCTACCCACCTCCCTCCCGTATCACTGTTTATCATTTCTATAACCTTTGTTTTGGCATCCAATGGAGACAATTTGAAAATCCTACTCATTCATGGGTGTACTGTCACCAGATCATAAGTTCTTCCCTTGACATAATATCCCAGAAAAGCATGTTAATCACATATTTTTCTCTTATTTTTATTCCTTTACCCAAAGCCTCCAGGAAGGCCCTAGCCTTCACTGTTTATCATACCAGACTGTGGTTCAGAAATGCGGCCGTCATTGTGATTTTTGCAAAAATCGGGTTCATCAGAATGCATGTTGATTAGTTATGTGTAGTAGACTGTCAGCACTGCGATGAATTGATGGTATACTCACAAATGAGTGTAGAGACATCATGTTCTCGTGTTTCTCCAGTTTGCTCATTCACTGCTACACAAAGGTTCCCTTCAGGGCAACTCAGGATGGTTGCTACCGCGTCTCATTTAATTAGTCTTGATAAAAACTGACTGCCGTCAGTTCAACCGAAGTTCCTAGGACTTTCCGTTACGAGTTATCGTCTTTTGAAGTTTGTGTATTGTGAACTGTGTATGCACAGAACGAAATTCTCCCATCATGCAACGATAAGAGTTCATCTACCATTCTTGCGGGTGTTTATTCTATTGCCATTCTAACATTTTGTCATTACTTTCGAAAAGCATTTGTCTATGGGGGATTGTTTGTAGTGGGTTTAGGTGTTGATGGTTTACTTACTCTGGTGATAGAAATGACAACAGAAGTTCTGCTTAATGTTGACTTATTCAACAAAATGAAACAACCAACTACATAACATAATTTCCTGTGTTGTCCATTGTTTGCTGATGTCATGCATATTGTTGCAAGTGGGATTCTCCTAATTCTCTTGCTTAATGGACCCAAAACTTCAAAGACCAAAACTCCACATAAGAACATTCTATTGAAAGGGGTACAGTTTTCTATTCTCCACAAGGTAACCTATGTGTATAAGCCTGCAGTTGTCTTTAAGGCCACTAGGAAATGAAATAGGCTCCTGTTTACAGTTACAAGTAATGAGATGATAACGATGCGGCATGAATCGGAGTACACTGGCCGCTCGAAGGTGACGTGTGTGCAGAACAATCTTTGAAACTGACAAAAACGGCACCATCCTGACCAATACAAAAACTAAGTTTGCAGTTGATACTGGTCGACAGTGACAGCTGAAATGATGGGAGGAATGGTTTGCACTTCAAAAGAAACAGTGATGTGACAGTTTAAAGTAGGGCCGTACGATAGAGCTACAGGGAGAATCTTTCTGGCTGTTTAGTGGTGAGCAATGCATGCACGCTAACAAAGGTAAGGATCATTTCAACCCACTGCCTAAGTGCCTATACAATTGACGTTTGAGAGATTGCCCAATTCGTGTGTCCCAGCTCCATTGATTTCATCAGTAATTTTGGTTTGAACTGTCCCAAAAATTTGCGCACTCCACAGCAGTCTGGACCTGTCAGTAAATTTTTGCAAATTTCTCAAGGGAGTGTGTTATTGCAATTTTGCAAAAAACAACAACAATGAACCAATCAGAGAGGTTTTTGCTATTGTAGGCTACACATTCAGTGTTGACCTGTAATTGGACAGTGCGCAAGTCAATGTGTTACATATAGTAAGTACTTTGCACAATTCTTTAGCATTTGGATGCTATTCACAATTGAAAATCCCCAAAATGGGTCATAGAGTATACTGGTTGAATGTTTGCATGGTGAGTGTTTCTCCCATGACCAGGTCCGATGGCTGAAGCTTTTCCACGGATAGGTCCTGTCCACATAAACCTATTCCTTCTCTCTCTGCAGCTTTCGTTTGGGAGGGGGGGCGGAGGTTGTTATTGGTCAATTCTGGAATCGAAAATTCCTGCACTAGCATTGAACATTACAATTCACCCTTCACACATAGGCCTAAGTACTGTTATTTACTCTCTTCAAGGCTAGTTTGGCGTTTGAAATTGGTCAATTCTCTTTCTACATCCCCCTACCCACCCTTCCCCCAGAGAGTAGAATTCTTGAATGTTGCAGGGAATCCCATTTAGCTCATAGGAGGAAACAATTTTTAATATTGCAAATATCTGACTAGAACACCATCGCCTGGCGGTAAACTGCCAACATGTATATCCCCACTTTCGATCAAACAGACGGTACATTGTTCGCCTGTTTTTTTATCAGAAGAGGCTTTATGACCCAGGGAAGTAGAAGGTTGGTTCCAATGCCCAAACCATGTCCGAATATGCCATCTTATGCTAAATCGGTTCAATCAGAAATTCACAAAATGGCCATTGGTGGGGTCCTATGGGGTGAGATTAGGGTCTGAAAATTGTTTTTGTTCCGAAACATGCAAAACTGAAAGGAATCATTTACTAGTTTGAAATGTTTAAAAAAAGTTTAAAATGGCCGCCAGGTTGGGTCGTAATTGCAGAAATAAAAGTTGGGTCTCAAAACAATCGCCATGCCTCGAAACAAACAAATCAGCGGAAAATTCTGTTTTGTAGAAATTTAACAAAAATTCAAAATGGCTGCAAGGTGGGGGTCGTATGGGGCAAAACAAAAGTTGGTCCCAAAATGATCGCCATGCTTCAGAATGCACAAATAACCTAGAACTCGGTTTCGCAAAAATGAAAAAATGGCCGCTGTCAGAGCAGTCATGCATGCCCCACTGTTTTCTCCCATTCAAAATTTGCGAAAATGAAAGTTGGTCTCAAAATGATCGCCATGCTTCAAGACAGGCGAATAAGCAAATAACTCAGTTTCACAAAAATCCAAATGGCCGCCATCAGATCAGTCGGGGAACACCCAGTTCTTGACCCATTTAAGATTTTTCATCAAATGAATCATGTTTGCAGTTTCATGTGGAACCGACGAAGCACTAGGGAGCATTGTAAACAAACCACTATCAATTCAGTTCCATTAAATCCAAGATGGCTGCCGCCAGAGTGGTGCAGCGATGCCCACATTCAAACTCATCCAAGATTTTTGTACTGGCGGACATGTGTTTAAAAGTTTCGTATCAATCAGACATTGTGTTAGAGATTTATTGCGTTAACACAAAAATCTTCTTGGCGGTGGGCGCGAGACACTCTGCCAAATCATATATCCCCAAGTGTGTGGATATAATTATCCCAAATTCAAAGCATTTCCGCATGAGCTATTTCAGTTGAGGGCGATCTCTACGTCACATATCTACCAAAATGCTCACTGAATCTACGTTCTTACAGCATGGAACTCTATGTGATTACACTGCAATGACACGTCTTCTTTTCTCTCGACAGATGTGGCAATGTCAACTTTGCGAGAAGGTCCCACTGTAACCGATGTGGTGGAGGTACAGTAATATGTTATCCTTCAGCTTCCTGAAGCGTGAAAAACAGCTTCTCATAATTCCATTGGAGATGTTATATATTAACTTGTATATGGTCCGTGAAATAGAATGAGTCATTCTGCTTCATTGGTAGTAAGAATGGAATTTTCTCAAATTTTCAGAGAAATACTGGTGAGTTTTTGTTAGTGTCTGGTCATTTTTTTTGTGAAACTGCATGCTCATAATAGCACTGACTCAAGATTTTGATGTTTCTACTTACGACTCAACATATATGTATTCGACATTTACAAGCTATTATCTCCATGTTCATTATTTTGGCTAGGAATGACAATCATGTTATTATTTCTGGGATTGAAAGTTTGCTCCATAATGATGGCTTAAGTCTGTGACTGCAGTCTACTTGATTAAACCCATGAAGTATATGTCGTCATGTGAAATATGACTGACTACATACTTTCCCAGCATAGTTTGTCTGAGTGTGGTTGATGGAATTCAACTTGTAAACCAGGGTTAGTTCAGCCACTCTTCCCTGTCTCAATATAATAATAATAATATACAGTGGCTTTTTCCCACAGGCTCAAAGCGCTTCACAGATATCTCCCCTGATCATTAGTGACTTGTCACACCCGTACTAGGTAGCATGCATTTCTGCTTTCAGTACGTCACTTCATTGTGTCCCCCGGTGGGACTTCCCAATAGGGCAGCCACATACAGCGCTCACTACTCTTCACAAGGCCACCTCTCCGAGTACCCACTTTTACAGGTGGGTGCGTGAGACAGTTCAGGAGACATGCCTTGTCCAACAGCACTGCGGCAAGTCCCGGGCTTCCAATGGGCTCCGAACTCAATCAATGGTTTTGCGGTCTGGAGCTCTACCGACTGAGCTAATCCGCCTCCCGCTAATATGTCAAAATATACACAGTACAGAAAACTGTGCCATGGTCTGCACATCCTGATATTCATGCCATCTTCTCTTGCAGCCAAGAGTCGCAGCAAGATTAAGGACATGGGCGTTGCTATCGGGAAGCAGATGGCAGAAAAGAGCCATGGACTCTTCAGCGCCGAAGACTGGCAGTGCAAAACGTAAGCCATTATATGGTGCTTGCCTACATGTGAGATTATTATATCCCCACTTCGGGATATTATGGTTTTGCCTCCGCTGTGTCCGAATTTTGTGTTAGCGGCAACTAAGTCTTTACCTTCATTCATTGATCTGTACCTTGGCACCTTCCGCCCTTGGTAAATCTCGGAGAAGTTTGAAAGTGGGCTTTGGGCTATGACTGCTGTCCTCTATTCTGCAGGTGTTTTTTACACAAAAGAAATAAGTTTTCCATTCACACGCAACCCTGGTGGGTGTGGACTTCATTCAGATGGTTCCAAAAAACTTGGCAATAATACCAAGGTCACCAAAGGGTCAACTTTGTGGAAGAAATGGAGTGTGTCTGATTTACACAAAACTCGGTGGGTGTGGAATTTTGTCATGGATGCCCTCCTTTCCGATGTAGGCCTATAATCATTGATAACCATCATTGCCTTCTATTGTTCAAAAGGGGGATTACATGTTGGCGGTTTACTCGCCAGGTCTAGTTCTAATCTAGTTTTATGGGTTTGTGGGTGTCGCCAAACTCGCCATCCAAAAGCAGTATGGCAGAGAAGAGCTACGGACTCTCTGGTGCCAGAGACCTGCTGTGCAATAGATAATGGGTCATGGTCTTTATTATGACTGAGAGAATATATTTGTGAAACTTAAATGATGGAAGGTTCCATTCTTCAAGTTTTGGGGGCACTCTGGTGAATGGACAGACATGCTGATGTCAAAGGTCAACAAACAATAAGTTGAGTGTACTTTTCTGATACATTAGTGGAGAATGGAATCTTTCAAATTATCCCCAAAAGTGAGGAAACATTCCACTTGTCTTTCTTGAGTACTGTAAGTAGAAGGTCATTCATGTTTATAATTAGAACATACTGTAGCTTCCTAGAACTTGGAACTAATACTGCTTGCATAGTGTGTGATTTTCCACAAAAATCAATTGTTTCTGTACTCTTCATACGGAAATTACATGTACGCACCAAATCTTATTCCAATTGGACCACCATTCTGGATTTGAAGTATTTACAAGGGCTTCTGACTTTGGCTTTTGCTGGTCTCAAATTACCTGTAACTCATGAGGGGGAATCATGTACTCATCATGGGGAATACATAATCTATTTCACCAACTCTACCAACGACCAAATATACTTACCCATTAACCCCAATTATGCCATATAACAAGTATCTGGCTATTTCACAGAGTTACTGGCTGGCAATCCCAATCGTTCTCCTCATTTTGCCATTCAAAGTGTCAAGTATTTGGCTATCCAGTTTTGCTCGGAATTCACAGATTCATATTTCATAAACGACTTGAGTATTGTGCAAACCAAGTATGAGCTTGATCCATCCAGGTGGGATCGCGTTATCATGTACAATTAGGCCAGACCTCACTCACATACACACACATGTGAACTGTCTAATAACTGCATCACTTTTCTGATTCTCTTGAGGTTTAAAAAAAGCAGCACTGGTGACTTGATTGTGGGTGAGTTGGCAGTTCCCATGTCGGGCCACTCTCCACTCCCAAACCCTGCTCCAATCCTCAATGTTTTTTGCACATTTTTTTTCTGTAGTTGTGGCAATGTGAACTGGGCACGAAGATCCGAGTGTAACTTCTGCAAGATGCCAAAGATGGGGAAGGTGGAGTCCAGGACTGGTGAGTGCCATTGTAATAGACACCCCCCCCCCCCCCCCCTCTCCTGTTATATTGGGCTGAACTGAGACATTCCAATGCTCAGCACTCTTGTTGAAATGAATTGCTCAATTTCCCCTTCTGAGGTCACATGCATTTAATGAATCGTGGAATTGGTGTGCTTTAAAGTGCCAAGAATTGCCATAACCATGTCACTAATCGCCATACCATGTCAACAATCGTTTACTCAAGTCCATATCCTGTCGCGAATATCTTCTCAAGACAGCCTTGCTCTAGCACATGATCTCTAATACAAACATTCTGGTGTCTGTATCTGAGATCCTCCAATGTTGTTGGGCTTTATTATTATACTTCCTTTGTTGGTAAGTTTTTGCACGGTGCTGCTGATAAATTTTTCTTCATGAGCCATCTCACATATGAGATGTTCCATTAAAAACGGGCATTAACACAAGCCCGAGGAAATAATGGACGGTGGTGGTTCGCCTGTGAAACTAACGCTTGAGATGGCAGCAGATTGCTTACAAAGTCTGTATATTAAAAACGTAATGTATTACCCTAATTTTCCAACTCCTTGCTTGTTCTTGGGTTTTCTATTTATTTGAAATAACATGTGGCAACCCCCTCCCCCCCCCCCCCCTCGTGAATAATACAGATGATTGAAACCAAATGCCAAGTCCCCATCTCCTTAGTGCAAGAATCACACAAAAGCCCACCACTACTAGCCCCTCTACTGTAATATGGGCCTTCACCTCCAGTGACTTATAATGAGTACATACTACAGTACTAATTACAGATTCACTTCTAATTCTTTTTGAAGGTTATGGTGGTGGCTTCAACGAGAGGGAGGGTGTTGAGTACAACAAACGTGAGGAGTCAGATGATGAATATGACGAGCTAGTCTCTACCTCTTTCTGGTATTCTCCTAGTGATGGGCTATTCCTTCTGTGTATGTATTACATGATTAGACTGTATCACGTACTTAACATGTACACCGTACTGTGGTTTAGACATGTTCACATTCACATAGACATGTGGTACATTTCATGAACATGTATTACATAACGTAGACCTTTACATGAACCATAAGACGTATGCAGTATATTTCCATTATCCCCTATTACAAAGACAGGTATTGCCGTATATTGACACTATCATTATTACAAAAGAAGGTATTGCAATATATTGACATTATCATATACAAAGACAGTTATTGCAGTCTAATTGACATTATCATATTACAACGACAGTATTGAGTATTTGACATTATCATATTACCAGACAGGTATTGCAAGTATATTGACATTATCAATATTACAAGACAGGTATTCAGTATATTAACATTGTCATTTACAAAGACAGTATTGCAGTATATGACATTATCATCTTACAAGGACAGGTATGCAGATATTGACATTATCATATTACAAAGACAGGTTATGGCAGTTATATTGACATATCATATTACAAAGATAGGTATTGCAGTATATTAACATTGTCATATTACAAAGACAGGTATTGCAGATAATTGAATTATTCATATTACAAAGATAGGTATTGCAGTATATTGACATTATCATATTTACAAGGACAGGATTGCAGTTATAGACATTATCAGATTACAAAGACAGTTATTGCAGTATATTGACTTATATATTACAAAGATAGGTATTGCAGTATATTGACATTATCAGATACAAAGACAGGGGGGGGATATGCATATATTGACATTATCATATGACAAAGACAGGTATTCTATTGCAGTATATTGACATGATCATATTACAAAGACAGGTATGCAGTATATTAAAATTGTCCATGCATACAAGACAGGTATTGCAGTATATTGACATTGTCATATTACAAAGACAGGTATGCAGTATATTGACATTATCATATTACAAAAGACAGGTGTATTGCAGTATATTGGACATTGTCATATTACAAAGGACACAGGTATTGCAGTATATTGACATTGTCATATACAAAGACATATTGCAGTGTATATGACATAATCAATATTACAAAGATAGGTATTGCAGTATATTGACTGCAATTGTCATATTACAAAGACACAGGTATGCGATATTGACATTGTATATACCAAAGACAGGTCTATTTGCAGGTATATTGACATAAACATATTACAAAGAAGGTTATGGCAGATGATGACATTATCATATTACAACGAAGTATTGCTGGTATAGTGACATTATCTATTACATACATGACAGTATCAGCGTGATCACTAGACAGTATTTCATAACATAGACAAGATTACATGACTAGACATGTTGTACAATATAGAACACATATCACATTACATAGACATGTATTGAGTATATTGACATGTATTACATTATGATTACATAGACTTGTATCACATTAATAGCCATGTGTTGCCATATTTATTGACATGTATCACATTACATGCCATGTGTTATTACCATATGTAGACATGTATCACATGATCGACCACCTGTAGTTCCTATCCTCTACTACACTTCAAAGACCTGTATCAAATTCTACAGCCTTACAAATGTTCAAAAACATTTCAAGCTCACTATCAGCACTCCTTGAAGTATTGAATACATGGCCCTTTCTCTCTTCAGTTCCCAAATTGGGGGAATTTCTTGGCGAAAGTCTGAGGAACCTTGGAGTCATTCCAATGTGTGTACCTGTAAGTCAGTGTGTGTGTGGTGTTTGTGATGATTCCTGGCTTGGTGACATGTAAAGTCGCCCCCATACCCATGGTCTGTACTTCCTCATATGAGTACATGAACCCAATTGTTTTGGGGTCAGGTCGAAGGTCATCTGAGGGTTCAGTAGAGGTCACATTCTGGAAACTTCTTGAGATGATTCCAGAACGCTTGGTCTGAGCAAGTTGAAATTTGAAATGCAGATTGGTTTTGCCAATTGGTAATTTGGCAATTTTTGGGCTTGTTAATAACGTGATGATGTAAAATTCGAAATGAATTACATGATGCCTACCGTCACTTCTGGGATCAAGTCAAGGTCATCTGGGTTCAACTGAGGCCAAAGTCTAGAACCTTGTTAAATGATAAGTCCCGTATTCATGATCTGATCAAGGCTGAAACTAGATGTGTAGCTTTCTTTCTCATGATAAACTTGTAGCAAGAACCCTATTGATTTTGGTGTAGACCAGAGACAAGTGTAGTCCAAAATGTTTGGGGGGTCAAATCCAGGTAAAAAATTGGTATCATCCGTCTTATGGGGAGTATAATAACCCCATTGTCCTTAGAGTAGACCCAGATTTTCTTGAGGGGGAAGAGAGATTTGTGGAAAATAGTCTGGCAAATTTCGACCTGGTTAACATGAATCTTCACCTCATCTGGCTGGATGAAGCTTAAACTTGTCATGTGCGATCACATAATGAGTTCATGAAGTCCCACAGTGTTAATGGTAGGATGACATCAGTCATAGAACCAATAATGTAACATTGTGAAGAATGGATAATTTAGGGTACCACTTAAGTATTTGATTTGCATAATGGAAATTTTAAACGTTAGAGAATTTTGTCCTGAAACTTTTGTGGATATGGTTCCCCTTCTAGTCTCTGAGGAATTGGAACATGAATTTGGGGTCTCTGGGGTCCATTCCACAGTGTTCCAAGTAACAAAATTTAGAAAGTGTCAGACTTCACAGAAGGTGGATGTTGAGTAGTAATCCAATGTTTTAAAGTTTATATGGCTTCCCAGTAACCTTGGTGGATGAGAAGAAGTTTGTGTATCTATTTATCTGGGTCTTTGAACATTATCTAATAACTCTAATGCACTTCAACTTAAAAAACTTTACCATCCTTCAATTTCAGTTTGGCAGGAAGAAGAAAAAGTTCCGGGGCAAATTGCCCACCCCTCCCAGACCAAAGGATGACGATGATGAAGTTGTGGAGGAAGAGGAAGAGGAGGAAGAAGATGATTACAATGACCCTTGTGCCTACAACTGACCTGAATCAGATTAAGAGGAGGTATGTGATGTTTATTTGTTTTAGTTAGTGAAGAGGGTCAGGAAGGACAACATCCTCATGGAAGACCCAGATGCCTAAAGAATTCGCCCACAATTCTTGAAAAACGAATCAGACTGTTCTTGAACGCATTCACACTCTTAGACAGAACAACATCTCCAGGAAGGCTATTCCACTCATTATAACCTGCAAGGAGAAATATTTATGAATGTCCAATTTACAGTGCTTGCCAGGAGCTTCGAGGCAATGGACCCCTATTGGTGGTAACATTGGAAAACTCAACTAATGGTATAGGCATCATCAGAGATATTATTAATAATACAATTTTTATATACGCATTCCAAAGATCTCAAGGCTGTACAGAGATGACGTGCCTTGTCTAGTGCAGGTGGGGATGAATGCTGATAAAGTGTTCTTCCAAAGGTTTCAATAGAAAGCGAATAATTCCATGCAGGATTTCCAATCTGGAGCTTTGTGTCAGTGACACTTTTCTCTACTCTTCTTCGTAGGATGAGGATGATGGTGACTTGAACAAGTACGCTCTCACAGTGACGAGGATGACCCAAAGAATCCAAGTCGACAGTGGCCCCGAAGGCATCGCGATCGCCCTCGAGGTCATCCTCTCGGGGCAGCTCGTCCTCCTGTGACTCAAAAAAGGGCTCACGGAGTGGGATCCCGCAAAGCTCTAGGTCAAGGTAACAGGAATGGGTAAACCGGTCAGGACTCTGGTGTACCCATTGGGTAGTGTAGCCCAGTGGATTTGTTGAATTCTGCATCAGATTCAGAGGTCCGATAGTCCTCTGTTCACTAAACGGCAGTGGTGTTTTGGGGTGCTCGATTGAGAAGTCTGCTTCACTATGCAGATGGTGCCAGCGTCAAAGAGGCTTATGTGGTCCTCAATACCTACCACATCAGGGGTGGGGAAGTCAGTCTAATATGGATTGCCTAATGGTGCATCAATTGTAGAAGGTCTTCAAATAATAGTTTGTACACTGATTGTTTACTATTTTGACTGTAATATGCAACAACTCCATTATTGAATGTAAATCCGTTGAAATGCTCTGTACTGTTTTGAAAAGATATGGGAAAAATGATTGTGTCAATCACAAGAGGCGCCAAGACAGTGGACATTTCCCCCCCCTATGTCCGCTGCAATTTTGCGTGGACGCACTTACTTTTACCACTAACCTGTGCAGTATGCAATAACCACTAGCAGAGGTGCCCACCTCCAGGCCAGACAATTATGTCAGATCTAGCTAGCTGGTGAGTGGCATTTTGGACAGGTTAGTGGTAAAAGGTAATTGCATCGCTTATAAATTGCCATAACTGGGGGTTTGGGGTAATTTGGACCATCAGAGTCACCTACCATATCATTCAGAGACGGATACCCAAAGTATTTCTACTTCCTTCCTGAAGGTCTGGTAGCAGGTCCAACTCGAGGTCAAGGAAGCGCAGGCGGTCCTCCTCTGGGTCAAGGTCGCGGTCCCGCTCGAGGTCCAGGTCCCACTCCACCGACCACTACGAACCCAAGAAACGGCGATGAGAGAGCGCGATGCTGTCACCTGTCAAAGGTTTGGCGGTAACCTGTATCTAAATGTGTCATATCTGTGGTCTTATTGTATTCTACAACCCAGAGGATGGGGTTCAATACCCAGTTGGGCCTTACCAAGACTTTGAAACAGGACTTACTGTCATTGTCCATGGTACGCCTGAATAGGATAGAAATTGTAGGCCCCACAACTGTTAAAAAAATCATGTGTGCACTGTGACTAACCAGAAGGGTGAAAATGGAGGCCTAAAACCTTAAAAAGGCAAACGGTTGAAACTTAACATTTTGTTGATATGGCTATTACTGATCACTGTGTTTTGTGTGTGTCATGCTTGTTAGCAGACTTGCTCCATAACTGCAAGACTGGTTTTGATGGAGACTGCGGTATGAAGTTTGTCAAACAGGTGCTTGAATTCAAATTCCAGCATAATAAGTTGCATAATTTACACATTTGTATATTCACTCAACTCAGGCCTGTGGCGATTATGATCGGCTCGTCTTTTTCCCTGTCGTCTGTTCCACAATTATTTAATTGCCCACTCCCTTATACGGTGTTTGATAGATCATGGTGAAAGTTGGTCATCAAGTTGAGAGGCATTTTTTGGGTGTTCATTAAATTTTGGGTCCTCGAATTGGTCACTGCTCAAGTATTACTAATTTGCATATTTTAGGCAATTTTAGTCACATTTCCACAAAACTCAGTACGTCCTCATTAATCAATCAGTTCTAATGGATTTGAAATTGGACATTTCAATTTGATTAGTGCCATTGATAGCAAGCACACTTAGTGGCTGGCCAGCTATACCCACCTATATATGCTTTGAGATTTTGCTGTTATAATCTATAAACTGACAATTTGCTCTCCATTGACCTCTAAGATCATGCTGGTTGGAACATAATAAATGCAAAATGAAGCAACCACTGATCGTGAAAAGGCGAGACATGGGGTTCGAGATCCCACTTGTCTTAACACATTTCACCTTGGAATCACATGGAATGAGGCGGGCGCCACCGATAGACTATCCACAGTAAAGCATACCATTTTGCACTCCCATAGAAGATGTAATGAAAGATGTTATATTTAGAGAGAATTCAGTGAAATTCTTCCTTAATTTTATCTTGTAAATAATTGTTGTAAGTGCATTCACTTCACATTGCAAAAGTTTATTGTGCCCACACCCACCCACCCACCTCCTCCTCCCCCCAAGGCTTCATCACATTTTCAAGTTCTCCAGTCGGTGCGTGTAGTGCTGGGACAGAACATTGCGACTCACAATATGAACATGCTTTCTCCATATGGAGAGATATATTGTACTTACGCAAAGATTCTCACAGTCCTCTGTCACCTTATTGAATTACTGTGTAGCATTGAGCCTGCGATGTTGAATTCATCACACTTGCCAGAGTTGAAAGAACAATGAGGTTGGCGCATGTGCAAATAGATATGACATGCTATTTATTCTATTTTGAAGTAGCTCTAATTCGTTTCCAATTCGCTAACGATCTTCCTTTGGATTTACCGTTTTTCTCTTCCCTTGTTCTCCTTACAGATTCCAGCTTACATGCTTGAGTAAGTCTAAAATAAATCAAGTAAGTGTTGTAAGGATGTCAGTCAATGCTCTTCCAGTAAACATGTACATTCAATGTGATTTTTTGTGGTTGCAATTGCTATCCAGTATTATAATGAACTAGATGTTGATAATTGCAGGGGAACCACCTCCATGCGCACTTCTGAGAAAAGCAGAAAGAGGGAACAATAGCTTTCAGCTATCCCCAGAGCCCTGAGAGATGTGCAGGCCAACAGGTCTTCTTGCAGCGGCCAGCTCAATTTTCAATACATGGTTGCACGGGGCATAACTCACTGTGTTTTGTTTGGGAAGGGCATGAATTGAATTGAATCCACTTTATTCCAACCTTCTTGCAAAGACATAACATAGTGAGACATAATTCACATTGTACAACATTAAATAATTTTGTTACAAAGACACAAGTAGTATCAATAGTAATAAGGTTGGGGAGTTGGAGTTTGCGATGAAGCTTCCAAAAGCTTGTGGAACGCAAACCCCCGGACGAACTCAGTTTTGCCCTGTGAACATTTCTTCACTGGCCGTGGCTGCTGCTGTGGGGGGTGGGGGAGGGGGTAGGGGCATAGTTGACCTATGGTTGCAACAGAATGTTATGTAACTGGATACCGTAACAGTTGTATTTGCACTGCGTATTAATATCCAGTCCTTATATAGTGCTTTTTTCCACATGCTCAAAGTGCTTCACAGATATTACCTCTGATGATCAGTGACTTGTCACCCGTACTATACAGTATGCACTTCTGGCTCCCTCTCTCCTGAGTTATGCACCTGCTCGATTATGCAATGTTATGTTCCAGTAATCGTGAGTAGACAGCGTTACCGGGGATACTCTTCACTTAGGAGTACAGAGGGGAATATGTGAGTTGGCGTTTGCGAAAGATTCATGACTACAAGTTCTGGACACCTTGACCACACTGGGAAAGCTGGATTATTAGCAGTGATAGTATAAACTCCTTGTGTGTGGAGGGAGGGGGGGGGGGGGGTAGGGGAAGTGGAAGGTCTTGATACATGGCTCCTGGACAGTGTATCCACTAATACTGACAGGATCACTATAATGTCTTTTTAAGATCCATTACTCCTCTTATGTCCTTATAATTTGGAAATGTAAATTAGGAAATGTAACCACATGACTTCAGAACTGCTGGGAATTTGTATTAGGTTCCTGTTTTGTCTGGATGCTAAGGTCCTTTTTTTCTCAGAAGAGTAAACAATAATTGACCGAGGGCACATGGGTCATTGGCCTATTTTGGTTGGCATTAATGTGAGTAGTGTTAGGGAATATCAGCTAAATGTATCAATCCTAGTGCCTCCGTAGCACCAGGCAAATCCAGGGAAATGGAAAAGGAATGAAGTTTGGAGCACACCTGTGAACAGCATTCACTTGCTGTGAATGTCATACGACAGGGCCGTTATGTCCCTGAAACAGCATTTTTCCTTCCCTGCTCCCATGTTGTGCTGAGTGCCAGCGAGAAGGCAGCAGGTACCGTTTAGTCTTTGGTATGACCCGACCGTGTGATTCGAACCCCGGTCTCGCCGGGTGGAGGCTGAACTCTCCTTACAATTGTGGTCAGCACCCCTCAGCCTTGCCTCCGTAGCTCTAGGCAAATCCAGGGATATGGAATTACCTATCTTACGTAACAAATTCTCACATCAATCATAGGAGTTGGCCTGAAGATTTTTTTTTGTATGTACAGCTCGTGGTCTTGAAAGCATATATGAATATGATACGGTGGCATCTGCCTGTTAAATGTGAAACCTGTGTAACCAATGGTATAACCTATGGTACATACACTCATCTGGATTATGCCTTGGGTGGAGGAAGCCAGGAAACAGAATCTCACCGTTATGCATATGATAACTTACATTGTACACCTGTAATTTCCTACTTTATGAGGATCTGCCACTTAGACTTACACTTGACAATACAACTCACAATACCTAGGTTCACAGCCAGCGTGTGTTCGGTTGTGGACACAGCTGCAGCAGGGTCTGGGGTGGATGGATGCTTTTCGTGGTTGTGGTATGGACATGTGGATTTAAAGAGGGACAGATGATTTTAAGGTTAATGGTAGACCCGATCTAATCATATAAATTTGAAAGGCATGAAAGCAGCCTAATTACTACTTATGTCACCATATATGAAAAAAAAAAATTAAAAGAAAGAAAAAAAAAATATGACGATTATGGACTGCATTATGCATACTCTACACGAGACTGAGAGTTGCTTGAATGTTTAGAAACCGAATATCATTCAAACAAATGACCTTTTGACTACAAGAAATATAAGGTGAGCTATCTGTACCATCCGGCACTCTTTTTATTTGAACACCTTTACCTAAAAATCTCAGCCTCGCGTCACGTTAGACCCACAGCTGGTTGCTCCGCCTGGTCATGGGTTTGAATACCAAGGTATTCGATCAGCGTTTTGTTGCAGAAGAATATCATGGGTCAAACCACCTGTCAACGATGTATATCTTTCATTAGGAACCCATTGTCCGTCTGTTTTCTGTGGCACAGAACTGCGATACTCTAAGGTAATATAGGAAGTGCTTGCACCCTATTTTATCAAGTAGCTTCTCCAACTAGGAATCACTGTATCAAGAAATATATCTCACAAGTGGAAAAAAAGAGCCGGGAATACTGCTAATGTAACTCTAATTCTCTGTGTGAATGCAGTGCAGTGTATGAGGAGCAGTATATGTAGGGGTATAAAGTATTAGCTCTTTTTCTTTTATCTTGACTTCAATTTCTAAACCAAAAATTTTAATCAATTTTCATTATATTGTTACATTTTAAATAGTGCTGTATTATTTACTGTCTCCATGACCAACCTTTTTTTGTTCTCATGTTGTGCTTATTACTGAGTAAATATCTAGATACCTGCGGACTTGTACGTGGGCCTCTAAATGTAGATGGGCATCTAGAAATTCTAGCCGCTTGACTGCAGATGATTATTTAGGGGCCCTGGAAGCACGATTGTGAATAGACATTTATGAACCCATGCTGTGTGATTATAGATAGCATGATTGTGGATGGACATCTAGGGACCCAACTTGTGTGAGTGTGGATGAACATCTTGCATGGGGACACTGTTAAAATTGTAGATGGGCGTCTAGATGACCCTGGCCATGTGTTCGGGATGGACATCCATCAGGGATCCTGGTCGCCCCTGTGATGTGACTGTAGTTGGACATCTATTCCTCGAACTATGCCTGCTAGACTTCACTAAAGTCCCCCCAGTCTGAGAAATATTTTTGGATCTTTTTTACCTCTCAAATGTAACTTGAATTCAAATTGAGCAGCAGGTCTAGTAGTATAATTACATGCCGCCGCCTCCCCTCCTTAGCCAGGATTTGGTATTTGCATCCCCTGATATTATACTCTGTTTGTCATGTGTGGAAATCATGCTGCCAGTGTTTTCAACTTTTATACAGATACGATAGCAGATATGATGATTTTTTTGATGGCCTTGTGGTGAGGCATGTTGGTTGCCTCTCCCTGTTACTCTGCAGTGAAATGTCACAGAACTCCACACAGTCTGCCACAGAACTCCACAGTCTGCCACAGAACTCCACAGTCTGCCACAGAACTCCACAGTCTGCCACAGTCCAGTTAAATTCTGAACTGTTACCAATGCACACCCGTTTAGTAACAATGGAAACATGTCATTGGCTGAAAATCCATTTGAAGGCTATACAATTTGATTAGGGCTAATGAGTGCGGTGTAAATATTACAAATTACACATTTCAGATCTTGTGCGCCAATATCCTGCTCAGTTTCAATGCGGCGTACAACCATGTGTTGAGAGCAGCTCAGAGCATCGTTCGTGTGAACAAACAAAATTATGAGAGAAGGGACCTCCCAAGAGTTGTGGGTCCTGAGCACCATTACTCCTTTCAACTGTTGATGGGAAAACATCACATCGTAACTTTTAGTGCCTGTCGTGAGATATACATCCAAATAATTGGTACTCTAGACTCATGATAATAATAGTACCATTGCATTTGAAGAGCAGGAATAATTCTGTGCCAGGGCATTGATCTGTTAATCTCATGTTAGAACGTTTCACAAACCAACTGACTGGGGAAATTGCTTCATCCGAAATGTGGTACTCAGACTCATCAAGAAACTGTTAATGTCACAACCATGGATTTCTGATCACACAACTTTGGAGAGTCCTCCATGCATAATGATTTTCGCATACGACAACATTCCGTTGGCTGGCCCTTGCCCCCACATAGAGTAGACGACAATCACGCGGGTGTATGGAGTTATTGCGAAGCCCATTCATCCCATGCCGACAGAGCTATGTCCACTGTAACGACTACCCCCGGTCCCCCTCCTACGTATACTCGGAACAGATACTATTAGCAGATTTTTTATTCCTTGCCAAGTCAAGGAATCTAAAATGCGAACCAGTGTAGTTGTATGTGATGCCTGGCCTGTGAACACGTATAACTAAACCCCACCTAGATGGATCAACCTCATACTTAGTATGTGGGTTCCCCATAATCATTACATGAACCCTGTTTTTTTGGGGTCAGGTCAAAGGTCAACAGAGGTCAAAGTTCGAAAAACTTGTGAACACAATAGTCCAGAATGCTTGGCACAACAAGCTGAAATTTGGTATGCAGCTTTCTTACGGGAGTATCAAGACTAACCCCTGTTGATGTTTTTTGTGTGTGTGTGTAGATTGGGTCATTTTTGTGTGAGAAACTAGAAAAATAGAAGATTTCGAAAAATTGATATTTCGGCCAATTTTGGCTTGTGAACACAACATGCTTCCTGTATGGTGAATAGGTTATAGAAACCTAATATTGTTTGTGGTGTAGAGGGCTTTTTTCAGTAGACAGTTTAATCTTACATATTTTAAACCAAATTCTACAATTTCTGCTTGTGAACACGGTCATCTGACATCAACAGTGGTCAAGTCTGAAAACCGTGTATACATAAGTCTACAGTTCTTGGTCCAACGAGCTGAAATTTAGTGTGTCAACTTTTTCTTTCATGGGGAAGATAAACCAAACCCCTTGCGTTTTTGGTGTAATTGGGACGTTGTAGAGTTCAAACCGGTAGCACCACCCAATTAACCCACCCCACATGGATGGATCCTGCTCATAACAGGTACCTTGGTTCGCCCATAATATGCGGGGGGGGGAGCACGATGAACCTATTGTTTTGGGTAGATCACAGGTCTAATTATAAAATCTTGTAAACATGTTAATTCGACAATGCTTAGAGCTTGATCGATCAGGATCCGTCAAGGAATCACTAATTCCTCTTGGCTTTCTGGTCCGTTCATTACATTTAGCCTGTATACATACACAACCTGAAACATTTTGCTGGGGAGGGGTGAGCACATTTTAGGGGTTGGACATCCAACTTCCCCATGCGTCCCCTAATGCGTTGGGGGGGTGTTGGGGGCGGGGAAGGGGGGGGGGATACGGCGCTCTGAATTCCGGAAACGGACACAGACCTACACACCAGCCATTCGTGTGGAAAGTTAATGCTACTCTTTCATGCGTTTTTTTCCCATTTGTCTTGAACACTGATGAAGTATGAAGAGAGAACCAGGAAAATCGGAAGAAATAAGGCCTCGGAGGGAATTTAGAAGAGGATGAATTTGAAATTAACAGGCTACGTGAACAGTCAAGGACGAACAGACCAGGTAACGCTTTTGAATTGACTACGACACCCACGACAGCTGGGACTGTGTATATGTCTTTTGCTATTTCCTTACGCGACACCCATTCTCATTCATGACCACGCCTTGTTTACTGGATTTGGGGGGGGGGGGGGGGTTTACTATCCATATGTATTTTGTGTCGATTTATGGGCCGGTTAACGTTCAATTGGTGGCCTCCGCTTAGATAGTTGACAGAAAAGGCGATATCCTCAATTCTACCGGATGATCATGCGGTTGACAGGCAATTTCAAACTCAATTGGGATTAGAAGCTTCTTAGTTTCATCAAGGCTAACCAGAAACCAGACAGCCTATGCCAGACACAAGTGCAAATGGGAAAATGTGCCAACTACCAGCTCAGGCAACAACATTATTCTGAACTTTTTCAACTTTCTTTTCCCAACAAGTATTCTCCAACTCATGTGCGTAGCCAGAACTGTTTTAACAATCTGGGGGCACCAAGGTTTTTTAGGGGGCCCAACCGCCTGTGTACTATCTAAGCGGAGCGCCGCCATGGGTTGTCGCGTAGCGTACGCTCAAATTTTGTGGATTCACAAGCCCCCCAGGTGGCCGGAATGGCCCACTTTTTAGTGTTTTGGCTACAGATACAGGTCCTTAATGTGGATCTCGTGTTCCTAATGTCCCCCAATTAGTGAGAAAATATCCCTTTAAAACCTGTAATACATATCATACTACATTAATACACAGAATCTTGGAAGAATCGTGTATCCTCTTTTTGTTAGGGGTGTCATGTTTTGACATTCTGTCCGCTGCATTTGGAGCGGTGAGATTCTAAGCGGATCGCCACTATAGGTGGCGCGTAGCCGTGCCAAAAATGTTGGTTTTGGGCACCCCTAGATCACTGAAATGGCACTTCCTAGGCCCAAAAAGGACCAGCGAAACGCACTGTTGTACAATATCCAGATGGGACGACAGAATAACCAAAATTTGTGAATCGTGTAACCTCTTTAAAATTTGTGTTTGCCCACCAGGCATGGCCGTAGCTAGGGTCATATGTAGGAATAGTCAAGGTCCCCAGGGTTGCGCTGGCATCCTATGTGGAGTTTCCAGTTAAACTTGATCGCCACGCACATGTGTTCAGTACTTGTACCCCGGCGACTAATTCCCTTTAAATTTTTTAATACGATCCGCGCCACTATAAACTGATGTAGCGTCAGAGAAAAAGGTTATTTTTGGCACCCTCTGACTGAAAATGGTACTTTTCTGGCCTACAGAATGGCCCAGGATCGTGGAGTCTACCATTTAAGGCTTCAGGTTATCAGCTCAAGCACGGAAAATTTTGTTTTAGCCGTCATAATATTGACCTTTTTTGACACATAAACTTAGAACTTTTCTGGGGGCCATATGGGAGGGGCTTGGGGGGCGAGCCCCCCAGCCCCCCCCCCCCCCCCCCGTGGCTATCCCTGCTCCAAACCTTTGACCTCTCACTTGATCTGTATGCAGAATATAAAGGGAGCAAATGTGTCATCATCTAGGGAAACCACGATACTGACGCGACTAGCGTTACCATCTAGTGGGCCTTCTACGTTATCTTGTTTGCAAGCTGAAATTGCTAATTCCAAGCTAATTCAACCGGATCACACCAGCTATTTTTTTTTAGCTTTTCGCCACTTCACGAGGATTTTCTGCCTTGGCCTTCCAGTGACCTCAGGTGTCCTCTGACCTGACCCCAAACCAATCGGGTCATGTGCTCATCACCGGAGGAACAGTCTAACCGGCCATTATGAGCTTATCCATCCTAGGTCAGTATTGTGTTTATATACAAGCTGAAATATTGAATTTTCACTCAATTTTTTATTTTTTTGTTTGTCTACACTAAGAACGATAGGTTCCTGCATGCAGTCCCCATAAAACTTATGCTACACGCCCATTTCCTAACCTGATCACCCATCATTCTCGCTTTGCCCTCAAATGACTACTTTTGACCTGACCCAAAAAGCGACAGGGATCATGTACTCATCATGGGGCACTCCCGAACCATCCAACACAGTGGGGTCGAGTTACGCGGTCACAAAGCATATCGCTTTTCCAAATTTTCTCTTTTTGACCAAAATGCAGCCGACCTGAAAACCAAACACCTAGGCTTATGTACTACTCCCGATAAGAGAGCTATAAACCTAATTTCAACTTGATCTGACCAACCATTCTGGACTTATCGTGTTCACAAGGTTTTCAGACTTGACCTCTGTTGACCTTAGATTACCTGACCTACCCAAAACATAGGGTTCATGTACTCTACACAAGAAAGCTAACACCAAATTTCAACCTGATCAGACCTGCAACCATTTCTGGACTTATCGTGTTTACAAGCATTTTAGACTCTTTTACCCCAAATGACCTTTGCTTTGACCTGACCTGACCCAAAAGCGATAGGGTTCATGTACTCAACTACCGTGTTTACAAATTTGGCTCTGGTGACCTATCAGGTTGATGTACTCATCATAGGGAACAGGGGCATCAACAGGTGGGGGCGGGGGACATGTCCTCCCACCCACACTTTAAAAAGTGAGTGGGGAATCATATGTTTGTCCCCTCCCTTTTTCGGCGTAAAAGAAATACTATGGCACATGCCCGATTTTGTATCACTCTAAAACTGATCAGTTTTTATTAACCAAACAATAATCGCGTTGGGAAATGTCTAAGTCACTTAATCCCAGGTGCGGGACCCAGGTGAAGATCTGGAACCGGACTAGGGCCGAGTGAAGGATTACCCGTGTATCATTACCGAGTCTCGAATTTTAAAATCGAATAGCCAAAAGTGCTTAATTTCGCGCGCAGTGGCGTTTTTATTCCAGGGCGGGGTAGGCTAAAATATGCGATTTGTAATGCTTTTCGAGATCATTTTGTTCACTCGATTAATTTCAGAAGCTTTGGGAGCAGCTGCCCCCCCCCCCATTTTTGAAATGAAAAATTCGGGAGGAAATTGGGGAAGGAAAAAAAGCGAAGTGAAAAAAATTGTCTGATTTTTTGCAGACTTTTCGCGATAAAATGCCTGGAAAACATGCATTTTTTTTCGCGCTAGTACTTCCAGTGACCGTCTGTAAAATTTGGTACAAACTTTTATGCTCACAAGTGAGTGGTCCCGTACGCCTATGCTTTTTCCCTTCCATTTGATCAAACAGAGGACCGTTCGATGACCCTGCGATACCCACGCAAACATAAGCTAGAGTAGGAAGGGTAATAAAAAAAATACCGTCCATGTGTGATATTCGGTGAATCATCTTAGTATGCACAATAACAACTATTTTGTCTGTCTATTACTTAAATCACACATGCAGATGTGTGCTATTGAGCGCTTCGCGCCATCCTATGGTGTTCTCCGCTCAGATTGTAATTTGCATTCGGTGGCCCCCCCCCCCACTTTTCACAACGGTCCAACGCCCCTTGGGGAACACACTACCAAGTGAGCTTCATCCATCGCATTTTCGAGGGTCGAGTTATTGGCAGGCGTCACCCTGACCTACTTACACACATACATACCCTGCATAGATCGTATCCTCTGGTTCGCCAAGCTTGAACTAGAGAACCACTAGTTCAGTAGCTCAAACCGGCGAATTTTCAGCATGTGTTATTGGCAGTTGTGGATTGATTTCAGTTATACTGATCTTTGGTGACACTAAGGCGAGCATCATGAATTGATACCCAACTTCATTTGTGAGAGAAGATATACATAGTTTATCACACAATGGATGGCCCATTAGACTCCCTCAGACCTTGACCTTTGGGTGGTCAATGTCACGCCCAGCAGTCAATGAATATTATGGTTCCACCAACTCTGGTCAATGGCCATCAATCATTAGCATATTTAAGGGCCAAAAACAAGCAAATTGCATTTTATATCCACAATTTGACATTATTGCCTAGTCCCCCCCCATTTTAATGACTTCCACTAGTACTACAGTCATGATTAGTACTTTCTGTTCACACGTGCACTATCATGGCAATCTGACAGCTAATCTGGCAGGAGAGTCGCATTGCGTTTCCCATCAATTCATGGCACTTGTGCCCCCTTTATCGCGCTTTGACTTCCTGCGGTGTCTTGATCAGTGCCCCCATGGTCAAAATCAACAATCGTACCAGGTGTGGTCAGGATCCATCGAAGCATGAGTAATTAAGGCCAAAACATGCAAATTACACCTCATTATTTTACAATTCGTAACATAGTGGCCTACTTACTCGCCATACCCCTTTTGATGACGCTTTCACCCCCTACTTCCTGTACAAGCATAAGTTACCAACCAATCAAATCAATTGTCTGTATCAATGGCATCCAATCTAAACTGCAGAGTTAGCGTTTTGTAATTTTCCATATCATGACCCTTTGGTGGGCGCCTTTAATGTCATTTGACCGATGACCCATCGACGTGAACAAGTTTGGTCAAGATCCATCGAAGCACGAACATTTGTAGTCAAAAAAGAGACTGAATAAAAAAAAGATAGATGGGGGATGAAATGGGCATATAATAGCCCAACGAGAATAGATGGCTGAGACTAATATTAATGGGCCAGCCCGAACTGGGCCGCGGACCCCAAATTCCCGAAAACCTCATGGCTCTCTACCCAAGGACTCAATCCCTGTACTTCGAGGAAAATAAATTGAAGCATGTGGGATGCGACTGCATTTCAAGTCAATTTCATAACATGGGCCCTCGGCACAAGTGGGACCTTGGCCAAACATTCAGACCAACCCGAAGGTGACGGCTGTTAGCTAGAACCATCATTACGACTGTAATGTCAGCACTGTGCAGCCAAAATTTGTAAGAGGAAAGCATTTGTCGTAATTCCACATGATTGGCGCATACTGGGCCATGTGGTCCTAAACCCTGTGACCGAACGGCAGCACTGTGCATAGAATTAGTTGGATATTTGAGATCAAGATTTGCATAATCCATATAATGAGTCCTAAAGTGGGCCTTGGGCCCAAAATTCCTGAACACCCCCAATGCCCTCTACCAAGGACCATTACATGAAAAGAAAATAATTGAAGATCATTGACTGAAAATCATTAAAGACAGATTAATTGAAGCTTGTGGAAGGAGATTGATTTTCAAGTACCATTGTGGAAATTTCATAAAATGGTCATCGGCCCAATGTGACCTCGGTCCTAAATCTCTGGGCAACCTGACGGTACGGCTGTTAGACATCTTATACGCGGATTGTCAGCACTATGCACTGAAATTTGTAGGGATCAAGATTTTGCGGTAGTTCATATAATGGGCAACATTCCCGAACACCCCCGGGAGACTATAACCAAGACCCATTACATGTACTTTGGAGAAATCGATTGAAGCTTGTGGGACGGAGGGGAGATGCATTTCAAGTACTATTGTGTGAAATTCCATTAAATGGCCCTTGGGCCAAGTGGGTCTATGGATAATAAAATAAAAAAATCCTGACACCCCGGATGAACGGCTTTAGACATCATATGACCGAACATTCATCACTGTGCACGAAATTTGTAGGAGATGTAGCGCTGTCACAGTTTTCACTTATCGCCATTTGCCCCTTATTGCCATTTGACCTTGAAAATCAGTTGATCAACGAATGGCCCATCAGCAGTGGCGTATTAGCCAGGGTACGCAGAACATGGGGGGGGGGCAATTGCCGTCCTGGGGTAGGGTCTAATTAGGAGGGGGGTGTCCCCCCTCCCCTTTGGTGGAAATTTTTGACTTTTGAGATTGGGTCTATATGCCAAATGGTGCTATATTATATTTGATCGCTACGATTTGAACTGCATATATATCCAGGGATTCCTACTTTTGGGTAGAGGTTTAAGTAATTTTGTTCAATCTTAATATGAATCTTCCTGTGATTTTTTTCATTTTATTTTGGCTTGAAACTCCACCTGTTGCCGGTGTTGCGTTCGCCCACGGGTACACACCCTCTCCACACTCCTCCCCCACCTACGCACCTGGTCGCTGCGGTAGTGCGGAAGAAAATGTCACATGTCATGGCGACAGCGAATACCGAACCGGTAATGAGAAGCAAAATTGATGGGGTACCGTAATTCACCAGTTGTACAATCCAATGGTGCAGGGGGGAAGGATAGGTTGGCTTGCCACAATCCACACCGACCCGGCGATCGTGATAAATTTGGGGGGCATATGAGTGAGCACATCCTAATGGAGCGCCACCAGCGGTTTGCGCGGAGCGTAGACTACAAAAATTAGTGTGTGAAAAAAGAAAGTCAATGGGAGCATCCTCAAATGTGGGGGGATATGTCCCCACCTTCCCCCCCCCCCCGCCCCCCCCCCCCAGGATTGACGACCATGCAAACGCCCTGGAAAACTTATCAATGTTTATTCGCAGTTTCGGGTCACCAATCGATGACGCGTATCATATCGAAAAAAAAAAAACGTTTAGGGGACCCTCCAGATTGCAAGAGAAACGCAAGGTTCCCAGGCCGTATATGGCATTAAGCAATATCACTGTATGACAATACATTTTCGAGAAAACTTTCTACCCATACCCCTATTTTCAGAGGTTGCCGCTGCCCATAGAGCCCTTCAATAGGGTTTTAAGAGTTGCTCGTCTATCTCATCTTGCACATTGTGTTCGAACATCACTGTCGGTGCAACATGCTCATTCTCGGTCATACGTATCCGTCGTCAATCACGTCACCTCCTTATGCCACGCCGGATCCCCATCCCGTTATTTTTTTTTGCATGTATAGCTTTCCATCTTTTATCAAGAGCGCACAATCTGCTGGGGCAAAGCCAGGCTGTTATAAACAGTAAGGATTAGAAGTAACGAACTCCAGAGCCATTGTTTTGCTGCCAAGTTTAGAAAATGGAGTGCGAATTCAGCATTGTGAGGGAACCATGAATCGTGGCCCCAAACACAAATTCTGCTTGTTGCAAGTTCCCAATTGTTCGCCGCCTTGGTGGATGACACGTATGGAGATATGCAGAATCCTGCCCAAGTTGACGTGCATGGGCCTCTGTATTAATACATGTAACTGAAAAGAAAACACGGCGCGCGCAGCGCGAATTTTTTTGCATTTTGGCCTTCGCAACACAAAATTTAGCCATCCGATTATCAATATGTGTTAGGCCTTTGGGGGATGGCCATACTGTACCTCACCAGTCCACAAAATTTTGGGGGGGGGCGGGCGGTATTTATATTTGATATCATGTCCCCCGTCCCCCTCCCCCCCCCCCCCCCCGTGATCGCCGCCCATGCCTCCCCCAGCCTATGCGCCTTATTCCCTAATGCTCGCTGCAATTTTAATTGTCGAAAGGACCTAAATTTATCTATGATGTATATGAATCAGGAAGAAAGGTGTTTTGAGTTGTTAGAGCTGACCATTCGTCTCGATCATGTAAGCACTAATCTGTGACGTCACCTGTCCGCACTCTCCTTTCCTAATCAGTCCAACGTGTGTATATCATCCGATCTGACATAGACGAAGGAAAAACTTCACCAAAACTGGGAATATTCGAATCTAACATTGGTGGCATTAACGTGGTCGTTGACGTCTCATATCAGATTCTGTGCCTCATGATCGAGCTTTGGATCATTTTCAATAAAACGTAGGCCTACTATGCAAAATTAGTTTTCTTTCAAGTTTAATTCAAAACTCAAATGCTCACCATAGGCTGGTTCTGTGCGGTTAAGACAAAAGTCGAATGGTCTTTGCACAGTACAGTTTTGAGAATCTCGTCAGTGTCCGTGGTGTCCCGTTCGACAGAAAGAAACACAGAATATGAATCGTGTTTGTGTCTTGTGGAGCGGAGCTTAGACTTGAGATTGCCCATCTTTGAAAATGGCGCTCTCTGCTGAAGCGGAAGCCACTGGCATTGATCAAACCCACCATTACACTAGAGATAAATTTATATACATTGTCCCCGCCTAATTTCTGAGGTTGTTTCAAGAAGCACTGGTAAGGATGTTTTTTGCGTGCCGTATGGCCTTCATCTGTGAATACAGTTCCAATTCTGTCTTTAATCGGGTGGTACATCGATTGTGTGGCATGCTGGTTTCACTTTATTTAAGATGTTCCCACCATGTTTATGATCCATTAATTCCAACGCCAACACAGTCGCCAACACTGGTCAAGCCAGAAGGCCAGGCCGACTTACGTACTTCATTACTGTCTGTTTTTTTTTTTTTTCAATTTTTGGTCGGCGGATGAACCGGTGGGGGGGCAGGCACCCCCTTGTGCCCCCCCCCCCCCCCCCTACTAGAGGCCTACCGTTGCCCATCAGTCAATAATATTGTGACCAAGTCTGGTCTATATTCATCGAAGGCAAGAACAACACCACCAAAGGTGTACAGACTGGAGAGGTAGAAGATCTCGGGGGGATCTGGGGGATAGACAAATGACAAGGGCTCACATAGCTCAAACAGCTTAGCTGGTTTGAGTTAAAAATGAATCGGGTTTTTCAGTTTGTTTCAGAAAATTTATTTCCGATGATCTGTGGGTCCCGCAAAAACCCTCTTCAAGCTGATGCTGCACCGCTTCGAAGGTAGCTTCGTTTGTATTGTGTTATTGTTTCTTAGTTGGAGACCAAGGTCGCTAGGATTAGGGACAGGGATTCCTGGAGCTACACGTCCCAACCTCGGTTCCGACAGCGACCTGCCATGATGAAGTCAACTTGCGTGTTGTGACGACGGTTGGCGTGCAATTTTCGAAGGAAAATATCGATGTAGAATCACTTAACACTGAGGCTAATATAGGGGAGTTCGGTTCTTTTGTCAGAGTATACTATAAGATCTCCGGTCCTCTGGTGTGGTATCACACCCAAGCTACAGAGTTGTTGCCTCAGTCAATGCTTGTGACTCGAGTCGCCGTTTTTGACTTGTGACGTGACTTTGACGGAAGGGAATTGACTTGAGAATTGATGAATTGCAGGAATTGAAAAGTGATTGACTCGCTAACTTGACTGGTGACTGGCAGAGAAATGACTTGTGACTTGACTTGATTGAACAAATTTGAATGTCGACGCATTGGAAAAAAATTCATTATTTTACCTTTCATCAAACCCGTAACCCAGCTTGGCGGTCGATCGAGCGAGCTACTTCCGTACATGAATATTATTAACAGTGTACGTACAGGGATAACAGTCACAGAACCCAGGGTTGCTGTTCTCGTCGTTTTTAGACCACGTGATTTATTCAGCCGAATTGATGAAATAGCGACCTCCATATGATACATACGCACAATCCCACCGATGTAATGTATTTCAGTGTCAAACGCACACGCCTACGACACTACCGCCTCACGATGAAGCAAGTGTTAATGTTTCCACTAAAAAATGCAAGGGAAATACTGAAAAGCCATAACATGCATGTACACAAGGGCCTTTCCATTGGCTACGATTATAGAACGGTCGTCTGATCCGATCCGAGAGACTGAGGCAACCTAATTATTACAAGTACGGACAACCAAAACTCACTTAGTTGGGGCCCGGACGGATAACCATTTTCTCCTTCAAATTCTTTTTGTTATGATCTGATCGGCTCATCCAATGTGACTCTCCCATCTGCTTGTCCTTGATTGATATTATTCACAACTCAGAATCATTCTAACTTCCTCAACTTTGCTCAACTATTGTCACAATTTCTTGAGGTGATGAAAACGCCAGGGCTAGCGTTGAAGTTGGCTCGCTGCAGTCCCATTCT
Organism: Sclerodactyla briareus; assembly: GCA_026419785.1. Classification (NCBI taxonomy): domain Eukaryota; kingdom Metazoa; phylum Echinodermata; class Holothuroidea; order Dendrochirotida; family Sclerodactylidae; genus Sclerodactyla; species Sclerodactyla briareus. The sequence continues at coordinate 151,842 of JAODTK010002087.1, read as the reverse complement.
CGCGCACTGTACGATGTTATCAAGACATTGTTCATAGCAAGGCATAGGACAAACGTCACTATACACCAGCTATGAACAACATGGGCATTTCAGTTTAGGCGTGGTCCAGTCTATGGACAGAAAAATAGATAGTTGAGCCTCCTATAGCCAGATATTGATAGAATATGAGCACCTGCAGTCCCTGGGGAGCATTTCCGTTGCTCTCCTGGAATTTCTAAAAATCGAGGCCTGAACCCTTTGATCATGAAGAGTACAGCGACTCATATACGAAAGTAGTGTCTCCAATCCGGACAGGCAGCGGGCCACTATGCCATCGTTGCACGTCATAGCCGGAGCAGTCGGAAAGCGCCTGTTTCAATCTATTTCTGTGGCAGTGCCAGTTCGGATAGGTAGAATAGCATAACAAACATAGCTCATGGTTAATGGATGACTTTGGGACTTTACTTGCCTTGGAACAATTGACTTGTGACTTGAACTTTGACTCGAAACACTTTGACTTGTGACTTGACTTGCGTGCATTTTTTTTTCTCTTGAACATGAGGCGACTGGTGACTTGGACTTGACTTGACGGGAAAATGATTGACTTGCGACTTGACCTGACTTGATGATAATTGACTTGTTCTTGACTTGACGTGACTTGACGAAAGTGACTTGCCCACACTCTGCCAACTACCTAGCTACGGCGATTGGTAGCCACGGTTCGCGTACATGCGTTCATGCCCTTCCGCCGCGGGGGGCAGTGGGGGCAGCGTGGTGCATTTTTCCTGAAAATACTACTGCCTATTCTATCAGCCGCCTGTGCAAAATTGTACACTGAGCAAACGCATGGCAATAATGCTACTTTTTAGATTTTCCCGGCATATGCGCGGGTAGCCTTCGGAGATATAGCATTATAAAAGACATCGTAGTGCGTCTGGGGTAATTTATGCACCATTTAGATTTGCATTTCGCATCCGTTGGTACACAGCCTTTCAAACTCCAGCAATGGAGAAGAGGGAAAAACGTGACTTTTGAAGCTAAAAAAGGAAATGGGGTTGATTCATAGTTTATTTTAATGCCACTTGTACAAATTAAATTTCGAAATAGGCAAAAAAAAAATGTCCAAAGTGAGGGCGCTCTTTGGGTGAGTTCCCCTCTAATACTACTAAAGTGCCCTCCCAGGGGGCTGCTGGCCCCCCCTCAAAAAAAGGCCGGCGCCCCCCGGTTTCCCCGAAGCAGTTCCTCTCCATAACCTTACAGGTCGCATCATCGCACTGTCACTGTGAAGTAGATTGCTGATACTCCTATTTCCCCTTTTGTGCGCTAAGATATGGTCTCTCTGTAAGTTAATATAATAGCTCCATGCTTCAATCTGGCCACCATGGTGTGGCATCAAATATTCGTCTCGTAAAATGTGAACTTTTATTGAAATTTGAGCTCTGCCTAATATGAATCTGATACTAAATACAAAAATTAAAGTTTAGCGATGCGAAATTATTCTTTCTGGTACGAACAATATCTTCATACCGTAATACAACTTCTGACAATATGCGAGCGAAAAAGTATTGAGAGTTGATTACCCTACATGATTTCGCAATCCCCACTGCCCCCAAATCACAGAGCACAGGCTCACAGAGTCAAGTCCGACTAAAATTTTTTTTATTTTAGATTCAGTGAGTTGAGACCTGAACAAGACACGAAGAGTAGCTGTTGACTTAAAAATGAGAGAAGGAGGTCAAAGATTATATTCAGAAATTGGGAACGGAAGTCAGCTACCAGTGCTATAGGAGAAATCCGGTGATGGTAAAGGCCAGAAGAAAAGAAAGAGAAACGCTACATGTAGCTAGGCCCCTGAGTAGGCCTAGGCCTAGGCCCATATTGACTAGCCTAATTGAGGCATTACTGTAATATCTTATACTCAGTACTAATAGTTATAGGCCAACAAACAAAAGTACAGCTGTAACTTACAGGCTACAGTATCTATTGTCAGAATAAGAAGAAAAAAAAGTTGAAAATGGAACCAGGAACAATAGAACCATTTGTGAGAATATGAAAATTTAGCCAGTAAAAACAAAAAAAGAGTCGCTTTTTTGAGAATGAGGAGGAGGAGGCCCCCTTGTGTTTTTCTTTTTTCGGGCGACACGACCATTGCTTATCAAGATGTTTATATACCAGATGGGTGTCCAGATGTAGCTCGAAATAGGGCCAAAAAAAAAAAAATCATGTTTAGCGTCCCCGCCCGCCGCTTTTTTGGAGGTTTGAACATTCTTTTTTTTTCTTCATCAGGCCATAACTTTTGAAGGTCTAACTCCATGGGAATCATTTGCTCTTGACAAATTTGAATCATTGTTTTAGGTAGTAGGGACCCTGAGAACAATAAATTAAAAAGGAATAAAAGAGGCCTCCTTCACCTGTCTTTTGTCTCCTCTATGAGTCGAGGCTACATGTGAGACACCCATCTGGTATATAAACATCTTGATGAGCAATGGCAGGTTGCAAAAAAGAGGAAAAGAAAAAAAAGGGGGCCGGCCTCCTCCTCATTTTCGAAAAAGCAGGACGCTACACATGTTCTTATTTTTACTTGGCTTAATACTAATAGCCATTCATAACCAGAATTGCATAAATAACCATTTCTAAATAAGATGCAAAATGAGAAATACCAGACTTGACAGGTTTTGAAAGAGGGAAAAGAAGCAGGTCGAAGCAGGGTTTGCCACTTGACCTTTCTCAGAGGAGAGGCTCTTGTATTCCTTCATTTTATGGTTATACAGGGTCTACTAACCTAAAACAGCTTTCAAAGGTTCATCGTCAAGAGCAAACTGATTCCATGGAGTTTAGGACTCTCAAAGTATTCTTCCGAAAAAAGTTGTCCTGAATGAAAGGAAAAGGAAAGATTTCAGAATCCTCCAAAAAAAAGAGGGAAGGCGGGCTGATACCATGAAATTATTTTTATTTTGTACCATTTCCCAACAGGTAGGCTAGGCCCTAAAATAACACTTGGACAATACTAATAATTATTGAAAATCAAAACTCCTTGTTCTATTTTGAATTATGAACCTTCTGTCCTTTTCAGAATTATCAAATTCTCAGCTCTCTGTCAATTAAATTACAAACCGTATGTTCTATTATGAATAACAACTTATATTAATGGATAAGAATTACGACCCCTTTAGGTGGTATATCGAATCTTTTTGTCTATTATGAATATCGTACTTTTCTACTTTCATGCATTACAACCATTTCACTTGGGAATACCGAAGCTCCTGAATAACAGACCTTATGAACAATGGACCTTTTTGCTGATATGAATAGCGACCATAATGAACCTAGGCTATGAGTAGACCGTTATAACCAAACGAAACCTTCCTCATAGAAATATGAACCTTATGAAAAATTGGGCGGGTTATGAGTACTGTACTACTTTATGCCTCGTGTTATGCTATCCACCCGAAGGTGCTTCCGCAGATTGAGGCAAATCCTTAGCACTCGCACACGCCATGCATGTGCACATTCACAAGGCCCTTTCCATTGTATCATCTTCAGAATAATATCCCTTGATTTAATATGGTGGGAGAATGAATGATGGAACCTACACCGGAAATATATATATATACGACTGCTTTCAGAGGCTTCGTTTGTATCATGACCCCTGCATTTCCAATGTGTGGCACTTCTCTGAAATACTTCACAAGGAGACATGTAGTGGTTCAGCAGCCTAGAAATGACCTGCTGCTTCTGATGGGACTAATGACTGGATCATGCGGTAAAACACTAGTGCTAGATATTCTTTATTGTGCATTTTATTGTGATAGATTAGGTAGTCAAATGCAGTAGGGAGGATTAAAAAAAAAACATTGAGCTCAAATAAGTTTTCACTATTATAAAGATTAAATTTGTGAGAGGATGCCAAACTTTCTTCTGTGTTTTGGTTTCCCTGTTTGTCTTGAATGCTTTGTGGTTCAGGTTGAAATTCTGCTATTGCATCCATGAACATGCGTGAATGCAACCGCTCTGATATTTATCTACTGTATTTCGTTCCAAACAAAATGATTATTATTTTTGTATTTATGCAATAGGCAATATGCATTGGTCCGCCCCTTATGGAATTACCAACCTGTACATCAAACATGTCGATTCAAGCCTGGATAAACAAAATGCATTCAATAGTATAAACATAATGTCAGTACAGTATGCTCAGAACACAGTTAAAACCACTACCAAATACCAACACGCACATTACTGTACATGAACAAGAGAATCTTATTTGTGGTTAGACACTAGACCAGGGTCTCACGGGTAAAAAAATGGGAAAATAGCGCTACAAGGGATTTGAACCCTTCGTTGAGCAATTTGTACTTTAAGTGTGATTTGCAGACATTATCACTAATTCCGTGATCATCTGGAAAAATGGCAAAGATTCATTCCTACATGATCTTTGACCCAAATTCCAAACACCCCATATGTACCTGCGGAGTGATTATCTGGCCTACTAACCACTTTAGTGATCATCCTTATGTGTATTTATTCTGTATGAGTGGAAACCACTTGACCAATAGGACAAAGTGACCAAGTGGACCCATATATGAAATTTGACCTAAAATTAAATCATGATCATTCCATACTCTCACTTCGATCGATGGTAATTCTACCAATTCACTGCCATGACTCATGAAATCCGTTCCGAGTTCAATACAGCTTGATTCATTTCAACAAAATAGCCAAAATTGTTCATGGTCGACTTTTTACCTCAATTTATGAACACCCCATACACTGTTTACAGTCTGTACCATTGGCCATGATAATACTGACATCTTCATGATTATATATCCCTATATTCTATGGGAGTAGTTAGAAAGCGCTTGAACCGTTGAAATGAAATGCCGAATTTACCCATGATAAGTTGATGACCTCTCCCACTAAAGTTCTCAGTGAAAACCCCATAGTGACATTTGGACAATGTGTAGTACTTCTATGATCATCTGACTCATTCTGTGGGAATAGAAGCTGCTTGACGTCATACAAGAAAGAAAAAAATGACCCTTAAAAAGATGATTTGAAGTTGATTGGCTGATCAGTCAAGTGACAATGACTCTAAAGGGGCACGATGGGCATATTTGGAAACTGCCAAAACGCTACTTCTCCTGCAGATTAGGTTGGATGGCCATGACAAAGGACCAGGTAATCATGGAATAGGATACCTATCGTTTCCCACAGACAGGAATGAAGTTGTGCAAAGCATAGAAGAGGGGGGGGGGGGGGGGGGGGTATTGGGGTCGTAGGGCATTTCTGTTTCAAATTGCAGAAGCTATGCCCAGTTGCATGGTTTTGGCTCATGAATACTCATTCTTGTGGACGGTGACCAGAGCTGGAGGATATAATATTCGCTGGGTGACCTTTGACCACCAAAAGGTCAAGGTCAAAACTTGAATGCTACTTCTGCCACAGAGTTGGCTAGAGGGCAATGGATGGCGTTTCTGGTTCAATGTTATTAGCAATAGTGGTTACATGGGGTGTCCAGGAATATGGTCAAGGGTCATGGGGGGGTCTATGAGCTATATATGTGAAAATGTAGAGCATTTTTTCCCCCATAAAAGTTGCTCACAGAAAAGAAATCATAGTTAGAATCTCCTTGAACAGTTGCTGCGGTAATCTGAAGAATTATTCTTCAATCTTTTCGTTACAGAGATCATACGGCAAAAATAGGGATATATAACCTCTCGAAAATGAAGTGCAAACTGCTCTACCTCATGTCGAATAACGAACGCCTAATCTGTCTGTGACAGTGACATTGAGCTTCCCAGCAGTGCAGGGAAGGTTGATTGTTGGAGGGTTGTTCAGTCAGACTTCGGTACTACCATCCTGCATTTCAAGTTCAGTCAACAAGTTCGTTAACAAATTCTATAATGTTAACAAATACTGATGGTTTTGCTATAAAGCCCATTGTAGAAATTGTTGTGATTCATGTAGTGCTACATACATTTAATGTTTCTGAAATTGGTTGTGCGGTCAAGCAACAACATTGTATGATCAGATAAATTGGTTGGTATGAACGTTTGACCAATTGTGTGAATATTGGGTGTTCATCTAGTGGACATTTGATGGATCTGGGCAAATCGTTTAACTCAAGTATGACACTGATCTGCGCAAAATGCAAATGCAGGTGAGATACTTGTTGGACTGTATCATGGACAACCAAATTCTGTGACACCATTATATCTACCAAGGGTGAGACAGCGCTATACCACGGAAATCAACCAACATACATGGGATTCATTTTAGCTTCTCAACACAAACTTCTCTGAAACCAAATAAATGAAACAAATATGACCAGTGTAGCAGTATAACTGTAACCAATGCACAGAAGTCCAATAGCACATCAGCCAGAGTCATACATATTGAATTGATTGATAGTTGACATACCGAACCATTGCGTTTCTCTCAGGTTAAAATTTAACTTAATTTTGCACTCTTATGGACAACTGATGAACCGCCATGGGATATTTAATTCATTTCAGGTTGTTGAGGCTCTTGGAGACTACATTCGGGCTCAGAAAGACTTGAGAAAGGTCTGTGCAGTGCTTACACTAAGAGTTGCTGATGGACTTGGGCCATCCACGAGGCTGTGCCAAATTAGCTGCAACAAATTACTTGTATGGAAAGGGTAATTTGTATTACACAGCTCAATAATACGTTGAAAAACTGTGACTAAATAGATGCCCCACAGCCCACCGATCAGATTCATTTCACTCAAGGATTCAACTGATTCAGGACGGGACCTGGTACAGAGTTGTGCTGCGAGGGTGATAAGTTGGCACCAGCCAACACCAACATTTTATGCCCCCAATTCTCATTACCTTTCGCAGTACCCTGCGGGAAGACACCTGATATTCTGCTGTTAACATTTTGGATGGATCGACTAAAATCCCTGTCAATGGAACAAACAATCGAATGTGGAAGAAACTGTAAAGAATATTCTACCTGTGCTGGTTGTGCGCTATCTAGGTCAAAGGATAATTATTATTCCTCTATCTTTCCGCAAAAACTGTGTCAACATAGCTCGTATTTTTCGCAGTATATGCTAAATGAGATCAAACAAAAGAATTCATTGGAATAGGATAATGAACCCGATATGAGTGGATCATGACACCATGGCACACAATTCAAATACAAAGTTTCAATAACACCAGTCTTATTACTTTACAAAGTCTACTTTTCAAGAAATTCTGCTAAACATTGACAAATGCATGCACCACAAACAAGTGTCATCTAAAAGAGCCAAAAGTTGAAAGGACATTCCTTCTGCATAAGAGGATCAATGTGCAACATGTTTCTTTAAGTAGGTACTATTTATACATGGATAAAATACTATTGTACAGTTTGTTCTTCTTCACCATTAAGGGCCGGCAAACCTATAACGATATCGTGTCGTGCAAACGATCCGATAGAATGGGTCAGGCCGATTATCCGGCCTATGAATATGACGGCTGGAACACACTGCCGCGATGGATGAAGGACTTGATTAGCTATTTGTCAAACCATTCCAGTGTGGAGAAAAGCCCTTCCCGGCGTTTTGATAATCACAGTCTCTAATCGTTGAGCTGAAAGATTTATCGACGACTCTTACCATTTTTCGATTATACGTCAGTGAGGAATGAGGTTTTTCTAACACGCTTCGAGTCTTGAGAAGGGATTGTGATAATGTACTAGTATTCATGACAATTGTTACCACACAGACCTTCTCCTTGCTGGTTCAGCCTGAAATCTAAAAAGATCGTGTGTAGCGAACGATAGAAAATCGTTATTTATAGTGTGACCGCCTTAAGTGCTCTAGTGTAATGGCCTGTCCAGTGGTTCAGACTGAAATTGCTCATCATCTAGGAAACAGGGTAGAGACTCAGGTAAATACACAGGGGGCGGAAGGATGGTAGAGTTTTGGTCTGATCGTGAAACTTTACAACCAAATATTCCGGGTTCGAATTTCCAGCAGTCACCGGACGATGTTCCCCTGGGTGCTTGCAGGTTCGATGGGCGGAAAAGTCTGGTCTTCACCTCCTGGTTCCGCTGTGATGCAGTGGATTTTCTGGGGTGGGTTATAAAGTCTTGACAATCAGTGTGAGCAAGTCACGTTGAACTTGAACTTCCGCGTCTTAAGATTCGATAAAATGGTAGGTCTGGAGTTCAATGATAGTCCCTTTCGGATGGGGATGTAGAATGACAGTCCCGGGGGCCGGTTGGGATTGGTTACACCCCAGCCTCGATATAATCTGTGCACTAGTCGAGAAGAAGGAGAAGGCGAGTTATCGCCAGTGCCAAACCACTCTCAATATGATGGGTTCTGAAATGAGCATAATGTGGCTTACTGAACATGTAAAAATCAAATCAAATATCCTCCTCTGGTATTCGGGCTCCTGAGCCCCAACATACATGTGTCAATCACTGTCAGATTCAGCTTGAGCGTGACTGGGATGATTATAGAAGAGTAGCAAGGGTGCAGCCAATGTTCGAAAGTTGGGCCAAGGCAATTTGGGGGGTCCCGAAACAGTGATGGAAAACATTGTGGTGTGTGGAAAAATCATGTATGTATGGGAGGCCTTCCCAAAAGTGGGGGTATGACACCCCCGGATCACACTAGTGACGCGCCCTTGATGGGTTGCAATATTTCTCCACCTGTACTCACATTCCTCTAAGATTCCTGAATGTTCTGTTTTTGCAGTGGGATAAGGACATCCCGACAGCGAGAAAGACTTTGAGAAATGCCTGTAGCAGTGGTGGTATAGAAGGGTGCTATGGCATGGGCTCCATCGTTGTGTCAGAGAAACTAAATCCGACCAAGAAGAAGGAAGCAAGGAGGGCGGCAGAGATTTTGGCAAAGCTTGTGAGAATGGACATGCAGAGAGCTGCTTCCGAATAAGTGCAATGTATCTGACGGGACTCGGAGACTATCGAAGGACCTGAAAAAGTCCAGAGAATACCAGAGAATAACGCCGCAAAAAGTTGTGAGCTGAACAACATGTATGGCTGTGCAAACCTGGGCAGACAGAATGTATGCCCTCGAGATGGCGGAGAGAAGAATGAGAAACTGGCCGAAAAATACAGGAACAAGCTAAGGAAATTACACAGAAGGCTAAAGAACAATGAAAACAGTGAAATTTGGGAACAATGAAACCTATCTTCAATTAGGGGGATAGACTCCGTGATCACAACCTATTGATTGTGACGACAAGCTTTAAGCCCAGAGGGGGCGGGGTGTTGCTGTTTCACGTTCCCAGTGAAGGGTCACTACTGACAATCCTGGTTTGCCACCCTTGCTGGGCGTTGTATGGTTGCATCTTCGCCTGGCGAGTATAGGCTATAGAAAACAGAGTGATATCCTGTGGACTTTGCTGAAGCCAAATTGAAATTTGAGCGAGTGTGGGAATCAAAAAATGCAATGATAATGTATAGACCAGAATGAAGTAATTGTGCCAGTTGCTTCCTCTATCAAATTTTGTAAACTCAATTTAGTAATGCACTCCTTGTCAGCAAACCAGTTGTCCATGAAAAGTTTGTCTGTAATTGAGAATCCCCACAATTCATAAAATCTTCAATGTCAGACATCCTGCAGAGTTTCAAGATCGAATGTTGAAGCTCCATTCAGCCCTCGAAATATTTGGGAAATGAGCATCAATGAATTGAACATGTATGCCACGTTTCAGATTATCTCATCTACAGAAACTTCAGTCAAATTACAGCAGCAAATCATTCTATTGTGGAGGAAAATGTGGTGATCAGTTCCTAATTTTGAATTAGTGGTCATTGACAATGCCTAACTTGATCAAGCTAAGCATTTGTCAGAGAACAATAGGAATCATTTTAGTACTATAATAGGGAATCACATACCAAGTATGAACTACATCCATGCGAATGAGGTCTTGGTAACAGGCTTAAGTAGCCAAAATTACCTTTTTTCCACAATATTCCCCATTTCATCACAAAACTGGCTTCTTCAACCAAGTTAAAATAGTGTTCTTGTTTCCCATAAGAAAGCTGCATTACTTAAATTCCAACTGATCGCGGTCATGCATTCTGGGACCTGGCATGTTAACAAGATTGTGACTTTGACATCTCTTGACCCCACATGATCTTTGGCCAGACCCAAAAAGAATAGGAATTATTATACTCCTTATGGGGAACCCATAACTAGTGTGTGACTGATCCATGCAAGTGGTTGAGTTACGTTGTTAAAGGCTAGGAGTCACACACACCAATGTCATGACTGCATAGATTCCTATGACTTCGTCAAGGAATCAAGAAGGCTGGTTCATAACAAATATATTTGTTCGCCACAGGGACCTATAAGTATACCATTGTTTCAAGAGATTGTTTTTTCATCGGAGGTTTCATATAGGCATTACAATAGATTACTACAGTAGGGTTGCTCCTGGCTAGGAAAGGAGGACATGAAATTAAAGGCCTGAAATGGAACTTTAATTGGGTGTACAAATGTGATCTCTTTTGTGTCTCCCAATGATATCACACATTATAGGGCCACTACAATAATAAATTGAAATAAATAAACCTACCATTCTCTACTGCAGTTCCAATGTCATCAGAGGGAACAGTTCACTCAATTCCACAGCTGTCATTGAAACATGAACGACCCGAAGCCGAACTAAAACCCAGACAATGTCTTAGAGGCTTGATGATTATGTAACAGATTTTCGCACAATGGACTGGGGGGCTATGTGATTACACATGTGACCCATTGTACAATAAGTACTGTTTTTTTCCAATAAGCGCCCACAAGGGTATTGTAGTTTCAAGGAAGGCAATCATATATGCCTACAATCTCATATTCACAACAACTTGATACAATACCACATGTGGAGGCCTTACAAAGGTTGTTGGGGGGAATTTAAACGTTCTGGTGAGTTCCACAAATGGTTTATACTCTGGCGAAGCCCACACTAGTACTGTATTGTGCAAAAAAGTGGGGTGGGCACTTACAGGACAGGGGCGCTTGTACGAAAAAGAAATATGGTACCTAGTTTTTAATTGGCCTTGGTTAACAAAGTTCGGAAAGAGACGGCGTGGTGTGTGCATGTGACTAGCACATGGTGACTCAGGGTTGCGTTCGGAGTTTGGGGTCACAAGGATATCCACCACCATGGAGGTGTTCCACATGCTAAAGTCCAGTCAGCACCTACATTATTAAAGATTGATTAGATCTTCACAAAGAAATGCCCTAAGTCCCGCCCCCACCCCCCTCCCCCCATTTGCCTCTAGTCATTCCACCTCACTTCAGTACTGAATGATAAATGAACAGTCCCCTTCTAAACTGCTGCCGGCCTCTGCAGAGATAGGGAATGATGTAAACAAACCTCTGTCACAGAGAGCTGAATGGAAGAATTGACTGCGGGAAGACCAATTGGGGTAATTAATGGGATTGATTGAAATCTACTCACACTATGCCAAAGTAGATGTAAGTCAGCCCAGCCAGTGACATGCTTCAATCCACCCACCAAGTTTTTCAGCCGGATCGCATGTGCGGTTCAAAAGTTATGAGTTGAACGTGTCCAAACAGAACGATGGAGTTCGACCGAATGGAGAGAGAGACTTTTATGACTTGTAAAGTGCTCCACCCGCCTCTAAAAAATATGAGGGTGTTCAGGAATTATTGAGGTCAATTTTTGGCCATTTTGTTGGAACGGTCAAGTGGCTTGCTTCTCAGTTCAAATTCAGATTTGATTGAAAATCAGAATTATCCTTACGAGGCAGGGTTCTCAGGAATTTAGGACCCAAGGTCATTTAGACGGGGTCATTCTGGCCAATAAAGTCATTTTGGGGGTTGAACAAACAGGAATGCTTTTTCTCCCCGAGATTGAATTGGATGACCGTGAAAGTGAATCAATTCAAGCATTGACACTGGTAAAATATAAGGGGTGCTGCGTATTGTGATGGTTAAGGTAATCTATGGGCCAATTTTGATCAAACAGTTTCCAAGCGGCTTCCTATCTTTGGGAAAGATCAAACAATCATTGAAAGTGGGCCAGTATAATTATGGTAATATGGGTTGTCTTCTGGGCATTTGAAGTGAAGAGGGGGGGGTCATCCACAGAATGGGTCATTTTGTTTGAATAGTCAATTCATTTCTCCAACAGAACAGGTTGAATGTTCTATCAAGTGTTCATGTAATTGAATGTTGAGTTCTCCAGAGATAACTTTATAAAACATGTTCGTGATATCACCCAAAATTATACTGTTCTGTTACCGGTAGGTGAGCTACTGTGCTTTGGTACTTATGTCTACCCATAAAATCTAAGATATGAAGGTTTTCATGGAAAATCCTACCCTTGATGACATGCACTGTTCCCAAAACATTGAGCACTGGGTTCGAGGTTCACTACATAAAGTGAACATGGACTGTTTCCACTTCACTGAACATAACAAATGTGAAGTAGTTTGGGAAGATTGAGGAAAATGAGGGGGTCGCTTATTATGTCAGCCAAATTCGAAAATGTGGTCCTCACTATTCAATATAGGATAGTGATCTTTTCAAGCAGTTTGTTTCTTGTCTCGCCTGGACTTTGTTGAAGGAGAGACATAGTGGTCACTTTGTTGTGTGTGTGCGTCTGTTGTCCGTATGTGCGGTTCATTATCCCCTGAACTGTGAAACCCATCATGCTGGGACCTTTTTGTGGAGGGTTGCCCGGTGAAGAGTTGCGAGTGCATCCGCTTTACGTCCCGAAAGACCATACTCATGTGCATTAAATTTGCATATTTAATGAAAATTGGCCCAGAATCTTGTGTACAAGATATCTCTTGGGACGGTAGATTGCATTGTGAATGTCGTTCGGATTATATGACAACTATGAAGAGTACACAAAGTAATTAGATCCGGCATGAATATGCTAATTAATTAGTCTAATTTGCATAATTTCTGCGAAATTGTGAAGTCGTTGGGTTTAGACGAAACTCGGTGGAGATGGTATAGTCCCAATAAATTTTACAGTAGAGGACAGGTCACCCCAAAGGTCATTTAATGTTACTAATTTGCATTTACCTAGTCTAATTTGCATAATTTATGCATATCTTAGTGGTTGAATCCTCATAAAACTTGGTGGAGATGGTTACACCTTTGATCCTGATGAATTTTTACAACAGTGTGAAGGTCACTCAAGGTCATTTAATGTGAATTAATTGCATAAATTATGCAGTTTGATCGAGTTTTGTTAAATGGGCAGTAACAATTGGAATGAGTGCAGTTAGGGTGCTCGTAGAGATTTGTCATGGTAATATTTGGGTTCAGTGGACAACAACCTCTAAAGACGAGGTCAAAGGTCAAGTCTTAGGAAAATGTGCTTTTTAGGGTTACACCCCCCCCCCCCGCCGGGCAAAGAAAAGAAAACTGTCAATTTTGGGCTATGTGATATATCTCTGTCTGCTATATAGACGAAACCAACTCTGCTTCGATCTGAACTTGGTCTCCAGTGAAAGGGGGTAAAGGTTAATTTTAATACATTTTGGGCGATAGATAGGGTGTGTGTACCTGATTACATAATGCTTTTGGGGGCTGGGGCATCACATTGAGGCAAGCATTTTTCATAAAAACCATCATGTCATCAAAGGTCATTCCAAGGTCAACAAATGCCGAATAAAAAAACATTTTCTGCAAAACTTATATTGGATGTGTGCATATGGCTGAGATTTTGGAACATGCTGCATATTATCAAGAGTAACATTTCTCATAAAAACGTTATGGTCATCAAAGGTCATTCAAGGTCCTTATGGGCCAAAAACTGTCAAATAAAATTTTCTGCAACAGCCTCCTAAGACTGAGTACCTATTTAGATGAGTATCGTCTTGGGGGTACCCTACACTGACAGGCATGATGCGGGGGGGGGGGGTGGTTGGGGGGATGACATCAATTATTATAGCAAGCTATCAATAACATAATGTTGCAGAACTATCTCTCTTTGGAGTTTATCATTTTCAACCCCCCAGGTATGTTTTCCATTCATCTCAACAGGTATCCTAATCTGTAACAGACCATGGAGGTGAACAGACAGAGATTTCATCTATTGTCAAAACCTCCCTCTTTACTCTGAGGTCCACTTTGCTTGTCACACCACTTCATCTGGAATCCCCAAAGAGATTGTTTATTGGCCCGTCACCAAAATCCCTTGCCTGCTAAGTGAATCTGTAAACAATGAATGAGAGTGCTGACCCAGAAATGATTGGTGCTGCAACCTTAAAGCATCATGGTTAAGATTAGGCCTACATTATTTGGATTTTTCAGCAGGGGATTAGGGGAGGGATAGGGGTCTAAATAGACTGTGTAGTTATATGGGAGCCATACTGTGCTTGGTGTACATAGAGTCATAGACCTCAACTTCTACAGGGATAACACAGACACAAATGATGTGCGTTATTGTTGCGTATTCTTGATGTGAGAACGGTGTAGTATCAGTTGTTATGGAAATAAGATATGAATATCATCTATCCAAATGAAGTGCAGCTATGAAAATAAAAAATAAAACAGCTTGCCAATTACCCTCCCCCCCCCCCTCCCCTCAAAGACAATGATGAGGCCCAGGTACAACAGTAACCAAGTAATGTGATGTTAATGGCAAGGTTATTGTGGACCTATTGCTACAATTTACAACTGAGAGAATACTCAGGTGGGTCTGGACCGTATGGAGTACCAGTTATTCGAATCTAACATAGATTGGCAGTCACTAGAGGTCAGTTGCGGTGTCTATTTGCATAGTTTATTCAAAATTTCAAAGTTTGTTTGACTTTCATGAAGCGTCATGGGTATGGTCCGCATGTAGCCCCCCTGAATATAAACTACAGTCATGTGGGTTATTCCAATGTGTATAATTACATCATTCATGAAAAACATTCAAGTTTGTTGGAAATTCCCATGAAACCTTAAGTGTGGTTCACTATTGGTCCTGAGAAAATAGGTCTATGGAAGTAGAGTATTGTATTTCATTTGCCTAATTTATGACATTCTAGTCACATTTCCACACAACGTATCCTCCTTTGGTAGACATGGCAATAATCATGGCCTTATGAATTTGAAATGGTCACTGATTATAGGCCGTTTCTGTTGAATGCTAATACCAAAACCTTAAAGCAAAGATAGAATGACTCATCCTTATTCGCATGGTGACTTATTGGAGGAAACCACTGATCGGCACCAGGCGAGACAATGGGGCGATCACCTGGTTCGTTCCGAAGACCTTCAGAATGTCAGGCCCAGATGTCGATTCTTAAGAGAGGTGAATCTGGATATCCAAGTGCTCTTGGTGAGTACAGATGGTGGGGAATCACTTGTGTGATCTGTGATAGCGACTATGCCTTTTTGGACATGTGACACACCCTTCCAAGAAGTGGTTCTTTCTTGTGTTCAAGATCAGGCCCGAGGGTTGGATGCACACTTGATTCAAGAACTACACGCGACACATGCTAATTAATATTGTCACAGCTATGTCAACTTACTGACATGCAATAAACACTTTGAAAACGAGACATTTTGTTCTGGTTTTTATTGATGAGTCCATCGCGTGCCAGAAAATATATCAATCTTCATGCATTTCACGTAGAAGGACAAATTTTAACCAGATCACTTCCAAATATATACTTCGTAGGAGTTCAAGATATGTTTTCCCATGCCTAACATCGATGAGGGAAGTACCCAACAAATTCTGCTACATAAACTGGCTTGACAGAAGTATCCTATCTCTTCACTTATATTTGTTTCACTAAGAGGACCTTTTGCCACTACGTGCTTGGCTCGCATCATTTCAAGTGTTCCTCCTTTGTTTTCAGATAGTGAGCAACTTTTTGATTTACAGTATCAACCAAACCAGTATTGCTACGGGGTAAAACAAAACTGCCTGGTTCTTCTTAGATCAGGAAGAATGGCAACACGTTCCCTGCCACACGGAGACCACTCCTTAACATATTGTACAGGGCGATGGACAACGGACATCATCCAGCAAGCATCAAGTTTCTGAGATATGAATTGGTCTTCACTCAGGCCCAGTAGGGTTGGCTGCATGTCAATCACAGTTTAGGCATCACTCCTGTAGCCAATGGTCACACTCCCCTAGCCAAACAGTCTCAGTTAGGTCGGGGGAGGAATAAACTTCCCCCTCCCCATGTCCATCCATTCCTTATAGAATGCTCCCCACAGGCCGAATGCAACGCACAGCCAGTCCCGAACTGAATCGTTCGCTGTCAAAAGGGAAAAAAGCTATGTCATAATAGGATAGATAAAGATTGCTACATCTATTGATGGCATTCAATGCACCCATAAAATGGATCATCCCAATCTCAGCCTGCAGCCTAGCCATGTATCCACTTTTCATTGATTCAGCAGCATTTTCCAGAGCCCAAAAATGGCAATTCTTGACAGATAATAAGTGGGGGGGGGGACGTACATATTCAAGGTGAGGATTTTGAACCATGGCTTAGATGCCCTGGTTTCTTATCAGCTGGACAACACACAAACCAGGGCAACAAATACAAATTGACAAGGTTAAAAGTTGTAACTCAAACCAGAGATGTCAGTCTGTCGATCTAGCTATAAACTCTAATCTATACAGTTTGTTAACAATTGCCTTTTTGGCCCCCAAACAGTCATTCCTGACCGAACTCGAACACAATGTTTATTGACCCATGGGACTGTTTGACTTTGTTGAGGTCAAGGTCAAAGAAAAGTATTGAAGGGCACAATAAACCATTGTGTGTAAAATGTCAAAATGTATTTCCTCTACAAAGACATCAGATTTTCTTGAAACTTTGTCATAATGTTCTTTGAGTGGTGCTCCGTTCAGCCTGTTCACAGATTTTGGATGCAATGTCATAAAGTGCTGATAGAGTTAAGACAGTAACATCTGTTGAAAAGAAGCATTCCAGTCCAACAAACTGTCTCTCCTTTGATGGATGTTGACCAAACTTGGGCCCTATGTTCATTGACTGCTAAGGCATCATTAGCCATATGAAGATCAAAGTCAAAGGTCATTACTGCGCCCAAATAGGCCATTGTTTCAAACTGCCTCTTTAACCTGATGATCTTGAACATTTAACACAAAATAGTATAATGTCTTGGTACATCTGTGCCGTTTGAGCTACGGCGCCATTGGCGCTCTAGTTTGTTTTGTTTTTTCTGTTATCCTAAGAAACACTCTACATTGTACTACATATATCGTTGTATAACAGGAGGTGGCTCACTCCACAAGTTTCTAGGGTTTTTAGTCCACTTCCTTTTAATTCACACCTGTCTCTTCATTTTCATATTCCTGTATACTGAAAGTGAAGAAACGAAAAATACATGAAACTGAGCTGATGTAGCACCATTTACGTGGTCTCGCAGACTGTTCCAAAGAAGGGCCGAAGCTGAAATGACCTGGGCCTTTATGAATTCATGGATGTGTACTTTTCAGCTAGGTGTAGAGAACCTATTGCCAAATCATATTTTACAGAAACTGTGTGCAGTACTTACTTTTGGCGCCTAGCATTACACCTGCAGCACATCCCCCCGTGAGATAGTTCCAACGATCATCCTTATCCCTGTATGATGCTGACACATTTGTGACTGCTCCAAAGACTGCACCAGGAGAGCTTCAATGAAGGGGAAAGTGAAACGTTAACACACTTTTGTTACCCCACTATGCTTGGGAGATAAACTGTAAACTAATCGTTTGCAAAACTGAGTCCTCATGTAATCATTGGGATGCTGACAATACAGTAAATGAAAAAGTGAATTGGTCTCGTGTTGAACAAAAGGGGCAATAAACCCTGTGAATGATGGCAATGTGACTGAGTAATGTAAGGGTCAAATTATAGTATTTATTTGTCAAATTTCTAATAAGGTGAACACTTAACAGAAGACCTACACCACAAATATGTTTCAGGATTCAAGATGTTGATTTTGTGAGTTACTTTATTTTGACAAAATTACATTCTGATCGATCACATAGATTCTACAATAGATGTTGTGATTTCTCTTCAATTTTCAAACAAAGTTACAAACATTCCTGAACATTTGAAAACTGTGACCCCCCCCCCCCTTCTTCTATAATTGTAATCTAACCTAATATTAATGGACAAAAGATGGAAGAAATATATCCCCTTTTTTCTCCTATTTGAAGGGGGTCACTTCCATTTCTACGGGTTTGATTTGGTAATTATGCATTTTCCAGGTAGATGATTTTTCACAGCAGAATGCCATCCTCCCCTTTGATGTGACAACTGACAATAGGGTGATACTACCTATCTATTCCTCCACCACAGCCTGCAGGAGGAACAGATAAGCAGGAACATTTAACATCTAACAGACCAAACTACAGTGTATATGTATACATGTATGCCAGCTAAAGAAATGAATCAGCTGAACGTGAACAGGCAACAGAGTACCTGTACTGTGCCATGCTCCAGTCTGCCATATTCAAAATAGTTACCAAATGTTCCTGTGATGTTCGTCGCTCTCACTGCACCCTCCGCAAAATTCTTCGGGAAGAACAGGGACAAATGGGTAGCACTTGTACATGCTCCTGCAAAGGCAAATACAGAAAATGATGACTGACTGCAGCATCCGAAAAACATGGGGGCGGCTGACGATTTCGCCCCCAGAAGTTGAAGAGCTCTCAAAATCACATTGGGGGGGGGGGGGGGAGATGTTAAGATATTGAGAAAGTCGCCCCTGAAAAATTCTCATTTAGCATTGGTAAAAAAGATTTTAAGCCAAAGGGATTTTAGGCCAAATACTGATCGAAAATGTTTATGATTTCTGTGAATTACGATCGTTTTGTAAGACCACAGTTTCATTAGTGATCACATACATCAATTAAAATATTCCAGTGAGATACACACACAGTGAGTACTGCATTGAAATTCCCACCCAGCACGGCATATGCCGTTGGAGCTGGCATGGCTCCTGTACTGCATACAGACTTGTAGACATACACGTCTGGCTCACATACTGCATGTACAACCAGAACTCATTGCCTTGCTAACTGAAAACATGACTGACTTCATATGTGTTTCAAAATATTACGGTTACAGCCCACATGACCGAAGGTCCACGAGACCATGGGCGTAGGAGGCGGGGAGGCTGGGGGGGCTGCAGCCCCCCCAGCCAAATATTTCAGCAAAAATCGGGCAGTGCGAGAAGTTTGCGAGGCATCGACTGAGAGGAAAAAAATATAGTAGCCTAGTTACTAGTGTGGCATATATGGAAAGTCAAGGGAAAATCATGTTCGGTAACTAAAACGAAAGTTTTAAGCTCGTCCGACCAACGTTTGGTTAATAATATGCAGATAACTTTACCAAATTGACCGGCGCTCGTGCCCTTAGTACTCTTCCCTTTCACACTCAAACAAGAAGAGAAGAAGGGAAAGGAAAAGGGAAGTAAGGGTATGAAGTGGAAAAACCAGGGAATGGAAAGTGGAATCGAAGAAAGAAACGGAAGCCAGACTTTATTATCGGCTATTTCGACTCCTGGCTCTTCATCTAATTGGCCCATTCAGCGTCGCAAGAGAATGGCACGCCGGCAAACATATATTGTGACGGTTGTTGCCGTCAGTGTAATTGGACGATTCGGCGTGGTGACGAGTCTGTCGGCAATTCGGCCAAAGGGGGAATAAAGGCGTTAACGTTGACATTTTATTTTCCATGGAGTGGACAGTACTTTGAAGTTTTGTTTCTGGTCCTATATTCCAGAGATACATAAAAAAAAAATCCAAGCCATTTTGCTGAAAACAGTTGAGAAAGAATTTCACAGATGAAACAATGGAACAGTCGGTTTTAGGCGGGTAATCATGCGAGCGGCATAGCTAGGTACAAGGCGAGAGATAAAGGGCACCCCACCCCCAGTTTTTTAGGTAAAAAATTCGGGCAGGAAACTACCCAACTTTGGGCACAGAATGAGTTAAAATCTGGTTAGAGATATCCTAATGCATAAGTGGAGAGAAGAATTACTAAATGGCCGAACTTTGAACAATTGCAACATTGAAGTGTCAAATGTTGGGCGCTTCGCGCGCATGTGTATCATGGCATGCTCAATACTCACAAGCCCCCAGCGCAAAATCCACGCAGTGTTAGGATCGGGCAAACATTTTCGACATTCCAAATTGAAAGGGTCCGCGTACGTGGTGGCGGAGTCGAATAATTACTGAACGTCCTATTTTACTGAAAATATTGCACCAGATTGCATCTGAGGACGTTTCAATATTCAAAATTTTCCAGAGGGGAGGGGGACACCCCCTCCCCTTAGACCCCTCCCCCATATCAGTCACCATTCCCACATCTGTCGGCAAAACATAATCTCTACACCCCCCCCCAATCGTCAACCCTTCGCTACGCCCCTGGAGGTGCAGGCACGAGTGCACGACAAATTATTTTAGTTAGATCAATGTAACGAACGATGCATACCAATTTGAACGTCTTGGCTTATTTGGCTGGCATATGCTATGTGGGTAATGCTGAGCACATCGAGCAGACGCAAATAGGAACAGGATATTTTTCGGGAAAATCCCTACAGCCCCCCTAGATATAATCGGGCTCCTACGCCCATGCACGAGACCGAAGTTTTGCGAGACTGAAAATGAAAAAGGGTCCACAAGACCGAAGGATCGCAAGACTGAAAATAGAGGGAAAGAAAAAGAGGAAATTCTAGACCGATCGTTGTTCTATGAAGACAAATTAGAAGAGCGGAGCTGTTAATGAGGAAATACGCTAAATTACAACGATGTACGAAAAAGTTACCAGCCTACGGCTATAAAAACCAATGTTATACAAACACGAATTACGATATGTACAAATTATGCTTGTGAATGAAATTCTTATTATTAATATTCTGCAGATGAAAAAACGGCAAAGTTTTTTTCTTTCCTGGTGGACGTTGTTCCGTGTAATGGACTTGTCAGTGTTCGCCAGGGGATGATGATATTCACTTTCCTTAATCTTCCGCGAATGCTCGCTGTTCGAACTAGGAGTCACTGCCTGAGGAATCGTGCAGGTGTGTGCATGTGCCCACTGGCGTGCGTTGACGTGTACATCTCAGAACAACACTACCATGCAATCGGGGGCATGCAAACTAATCTGCGGTTTTAGGGGGGGGGGGTTATGACTGGAATTCTCCCAAATGACCCACCACCTAAACTTTCTGGACACTCAAGATGAGTTCAGGTGGTCATAGTGCCCATGCTCATACCAGTGCAGTCGTATGAGCTAAAAATCAATCATATAATTGTTGACCAGTATGTAGGTGAATTGATTAGGGTGTTTTTAGGTTTGGGTTTGGCACAAATCACCTTGAATCCTGCTCTCATACCTTTTTCTATAATTAATTTATCAATTCCTATGTTTAAGGAGTGTGACGATCAAATAATTGATAAAAAATGCTAGGAATTTCCAACTTAATTTGAGAATTTTCCTGCAAAACACTAGATTCTGGTAAAGTGGGTATAGCTGTCGATACTGTGGCCCTACCACCATCGCTGCCCTGCATGTGATTGTATGTACGTACAACAGGCTAGCCATGCAATATTTGGGGATATTCATTTAAGTATCGATAGGCAACCTTAACGGAAACTATATGCTAACTAAAGATGATTGTCTCAACATACTGTAAGTATTTGGAATATTTTTAAACCACATAAAATGAAGTTATTCATGTTTTTGATTAGCAAGGCAATATGGGTTCTGGTCGTACATGCGTACCAGGTTGAAGAACCTCTATCCACAGTCAGGCGTAGGACAGCGTCGCTAGTCCCTCAATGAAACAATGCCGATATCCCGGTCCTTAGCGATCCAGAACGCGACCCGCAGCCGAGCAGCCTATCGGCATCCACACGTCCACAACAGAGCTACAGCCTGTAGGTAAATTTAACGTGTAGGGGTTATCCATACAGAGGTTTGCATACGATAGGCGTAGCCTTCTAGCTCATTGCGATGTTGTTCCTTTTCAGATCGGTGGGAATACACAGATCCAGCGCAGGTTCATAGTACAGGCATGTAAATCCCTCGTAATCCTATTGTATGATCGCCATACACTCTGCTGCATGGTCCGATCGGCGGTTGGTCCCCAGTTTTTGGCCAAATAGACAGTGACTGCAGGCACACCCGGTACTGCATAACTAATGCTGTGCACATACAGTCACACATTGTAGGCAGCAGACGCACTGGGACAGTACTGTATTGTGATTCCTTGCCGCCTCTGCAAGTCCGTAAACACGGCCTTGCAGTCGGCACTACAGCGAGTATGCGTAATCATTTTACCATCACCTTAGTTTCAGCTTACGTGTATGTAGTTTGTATGCAGTACAGGAGCCATGCCAGGCTTTACAGTCAATGATATGTCATACGGTGTTTATAAACCATGTTCTGGGGGGTTCAGTGTACTGCTCACTGTGTGTAACTCACTGAATATTTTATTTAAATGTACGTGATCCTTAATGAAACAGTGGTCTACAACGAATCACATATAATCACAAAAATCGAAAACATTTTCGATTGGTATTCGGCATAAAATCATAATCTCCTTTTGCTGGTATGTACAATGATAAATGAAGAATTTTTCAGGGGCATTTTCTCAATATTTTGACATTCTTTCCGCCCCCCAAAATGTGATATCAAGAGCTCTTTTGTAAGTTTCAAGGGCGAATTCGCCTGCTGCCCTCCGTGTTTTTCGGATGCTGGATCTACGATTCGCGAGTCAGTGTCAAGCCCCCGACAGCTGTACTGAAGTTCCCATACGGAACAGAAGTTAGTTGGAACCGTGTTGCTGAGCCACGACAGCGTCCTCATTATTTTAATGTTATAGTGACATGTGATTTGGGCGATATGATTCGCATCTCATCAGAAGATTAGAATATGTTCCGTTTGAAGTCCTCCCCCCTCTAATTCGACCCTCACATTAATAAGCCCTAGTTCACTCCTGATGTTATACTTTAGGCCAAGTAAGAAAAAAAAAAGTTTCTCGTCCTAACTTCGCTGAAAGTTTGGGCATGAGGGCCTTTTTTTTTTTTTTTTGCTCTCAGGCAGTCCAGAATACCCATATTTAGTAAAGTGTATACGCGGTACAGCATTTCGGGAATGAGGCATGAGGCTTCTTTTTCTCCTTTTTTTTCCCCTGATTTTATACCCCCTAGTGGCCAGAAATGTCCTTACATAGTTTGCATGGCATCAGTAGTAAGCTTTTTCCTTTAAACCATATTTTGAAGAAGTTATCAAGTGAAGTTGTCAAAAAAAAAAGAAATTTGACAATTATCTAAAAAAGCGTGCGGGCATGGACGAGAAACTGTTTTTTTTTTTTTCACTTGGCCTTACGTCTAGATGGTGTATCTGTCAGACGTAATCGATTTGTATTCCCGAATTAATTTATGTTGTTTACGTGCTTCCGTAATAGATCTTCTGACTCCGCATTTTCTGAAACAGTAACACTCACTGAAGATGTTGCAGAATCTTGCACTATGATTACCATCTTCCCTATGGAGCAACAAAGGTATGGGGGGGGGGGGCATATGGTCGAGGAATTCGCAGATAGAGACTAAGCAAACTGAATGTTTTTCACGGATTTTCCACAATGTTACACACAATAGCCTTAGGGCACCTCCTAACTCAAGTTTGTGTTCTCTGATGGAACTTTTAACAGGGCACACAATACGCGCACTGATGTCCTCTCCAGTTAATATAGCTCCATGGTCAGGTAGATAACAACTGAAGTCAGGCCTAAGCTACAGTACGAGTTACAAATTCGGTTCACAACTTCACCTCTCCAACTGGTCGAATGGCCTAACGTTAGCCTAACATTATAAACTAACCGAGGCATAACATTAGCCAGATTAGGCCCATTATTTAGGACTGCGATCGAGTGCGATTTTACCTAATATAGTCGCTACTTTTGTCATTTGATAGGTTGAATACACTGTATTTTCCCCATCCAGATTATCGAATCTGATCGAATTTTCTTCTGGAGGTTTCCGGAACGTGATTACTCCATCTCTGATGTCATTTTGACTGTCGTTTCGCCTCGGTGCTGGCGCTGAGATTGAGAAAGTAGATTTACACGAACACAACGGCTGCCGTAGTGATACTGCGTGCCGTTGATATATAGTAACGTAAAGCCAGGAGCATTCATCCTCGCATGAGACGACCCCTGTAACCGGACGTTACTCAACAGATAATTCGTAAATTTTAGGAAAATCGAGTGGAGTGTCCTACATAGTAAATGCCACCAAAATGCATTGAAGATTAGGCTACCTGAAAATACGCCCCCCCCCCAAGAGGACTGATTTGGCCTCTCTCCGCAATGCCCCTTTTCTATTCTATTGCACTTGAGGGCGGTCAGGGACCAATATCTAAACTAATAACCACCACACTAAAGCGGCGTTTCCATGCACGCGGGCACGCGGGCGGGCGGGCGGGCGGGCGTTTTCGAATCGGTCAGTAGCGATTTCACCCGCCGCCCGCGCGTGTATTTCGTCATCGATTTCCGGGGATTTCCATGCAATCTCACTGGCTTGTGAGCTCGATAGTGGAGAATAGGTAACAATGTTCGGTTCAAATCATGTTCCAAACAACCATCATACCGTTCTACACTCGTATAGATATATATACATATTTTCTCTATTTTTAACGGCCCGACACCTATTTGAACACAGTATGGGCATTGGCATTATTGCATGAGTGTAAGTATATGCTAAATCTCCACAACTGTCACATTGTGAAGGTTTTAATGTATTCTAGGCGCTATCGTTGACATTTAGAACAATATGGTTCTCATAAATTAAACACCGGTGTTTAGGTTTAAAACACTAGTTTGCGCCAGATGTCCCAGATGTCCGGAAATGTGTGGCACTTCCCAGCCTGTGCGCCCAAGTGCGCAATTGAAAATTGGTACTATTTTTGCTGGTACTCTAAATGTAAAATCATGTGAATTTAAAAAAATCAACTTTGGATCCAACAAGAGGCCGTTGAAAATCATAACTTATTTTTATTGAATTGGATCAGGCGGCGGTGAGCTTGGTGAATATATCATATACAAGCCATCAAGTTCAAGCGCATATGATTGTTTTTTGACTTGACATTGAAGACCTCAACTCCCAGTCAACTTGATGACTGGTGCCAAAGCACTTTCACTCATAAGTGACTAATTGCACATAGTCCCCTGGGCGTGGGCCATCTTGAGGCCAAATCTTTCAGGCAAGTGGCATCATATATAAGGTGCACAGCAAATGGATGTTGGATGGGGCTGGGCAGTGACTGAAAAAACTGATCAACTCTATGAGCATACAAGTGAACAGGGAACCACAGGATAATTTACCTAAGTCGTACGTATCTTGGAAGGCAATCTTCTGCTCATACACTTTCTTGAGTACAGCATTTGAATTAGCTGAGTCAGCAACTGGAAGACTACGTTCAAGGAATTTCTTACAAATGCAAAGCTCAGCTTCCGATGGTATGGTAACTCGACGTTGGCCTATGATGGCCTATGATGGCCTATAATGGTATTGAATTGTTCTAAAAGGACAATATCTTTTGCTGAGACTTTTTAGACTGCGATTATAAATTTAATACTAATATGAAGAGTGTCAAAAATTTCACACTAAACAAATTATAGGGGGACCAAAATTTTCTAGAGGGCCGGCGGCGCCCCCTTTCGCCCCCCCCCCCCCTTGAGTACGGGCCTGCGGGTCACCCGCGCGCCTTTTCTCTTTTCCGCGAACAAGAGCAAACCAAGAAATAGTTCACGCCTAAGTAATTTCACAATAATATATAGGCCTAATGATGTTTTTTTTTTTCATTCTTACAGGACGAAATTCCTCCATACTTGATACATTCATCATATGTTATATGTATATGTTCCGTCAGTTCACACCTGATCAGGCCCGCGAGGGCCCGAAGGCTGGTGCCAGAAGGCCAGCCCCGTTAGTGACATATCCAGGGCCTCTCTCACCAGAACTTTTTCCCTCTATGTTGCTTCTGATGGCAGTGGCTCCCGAAGTGGGGAGGGCTCCATTTTTGTGTGCCCTCAAATTACCATTCTTCATGCCCTCTCTGGTCGTGGTTGGGCTTTATTATGCCATCTTTACATTCTTATTCTCACTGACCAGAGGGTTGAACCTGGATTTCGACATAGACGTATATATGGTCTGTGGATTTCGATGGCTGTCATGGATCATGGATCGTAAGTTGTTATTTAGCGTACGTGAGCAAACTGAATAGGAGATATTCCAACATGGCCTAAATTGACTGGGTTATTTGTGCTTGAATCTAACAATATTGTGGGAAAGATCCCGAAAACTTTCTGATATATGTTTTATAAAATCTTCAGAACACCTAACAACTCGACAAATCACCGAAAGGCTGAATTTTTCAAGACTGGTGAGCTAAACTGCATAGAATTAGCAGCGCAGCGATAAGCTTCGTACCAACGCACCACATTCACGTTCGAAAAAAATCCGATGGCCTAACAATCGGAATACGGTACAAGAATGATTTCAATTTAGCTGGTATTTGGCTCGAAGTTCACTAATTAGCCCGTAGAACATATCACAGTAGAATGATTTTCTTGTAGGCGAGGATTAGCCTTAATTCCAGAAAAGAAGAACCGTTCGATGGCGCAATATTTTCAACGTCCGTAGTAGACAGAGGAAATCATAACCTTCGTGGTATTCAAGCAAAATGGCATTCCAGGTGTGGCTAATGCGATTCCTATATGACCTGTGGACTCTGGCTTACAGGGTCAACTAAAGTTCACGTTATCGGTATTTGCTTCACTTTAGATATTCAAGTTCAAGTTCAAGTTTATTCACCACACTTTCTGGAATCCCAAATTACAATTAAATGATGGTTCATATATGCAAAATTAAGAGTGGAAGGACCAGAAATAAGTTACATTCATCCCTGACCCCTTTAAGTTAATTAAGGTACATCCTCTTTAGGAGGACATGTCCTCTTTTTTCATGGCATGTCCTCCTTGGAAAATGGTTATGTCCTTCACTTTTTCGAATTTGTGACTGCAAGCTATGTGTCAGTGTAAACAAACCTTGCGTCCTTCGGTTATATGCATTATTTCATTTTATTTATAAAATGTCCTCTTTTTGACCACTGTAGATCTGGTAACCCTACTTTTTAAGTACTTTAATAGGGCATTATGCACGTGTTTTCTATAATTTTGGATAATACTGGTGGTAGTATCGAAATTGGTAATAGTCAGACGCTTCAAGGGCCCGACCCACTTAATATCGGTACAAAACTCTTCCACGTTCCCAACTACTTGTGAAGATCCCGGCTCTTATACTTAAGTTCATATAATTGTTAAAGTCGTGGAATAACGTTCAGACTGAGTACTGACTTTATATATAGGCCAGCCCCCTGATTCCAATCCAGTCTTGTTGTGCTTTTCTGAATCCAATGATATCAGAAAATTTTGATACAAAATTACATGAAATCTCAGACCATATAATCAAACACATTCGCCCCCGGGAGGGGAACGGAACATGCATAGAAACATACTGTTCAAATCAATTAAAATTAAAACATAGTCACCGGTATTTATTAAATTACACATTGAGATGTTACCGATGTTAAAGACTCGGTTAATGCAATTTGCGCAATATGTCTTCATTTCCTTGTTGTTTTTTATATGTTTACCATGTCATTATTGTTTAGAAATTCATCCATGACAACTTCAAGGGCTCTTCTTTCATGCTAGGTAGTGTGTATTAACCGAGGACAAGGGGGAAGGAGGATTTTTTTAAAATATTGTATTTTGTTTGTAGTATTTTTGCCGGCTTGAGGACTGTTTGAAGGTTGGAACATGGCAGCAGCTTGATGAATCCCAACGGCCCTGGAAGACATTTCCGGCCATCTGGGTTGCTCGTAAACCCACAATTTGCTAGTACGATCCGCCGCCAACCTATGGTGGCGCTCCGCCCCGTAGATGATAATTTGGTGCCCCCCTCCGCCCGTCAAATGTCTGTGCCCCCTTTGTTCCCCCATAATGAAAAGTTCTGGTGATACCACTGTCCAATGCACCTCTTTTGCAACTCATTTTTATTTGAGAGGGAATGGACAAATGACTGAGCTGGTGCAGCATGACCCTATGCATGCATGTGAATGGATGGGTATGTAGATGAAACTTGTCATTCATTACGATACCGGATCAGAGAGGCATGGACATGAATATTGTTGGATTTTTTTTAATTGTTTTTTGCTTCGTGTTGCCACTTCCAGACTCCAGAAGAGCAAAATTTTCTTAGACACCTTCCCAGAACGCCTGGGTATCTGTACTTAGACACCCTCCGGAATTGACCGTTTTCGGCCATTTGGAGGTTTGTGAAGCCCAAATAGCGCGGCGCCGCCAGTCGCCGGGGCGGAATTTATTTTGTATTGGGGTGTGGGGGGCTAATTGACTGTTTTAGTATCTAAGCGTAGCGCCCCATTGGTTGGCGCTATCGTGCCAGAATTTCTGGGGTTCCCGGCCTCTAGATGGCCTTCAACGGCTTTTCCGAGTGGCTGTGCGACAAATATCTAGGCATAAACTACAGGTCTCATGTGTGAGATTGCATGAATATCAAGAAGCTAATCAGAGAAAATGCAATTTGAATATAAGTTTTAATCAGTTGATTAAAAATGTCACTACTATTCCGACAAGTATTCTTTGATCCAGCCTATTTACATTCAAAACACCCTTTCTAGTACTGCTTTACGTTGTTACAGGTTGAATGCCGCTGTCGTTTCCCGTGAATGGTATAGAGCGATGCCCATGTGCATAAGTTAAGCATATTTAAAAACAAACATTTGAAATTGCAAAATTCGAAGATTGACCGCCCAAGTAATCCTTGACACTGCCGTGGATGAGGGTGATCCCAACCGAAATTTATCTTTAATTTGTATGCCTCTTTTTGCTGCAATATATCCCTCCAACTTACTGTGCATCACTACATACATTTTTCAAAATGGATACTTTTCATAATAGGTTACTTAATGTTTTTACATATTCCTAACTCATCTGAATAATGAAGGCATGAAGCACAGCTGATTAGAACAGTTTTGTCTTGAATTATTCGAATAGTTTTTCGCAGTCCTTATTTATTCCACTGACAAGGCAATATTACGCAGTGTAAATAAATACAAGGAAATAATACTTCACCACGGTGTCATCATGCGTAGCCTATATATATCCCCGATTGTAAATTGTGTTTAAATTTCATCATTTTAATGGCCATCTGACTAGGTCATATTTAGTAGTAAGTCATAGGCTCTCGGTCCTGACAGCATCGCCCCGAATCGCAAACCTCGATTGAATTTGATTTGATGGTTTTTGGAGCAAGATTACCAACGCTATGGTACATAATGGTGGCATATTAGGGCTACAGTGATGTGCTTGTGTGAGGAATGGCAGACACATGAATATGTCAAACCGATCGAACGCGCAGTACGGCTTCTGCTCACGAGTATCACAGTACGGCCATTACGGGACGCGCAAGATGCAAAACTTGAAGATGACTCATATGCTTTATATAGCTGAATGAATTTGATCTACTTATATCATCGCAGTCAGGATTCATGGAAATGCACTCATGCGAGACAGCTCTCTAAAAATCACAGACGGATGATGGAAGCAATCGACGAAGGGTATTTTGTAGGCACAGTATTCCTGGATCTAAGAAAAGCCTTTTGATCTGGTCGATCATGACATTCTAATACGCAATTTGGGTCTATATGGGTTTCGGAAGTACATTTGGCTTGGATGACGTCTTACCCTTGCTGGTAGAACCCATCGAAGTCAGATTAATGGGGTCTCTTCGATCCCGGATCCGTTTGTATGTCGTTTCCTCATGGATCTATTTAGACCATTGTTATCCATTTATATATAAAATGATATGTGTTTCTCTCTGTTAGAACAAGTACGTGACTACAATGTATGCTGACGATACATTTTTCATGTCGCTGGGAAAACTATAACAGATATAAATGATAAATTAACTGTTGACATGTGTAAAATAAGCGAGTGGTGTAAGGTAACCAAATGGCGATGAATCCCGTAAAACTAAAACAATGTTGATGAGCTCCCGGCAGAAATTGTCGGATACAAGATGAATTAGGGATAAGCTCTCTGTCATGTAAACAACTGGCTTTCTGGAAAATGTACCCCACGAAAAACTACTGGTGTGCATATTGATCCAACATTATCTTGGAATGTACATGTAAATTATCTTTGCCAAGCTTTTCAAGGGGATAATTGCTCTTTTAAGAAGAATAAGCCATTTATTGACTCAGCTACCTGTAAACGGTATCATCAAGGGTATATTATGCCGCTTTTAGACTACTGTAGTACCATTTGGGGTAACATGTAGGAGGGGCGATATGCAAAAAGTTAACGGTGAAAAAAATCGCGGCCAGAGTACTATTGAGCGATCCTGACTTCAAGTAGTTCTGATGATATGCTTTGATACCACGGGATGAAGGCAATCGATACGCGTATTCGGGGAAAAGCGTCTCCACTGCTCTATAAATGTTCAATGGTATGACTCCAGATTATCTCAGAGGGTTATTCATTCACAGAGGCGATACGCACTCACATGGTTCTACGGATCATCTTACGTTCCAATGGACTATTATTACCGGGTGGATGAGGACCCGAATACAACAACGACGCTTTTCATACAATGCGGCTAGAGACTGGAATAATTACCCCAACTGTAGGGAGGCGCAATCCTAGCGTTTTTGTAACATTTTAATTGCGGATAATATGAATTTTCGAAGCTAAATATATATTTTGAAGGATTTTGAAAGATTTTATGATGGTATATTATGTAATTTTATGGAATTTCATTTCACTGGTTTCATCTGCACCAAAGAGTCTCATATACATTTTTATCCAGTGAGATTATCTCATTTGATTCAATTCGTTTTGTACAGTTTATGAAAAATTTTATTAATGGACCTCGATGGCTCTCATTACGTGTAAATGTACTTTATCTAATATTACCTCTTTATGAGGATTCTTATATGTATTTCCAAATATGTTTGACTGGTATTATTTGCGGCCTCGGGTTAGATACAACTTGCTTAACGGAGGCTTTTACCCATCATTCATGAATTGAAGAAAAGTAAAAAATCAAATAAATAAAGAAATAGCCTACAGAGTGCTTAATATGATTATATGAACACTATGCACGGAGTATTCCTAGAAGAAATGTTGAAATATTAATTTAAACGATCAGGCGATAGCAATAAAACACAATGAAGTTTCTGAACATCTGCAAAATATTGGAGGGGGGGGGGGGGGCTAAAAATCATTTGGCCGCCTCATTTTTTCAATGGGGGCTGAGCCCCCATCCCCCCCCACCCCTCCCGGTTCGCCGGCCACTGCTGCGCGCCAACCGGTGGTAGCGGCGCTCGCTTAGGATAGTGCAGAGGTGTCTTGACCCCCTTCTTGTCAAAAGATTTTGCGCCCTCTAACCGACATTTCTAGAATCCGCCCCTGAACACTGTCCGTCACCTCTGTCAGCTAGCTTTCGTAATCCGTATATCGCAGACAAGCATCGAGATCGAAAAGCTAGAATCAGCCATAACTAGATTGATATTCTAGTTATCGATCTACGCATCTACGATAAGTGTCTAAAAAGAACTATTCCCAATACGAAGCCGCGATTCCTGTATATGACACTTGCCATGTTTTCATCTAATGGTGATCTTCCAAGTTAATAACATGTTTTCATCATAGGGGCCTACCTCCACCACTGATTGGGCTTGATCGTTCTGGACTTGGGATACATAGCCAGAGGACCCCATAAGGACGACCCTAAAATGAAATCTGGAAAGCGAGGCCCCCAGTCAACCCTGTTGGGAAAATGAGAGAATTGAGCCTAGTAACAGTCCTTGGGGCAGCCCCATCGTTATGGTCAGAAAGACAAATGGGCAGAATCGATTTTGTATTGATTATAGGAGGCTGAAATGCAAGCGTAGTACCATAGGGACGCCCTCCCTTCCAGAATGTTGACAGTTTAGATGTGATTAAGGGTTCGATTTTATGTCTCTACACTTGACCCTCCACAATGGGTTTTTTGGCAGATTGAAATGAAATCCAGAAGATTAGTGTTGTAAACGCGTTCACTACTGGGTCGGGTCTGTATCAGTTTAAAGTCATGCCCATGGGATGACAAACTCCCCAACGACCTTCCAGCGTTTGATTGGAATGTGTCTTGCCCACAAGGGCCTCCATTGACGACGAAATGATAACTATCTTGATGATGTACTCATCATCGGAAAGGTCGTTGAGGAACATGATAAGAATCTATCTGTAGTTGATGTGTGTAGTAGGTTTCAAAACTGCAGGATTGAAGCTCAGACCAGAGAAATGTTCGTTTTTCCATTCTGAGTAAACTATTGGGACATGTAGTTTCTTCGAGAAGGAGTTGTTCCTGATCCATCGACAACGAGTAGAATAGAGAATTGGCCAAGGCCATAATCCCACAGAGTGAGGGCCATATTCTTGGGATTTGCAGCTATAACAGGAAGTTTTTCAAGGGGTTGCCCTAGAAGCAGCCCCTTTGCACCCGATTGACAGAAGCAAAGGTCATCTTCGAGTGGAATGAGGAATGTGGAAGGTCATTAGGTTTATCAAGCAAAATTTAGTGTCGCCCCCATATAATTGACGTCCCTGATTTTGAGAAGAAACCATTGTTCTTAGTACAGATGCCTCGGGGGTTGCACCATTGGGTCAGTCCTTGAACCCAAGAAGGTGAGGACGGGAGGCAAAGGGTGGTCGCTATTACGCTAGTCATAAGCTTTTAGCAAACGGAAGAAGAAAATGGTCAAACGTTTGACGGAATGTGGGAGATAATATGGTCTTGCGGCATTTCAGGCCTATGCTAGTAACTAGTCAGTGACTTCATAAACTGACCAAAACCTTTTACTTGGTTTAGATCCTACCAATTGAATATGATTATACTGGGAGGCGGGGAAGGTGGATACTGGAGCGCGACACGTACAACTACGTACTACTACGTAAGGATGGGAAGTCGCATCGAATGCAGACCGCCCCCCCCCGTTGTCCAGGATCCGATTAACATCAAACATACGTGACTAGGCATGGTCAAATAATGGGCAATTGTCCTGCCGAAACCCATTTGATTCGTCATGACCAAGTCGAGGCAATCTGATGGAAAACTTGTCACATTGGTTGTCAAACTGACAGTACCTCTCCGGCCATTTTTTAAAGCGACCTTGATGGCGAGTTGGAAAATAACGACTCACATGCAAACGTACCATTTCTCATGACATAGATATTGAAGGGTATCAAAAAACTGACCCTATATATCCTACGCGAGGTTAGGCAATTGGTTATTAAAAGTGGATGTCGCACTCCTTACGGAAGCTGTGTCAAAACGCTCACCGACCCGTACTCATTAAACCGGTTATAGAGAGAATATCCCAAGTTGATTTACCTTTCCGATACAATCTTTTATGTAGGAGGACAACGGATTGACCAGTGAGGAGTCTTGTTGCAAACAGTAATCCCAGAAGAAGACGTTTGTTAACATTTCACATTTTGACAAGGCCACATGTGGACGGATTTTGTAGCTGGCCAGTTTGGCTCGCAAAGGACATATCATAGATTGACAGACGGCGTACTGGCCTTTCATGAGAAAGGAGGTCGATTTGTTCTGTAGCGAGTGGTTATGGCATGTCAAATGAGATCTAACCCAATCCTAGGTCGGAGTGCCCCCACTCAAACCAATCGAATCGGAATACTCTGTCCCGTTTGTAGGACCGACATCGACAGAGAATGGCCATGACATCCAGATGGAATAAATTGTGTTGGTGGTAATTGACCATTTCAGAAGTTTTGAATTTGTATTCCACTATCAGGCCTAGAGGGCTGAACAGTTGCAAAAGCTTTGGGTGATGTACTATTTCGCCATCACGGTATCCCGGAAACACTACATTCGGATCAGGGGCCTCAATGAATCTAAATTATGGTGAACATCTGTACAAAGTTGGGTGTATTACGAAGTCTCATACAAACGCCATACCACCCGCAAGGTAATGGTATTACAGAAGAAATGTTAATTAATACGAACATGCAAGGACCAAACTTTGCGAATACTTTATCATCACAAGGAGGGGAATGGGATGATCACGTGGATATGTCGAATTAGCCCACACAAATGCAATTCTTGTTCAGGTACTCGCCGTACTTCTAGTGCACGGACGGAACCACGGGTTCTTCCTCCTGTACTCCCCCTCCTCAGCTCAAAATGGGCGCGTTTTATGCCTACAAGCTATGCCGATGAGGGTCGACGGTGACTTCAGAAAGCTATGCGCTGTAAATGAGAGATCAAACAGTGCCAGATATCAACAAAAATGAACTATGCTAAAGAAGCATGTTTGTGCCCTATAAGGATGGGGGAATGAGTCCTGCCTAAATGATCCTCTGCACACCAACGGGATAACGTTACCCCCAAATTGGAAGGGTCCATTGTTGTAGTGAGAAGTGTGGGGGGAAGTGGTGTGATCTGTCATTTACAGTATTGCGATCAATGATCCTAATAAGGAGGGAGAATTCGTGCATCAATAGGATGAAGAAGGAAGCATAAGTCATGTGTGTCAGGGGATACGATCCCCCTGTGGTACCGACGGCAGAGCGGACATCGAAGTAATCACAGAACGAAATTAAGATAGCGAGGATGTTTGCCGATTTTCTAAGTATTGATTGTTGGTTTTCACTTTAAATGTTGTTTATGTCGAGTTTGTGAACTTTGTTGCAAGAGACCTATATTAGCAATGAATCAATAAGGGATTAAAACAAAAAAATGGGGATGTAGCAATTATAATTATGAAAAAAATGTTGAAGAAAAATTTGGATTAGATAATGGCTATAATTCAATGCTCGTTAAGATCTATTTGTTACTGGATATTTGTTGGGGAAAAGTGGACGTTCAAAGTGAGGGAGGGGACTTCATGTTAGACTGGCATCAAGTGAGAGTGGCATGAGCCTATTGTGTTTACGCTTCAGTTGATTCTATTGGTTCTATTTGGTATATAAGGGATGTCAGGAATGAGCAAGCTCTCTGACACGTGTTGTGTACGTGATCTGTTTTCGTTATAGTAGTAAGATAGTGGCCACCGCGAATTTAATTGGTTTTAGGCATTATTTTCATTCAAGTGTGTTACTTCTCGGCCAACGCTACAAAATATTGTCATTTTTCCCCATCCGGCTCCTTTAAAATCTGGCGCAGGCGCGGTTCTACGAGGGTGGGCTTTGCGTCCACCACAAAAATTAAGGCCCCCCCCCCCCGAAAAATAATATATAAATAATAAAAGATAGTTAGTATTGTAGAGTATTTTAAATATTATAATGATTATAACGATTGTCCAATGCCCTTTCGCAGCTGGGGAAAGGCCTCTCCCGGTGATCTGAGAGAGAGGCTCAATTTTCAAAATTTTCTACAACGCTCCGCGCGCCTATCGATGGTGGCGCTCCGCTTAGATATAGTCACAGAATAATTGGCCAGAAAATCGGGCGCGAACCCTGATCGACTGCCGCCCCCCCTTCGTGTGGGGAATCTAAATCCGCCCTTGTCTCTGAGAATGGTAAGCTGAATATCGACTTCCCAAAGGGTTTTTAGAACTATAGGGCCTAATGGGGGTAAAATGACAATGGTTACTGTAGATATCGGGGGCTGAAAAGTTTAAAACTGCTCCCATTTGGGACCTCCTATCGTTGTTTTGTTCTCACACGTTCAGGTAGTAAGTGAGGGGAGTCCTATAGAGAAGAAGTAAGATGAATAATTATTTTTCGTCGTGCTGTTGGCAGGGGTGGTGGTCGGAAACGGAGTGTGGTGGGGAAAGGTAGGGACTTATCTAGGGGGACTCTCCCAGAGATCTAAAAAAAATCTGTGGCGGAAGTGGGATAAAATTAGCTAGGAGGGGTTGACCTGCTGTACTGATACATGATTGACTCAATCTGGGGTCAGTGAGGAGGGAATTACGAAGAAGTTTATTTTGATTCTAGTCAAGGGATTTTTAACTTTTTAAGGCCAATCCTGTACTGTTTCGAGGGTATATTTGATCTGATCAGGGTGATCGTAAGAGGGGATGCTACCGTTATAGTGTAGTGTTGGAGTGGGGAGGTGCAATCAGGGCCGCCCGGAAGACGTTATCACCGAAAAGTTGTTTGACCATACTCGCTGGCTCCCGAATACGACTGTGTTTTGTGTGGGGATTTTCCGCTGTTTTCTGCCGCCCACTTTTTTCTTTTACTTATACGCCTCGTTTTATGCTTCCACCCGAAGGTGCTCTTGCTAACTAAGGAAATCTTTAGTCAGATAGTAGACGCTCCATGTTTTGGGTGTGGGAAGTGACACCGGCTACGTCGCGCCTTATTCTTTTCAACCTATTTCGTTTCAAGAGTGCCTTTATATAGTACAGTAGCAACAAGGCAGGGGTGGGAATTCCTGCGCCCGGATCCGTCATTTTATAAACGTCCCATCGACAAACTAGCCGACTGGCTGATGGCAAAATAGATTGACTATTGTGGTTTTATTAAATTCCAATTCAATTCCTAGGAAGGTGATTTCATTGCCTGAGTTTGTTGGTATTGCCAAAAATTCGGGCAAAATATCAATTAACGAATGGGCGTGAAACCGTGACTATTGAATTGGGGGGGGGTAGGAACGGGGGTATCGGCGGCGAACATTTGTGCTCCGAATTACATGGATTTGACCACTAACAGCCGAATGTTTATGCGCGCATTCGCGCGCAATTTGCTTCCCGTTTCACATGAAACTGGCGTGCAAAACTCCGAGCTTTGGGGGAGATGCGCTGGTCCCCTGGGTATAGGTATACAACTGACCATGGCTCAAGCTTCAAGCGCAAATCGGTTGCCCGTAGCTTCCGTGACCCACCCCCAGGATACTAGTGACTCAAGCATGAGATGAAGCAAAGTGGCAGGATCCTGAAGTATTATTTAGTTTCTTTTCTTCAATGTGGTGAAGCGTTACTCGCTCCGCCGCATTAGTAGTAGTTCGGCGTTTTAGGCCTACTGAACAATGAATTCCAAGGAAATTGAACTCGGGCAACTTTCCTGAGATTGGGGCAATTTCAATCTTATGACATGCCCCGCCATCTTCAAAGTCGAAAAACTGTGTCATTTCCTGCCCTCTGGAAGCCTAATTGCTATAAAAAAAAAAACCTGGATCCCTAAGCGGCCAACTGATGGTCGCCGCACCGCGTAATGGGTGACAAATGGCACCCCCTATCAAATAATTCCGCCGGCCCGCTGAACTTCTGGCTACGCCACTATACCTATTAACCTGCCATGCCTAAAGTGGATGAAGTTGTGCGACGAAATTGATTTGGAATACAAGAGCAGGTCATAGCCAGCCTTTCCCAGTCCGGGGAGGGGGAGGGTGAGCTGTTTTTTCCGATTTCATTCAACATTTCGCCACGGATTTCCCTGAAGCCCCAGTTCGCCGTCGTGGAATATATTGGCGTTCCAGGAAGGTTTTGGTGCCGAGAGAGATAACCCAAGCCTCAAGTTGATTCAGGCCGTTGACGATGAGGTAATCGGGGACATCACTATTTTTTAGCCTCTAATGCTAAATTTGTACATTTTTGTACATTAGTCATTGCATACACCTCTTCCTTGGATCACTCCAACCCCAACTTTCCAAGAAACCATGATCTCACTCTTGCGTAATCATCTACTAAGGTTGAGAACAAAGACTTTTTGGTATATAGTTGAACATCTATCTGCACACATGCGTAAGACACATACCCTCTCTCTCAGCTACTTTACATGAGGCATCGTTTTGATCATAGGCCTTGTTTCACACATTCACTTAGCCATTTCAAGGCTTAATTTTACCTCCTTATACTCTTGGATTCATCATCAACCATTTTCACTCACCACCTTAAAAACCCCCACAATATAGAGGAGACTGCTTAAGTACAATATCAGTTGTATTGTTTTAGGTATGTTCTTTTGTCTCTAACGCCACTTCATTCTCTTCAGGATTACTCGCTTTTTCCGTGTTTTTTTTAGTCTTACCTGAGGATCAACTTTCTTCTGAGGATCAATTTTCCTGTACTATTTTCTACAAAATCTGATCCTCATCTAAACATTTTGAGAATTCGCATGGACCGTGTACTGTATTTTTCGTTCATTGACCATTACCTCTCCGGCCGACGTTCAGTCCGAGAAAACTCAACAGCGACACAAGTGAGCAATTAAGGTTAGTGGTAAATGATGTTTCTTTCATTCAATTACACCCCAACGAACAAATTACCCTAAATTGGTGGACGCCCGAAACGAAAGTTTCCCTGATTTTATGTCCATTTGAGACTCTAAAACTAATACACTCCCATTGGACCTGCCCACTCCCAGACGAGCACAACCGTTCGTTTACTTCATAAATACACTCCCAATGCCCGCTCACAACAGAGCACCGTTCGTTTACTCCCCCTGTATGACTTTTGACCCCTGCGCATAGTCTCAACCCGTTTTGTCACCCGTTGTTTCATCACGTAATCACGGACTCATTAAGGTTCTAGGATTATTGCATGTGTTGAGACTCAATAGATTTTCAATTGACGTAATAGCTACTGCTACTTAAAGGGGGAATATTATGCCATTCCATGCAGCCTTTGCATCTAGGCCAGCGCTATTACAAATAACATAGTCGATTTAGTTACATTAAACGCTTCATCGAGGCACAAAATAGTACCGCAGTCCAAGGCACAGACACGTCTACCGACCCTTCCTTCTGCGGACGCAAATCCAGCACGGTCGTCCAGCGGGAGGAGCCTGCAGGTGGTGCAATGACAGCGATCGCAATCAAATTACCCAACCCCATTCTGGCCCACAAGACCCATCCCTGTGGTTATCCAAGTCGAGGCGGCAATTTACTACTACCAACGCGTAATATTTCCTCCGAGAAGAAAAATTGCCTACGACGACGTCGTCTCGCCCTCCAGCAGAGGTGGCACAGAACTCTCCTTGACATTCTCCCTAAACCCCTCCTCCACTAACCCTTACCACTGATAAATCAGAACTTTATCAGCGTACTCAGAGTCCCCACAGCGTCGATTACACCAGCTGCTGATTTCTGAAGAGCTAGGGGACAGAAAACCGTCACAGCTGCTTCGGAGAATGCAGCAGCTCCTCGGGATGATCAGCTGGACTAAAAATGTTAAAACACTTGTTTCTTCAGCGCCTGCCTACCAACGTTCAATTGATTTTGGCATCCTCAGCTGACTCAAGGACAAGGCCACTGTCTGGCAGAGAATGGCTCGACGAATTTTGACGCTCAACCCTGCTATCTCCCATATTGCCTCCACAATACGCTCCATCAGCTGCAACCTTCCCAAAGGTTTGCGCTGTAGTACGCGCGACTCTGACCTCCACACCCTAATCAAAACCTTAACCAACAGGGTGTATTCATTGATTGACGACAACATTGAATAACCAGCCACACGCTCACGCTCACGTCGAGACCCACGAACGTTCTAGGACCCATCCCGCGGACGCCAATAGTCCCAGCTCGTCCCCCATCCATACACGCCCTCTTCTGTACCGAAACTATAACTTGCTGCAAATGCTCGAAATGCACATCCCCGTGGTAATTTTCCACTGCTCCCGAACACACTTCCGATGCGTAAAACACCAATGCCTCCATCTAGGAGCGACATGCTGTTGGCGAAAATTATTCCCTTTCTACGTAACTGGTACCGTTCCAACTGGTAGAAGTTCCCTCGTCGACCGGGTTGCTGAGTGAGCGTACTTCCGGCAGCGACACGCCAAGACAAACCAGCACCTATAAAATTCTACTTACGAGCGTCAACAACCGGCATTAAAGCATATGGTGACAAGTCCACTCACGTTTGAACCTCGGCTTACGGCGAACATATCGCTTGGTCCTTCATCAACCGCCGAGGTAACAACTCCTATCCTAAGGGGCGGATTCCCTTCAACACTTTCACTCATGGTTGATTATGAAACGGCGCAAATTAATAGACCCAGAAACCAACCTAACGTTACCGGTCGCGATCTTCAGTCGAGCCTTTTCAACTCATGTCATCAGTGACAGCAACGAAAATTCCCCCATACCCACTCCTCTGTTTGAACCAATTCCCAGGGGTTGTTCACCCACACCACATGATGCGCCTGTAATCTCAGTCACCACCATATCGTTACAGAGGACCGGCCAGTGTCTGCGCGCCCACGGCGTTTGCCACCAAATAGCTTTCTTAGCTAAGGCCGAATGCGAACCCATGTTGCATAGGGTATCATCCGACCATCGCAGAGCAATTTGTCGTCACCTCTGCAATGGTACCCAGAAAACAGTGATTGGGCTTCCATCGCGTTGACTATAGAGCCCCACATGAACCAACGTTACGCTGTTCTGGACCGTTTACCCAATCCCCCAAATTCTGAACTTTACATCAACGCTTACACGGAAGTCATTTTCCCTCTCCCTCCAAGATCTATCTCGAGGCTTACCACCAGATACCGGTAGAACCTGAGAACTTCCGAAAACGCTATCACCACACCGTTTGCCTTGTACGAATTCGTGAAGTCCCATTTGGATGAAGAATGCCTGCGCAAACGTTCCAGAGTTTATCGACGAGGTAGTTCGTGGTCTTCCTTCCGTATATGCATATCTTGGACGACGTTTTAGTGGCCAGTACCACACCCGAGGAACACTAGACACCATTACGCCAGCTATTCCAACGTTTTACGAATACGGCATAGTGATCAATGCCGGCAAGAGCCAGTTTGGAGTACTTTCCCTAGAATTCCTTGGCCACCAATCAACTCCAAGGCATCAACACACCCCCCTACCACAAATGTCAGGCCATAAGGATTTTTCCCCCACTACCAACTTAAGGATCTCGCCATTTTTCTTGGACTTAGTAAACTTCAACCGTCGGTTCCCAACTGTGCCGACAACAAAAACCGCTTACAGATCTGCTTGTGGGCGATAAGAGAAAGAACTCCCCCATCCCCTATCAGATACACCATGACCTCTTTCAGTGAGATCAAGACAGCTTTGGCACAGGCTACTATCCTACCTCACCCTAAACCATAACGCTCCCCTAAGCCCGCATGGTTGATGCCTCCGATTTTGCGATCGGTGGCGTCTTACAGCAACAGACTGACGGTCAGTGGCAACCCATTGCCTCTACTCCATGAACTAAAAACCCAGCCGAAACCAAGTACATTACATTTGGTCGTGAACTTTTAGCCGTTTACCTATTTATTCGACATTTTCGCATCCGTCCGAGGGCAGAGACTTTCACCGTGTACACTGACCACAAGCCACTATTGTAACGGCCTTTTCATCGATACAAGATCCGCTATTCACAAGAGAAATCCGCCACCTTGATTTTGTGGCACAGTACACAACCACTGACCATTCCGTCACTCTCGGTAAAGAAAATGTCGTCCGCGGACGCACTATCTCGTTGTTCAGTGGTATACAACGATCGGAGATCGACTTTGCTGAATGGCCTCTCAAACAATCAATATTATGAAGCTAAACCAACTACGCAAAATCATCTTCTCCTGCAATTCGAGGACGTTCCTCTCGCCACAACGAAGGCACCATTATCTGCGACGTTTCCACTGGTAACCTCGTCCTATGTACCGAAGAACTATCGACGGGCCTTTGTTCGATTCCCTCCATTCCCTATCCCGCCCTGGTATTCGACACCCACGCTTACTCACTGACGATTCATCTGGCCCGTATTAACAAGACGTCAGAGAGTGGTTGCCGCACATGTTTGAAGTGCCACCTGTTAGGTGCGCGTCACACATGTGACAGCCGTTGGGTACATTTCCTGCCACTACTTCGCGCTTCCAGCATATCACATGGACATAGTTGGGTCGCTGCCCCCTCCGATGGTCACAGCACCTACCTCCTCACGATTGTGGACAGATTCACTCGATGGCCGGAGGCAAATACCACTTCAAACATTTCAGCGGTCCACGGTACAAAGTACTACTTCGTCCAACATGGTTATCCTCATTTGGAGTGCCTTTGCAATCATTACAACTGACAGAGGTGGAACAAGTTCGAGTCTTTCTAGTTTCGCCATTTGACTATCTTACTGGCAAACCGATCGCATCAGGACTAACGCATATCATCCTGCTGCAAATGGTCTGTTTGGTTGAGCCGTCCATCGCCAACTAAGGCTCACTCAAGGCCCAACCGGATCCCACCAATGGATCAAAGCACTGGCCTCTAGTACTCCTAGGCATCCCGAACTGCTCTCAGATTGATATCCAGTCCAGTGCTCGGCAGCTGAGAATGGTTTACGGTTCGACCCTAGCACTTCCCGCCGACCTTGTTGCATCCCCCACTGGAACGAACGCATCAGATCCATGGAGTTTGTCGATCGTCTTCGGGCGTCAGAACATGATCAACAACCTTCGCCCAGCCTTGACGAGGCCAACGACACGGAAAACGTACCGTCCATCAGGACCTTCAACACTTCCCTCATGTTGTTGGATACGGTAGACGCGTTAGGAAACCCCCCTCTTCACCACATACATGGACCGTGCCCGGTGCTTAAACGTAGCCGCCAAGTTCTTCACTGGGATATGTCAAACACAGCAAAAACTATCCATGGACCAGCCTGAAGTAGCCCAGCCTACCTGTCAATCCTATTTCAATTAAACACCAACGCATACACCATCCACACACCCACAACCTACGACCTCACCACAGGAGACAGCATCTTCACCAGCACCCAGGAGAACAAGCACCTTCCACCATCTCAGTTGCACCCATTACCCTCCTCATCACATCGTCTCCAGAAAAGGAACCAGTTCGACGACTAGGTCAGGAAGACGTGTACATTGGCCCAGCCGTTAAGTTTACAATTGTCGACACTGGTTGAGATTGCAATAGTTGCGCATGTTTGCATATTCTTTGTCGATGTTTTTTGTTTCACAACAATCTTAGAGGGAGCTACTTGTACATTTTGGTACATATAGTCATTTCATACACCTCTTCCATTGGATTCCTCCAACACCACTTTCCAGAAACCATGATCTCTCTCTGAGTAATCATCTACTAAGGTTGAGAACAAAGACTTTCTGTATATAGCTTGACATTCTATCTGCACCACATGCGTAAGACACACACTCTCTCTTCACTACTTTCAATGAGCATCGGTTTAGGCTTCATAGGCTTGTTTTTCAACATTCACTTAGCCCTTTCAAGGCTTAAATTTTTACCTATTATACTCTTGGCTTCATTCATCAACCATTTTCACTCACCACTACATATAAGGAGACGGCCTAAGGTACCATATCGTTGTATATGTTGTTAGGTATGTTCTTTTGTCTCTTCAACGCCTTCATCTCTCAGGATTCTCGCGTTACGTGTTATTTTAATTCTTACCTGAGGATCAATTTTCTTCTGAGGACAATTTCTGTACTATTTTCTACAAGCTGGATCCTCATATAACTTGAGAATTCGTCGATTGGAGACCGTGTACTGTATTTGCGTTCAGGACCCTGACAGTCTCGCCGACGTTCAGTACGAGGAAACTCAAAAGAACACAAGGGCAATTAGGTTATGTGGTAAAATGATCGTCCTTTCTGCAATTAACCCCAACGACCAAATTACCCTAAAACTCCCATGGTGCCGGTAATAGTTTCTGGGCCATCCATAAAGGGATCACTTGCCAGACTGGATAGAACAGTGGTTATATCGTGGAGAATAGAAAACTCTATCTATAGGTCCAGACCCCATTTCAATCCGATTTCTTATTTGTAGGTATGGCTTCAAATCTTGGTGGCCTTAGCAGAAAAAGTTAGGGGAGAATCCATTGCGCAATAACGCATGACGTCACACAATGGACACACGAAAAGTTAGTTCTTCCTTTCATTGGTTCGTTTTCGTGAATAAATCAACATTTAGCATAAGTTATGTTGTCTTTCTCTTTCCCTCTCCCACCAAATAACATCAACACCTACTCAACCCACTACTTCAATCATATCCCATATGCTATGGGATGCCTTTCGATCTTCTTTGCGCATAACCTCTTCACAATACACACACTACAAATGACTATAACTACGGGAAGTCCTATGAACTTTGGTTTGGACGACACAATT
Source organism: Sclerodactyla briareus (assembly GCA_026419785.1). Taxonomy (NCBI): domain Eukaryota; kingdom Metazoa; phylum Echinodermata; class Holothuroidea; order Dendrochirotida; family Sclerodactylidae; genus Sclerodactyla; species Sclerodactyla briareus. The sequence continues at coordinate 107,723 of JAODTK010002087.1, read as the reverse complement.
CATTTTCTTATCCAGCTATTATATTATCTCCTTCTTGAATTATCCTGCAGTTGTCCTCTAACTATGGGAACTATTCTCGACAGATGTTAATCTTGAAGTCTCATTTCGCTTTGCCATCAAGGAGTGGAACAATGAATAATGAAAATGAAATCAATCGGATTGAACACTCATTCGTTTATTTTTCCAATTGACGGCTAACGTCACAAAATATGTTCCACAGCTGGCATGCATGTAGAGGGAACCGGGGCTATAGTTGTTATAATTTTCAGTTTTTTATCCATAGTATCATTTTTTTTACCCATAATATCAGTTTTTATTAAAAAATTCTTACGAGTTGTTTATCTCCATGATTATGTCGTTAACTACAGGTATATGTTATCACATCAACATGGTAAGTTAATGCCACACTTACATAGTGTAACTTCTCACTCTGGCATTATTTTCAACATCGTCTCGAATGGTGATAGCAATACCTTATGGCCAATTATAACCGAATGCTAATATCTGAATATGGTGAATCGAGGCTTCAATACTGTCACTGAATACACATGGGAAAATTGAGGTGGCTGCAGAGAAATGTACGGGTGTTCATGAATATTACATTAGGGGCGTCAAAAATTATATATCGTTATTATTTTTTAGAAAATTAAAGTCAAATTGCAACGTGGATATCCCGTAACCCCAGAGTAGGCCCGGCACAATCACGCAGGTATATGGGGTTATTTCGAGGCCCATTCATCCCATGCCAACAGAGCTATGTGCACTCGGGGTAACAACTTACCCCTGTAACAACTATAGCCCCGGTCTCCCCTACAATAATGGCGGTTACAGGTTTTTACTGACGAGACCGACGGCCCAAGAGACCGAAGGTCCGCGAGAACGAAACTGAGAAAGGGTCCGCGAGACCGGAAGTGAGAAAGGGTCCGCGAGACCGGAAGTGAGAAAGGGTCCGCGAGACCGGAAGTGAGAAAGGGTCCGCGAGACCGAAAGTGAGAAGGTCCGCGAGACGGACGATCAAAATGTCAAAAGGGCCTGCGAGACCGAAAGAGGGAAAGGATCCACGAGACCGAAAGTGAGAAAGGGTCCGCGAGACTGAAAATGAGAACATCCTAAATATTATTCCGCCGTTCTGATACACTGCAGTTATTCACCTTTTGCGTGGCAAAACTACTCTGTTGAAATGATTTCTCTTAGAATGGCGAGCAGCCTTTACCGTTAACGATGGGACCGTGTAACAATATGATTGATTTTGTAGCTCATACAGATGCATTGGTGTGAGCACGGGTACAACGACCACCTGAACGAGCGACCATCTTGAGTGTTCAGAAAGTGGAGGGTAATTTAGGGATATTCATGTCATATAACCTCCCTCCTTAAAACCTACGGAATAGGTTTGCATGCCCCCAATTGCATGAAATGACCGCCCCCCCCCCATGCACACGGGCAACTGGTTGTCCCTGTTGTTTTGAGTTGTACGTCAACTATATACTCAGCATGATATGTTGAGTAGGACTTAGCTAACGCGTGGGCGCAAAACACCACACCTTGGGGAACGCCATCGTTCACTTGCACTCACCCGGGTTCAGCAGGTTGGTAGTCCCGGGTTGGGTCATGCAGGTGATAGCCCGGACTCCGGACGATACCACCCCCCCCCCCTCCCACTGAAGGCACCGGTTGCGACCTCCCAAACCCACTCGGGTGCGGATTACAATTCGCCCATCCATGTACTAATTTTTGTACATCGTTGCGTACTTATTTGTACATCATTGCTGCCTAATGTTTGTTCAACATGGTTCATTTTTATACATCGTTGGTGTTTACAGCCTGCACAAGCTGGTAACCTTTCGTACATTGTGTAATTTAGCGTACATCATTGTAAGTTTTAGCTGCGGTAAGCAGCTCTACAAGTCATAATGTCTCTCCATCCGTTCGTTCGTCCGTTTTTTTCGTCACGTTCACTCATAACTCCTAGACCGTACATGCGATCAGGTTGAAACCTGTATGGTGGGTGGATGAAGCATGCTGGCTAGGCTGAGTCATATTTTTGTCTGCGTGGAACTAGATTGCTATGTACTGGAATGCAATTAATTACCCCAATTGGTTTCAATAGGGCTGCACACATCTCGAATGTAAGATTGAACTTCGAAAGGCAAACGGCACCGACCATTATCGCCGGATTTTGCGTTACGATATTTCCTCATTTAATAGTAGTAGAGGTGAATCCACCAAAAGAGCGCCCTCACTATGCAATTTTTTTTGTTGCATCTTTATATATAGTGGGTGGGGTGTACGGAGGCCGAAATTCGAGAGCTGAAAATGACAATTTTTGGCCCAAATTCCATGAAAGTTAGGGTTTTCATCAATCAATGACATTAAGAGCTCCATATATTGCTACAATAACATGTTTGTTTGTTTTTTTGGGTGGAAAACAGCTGCACACTATCATCTATCAAACTGCCATATTCAAGGAGGGGGGGGGGGCTTTTTTCGTAGGGAAACTGGAAATTTTCACGAAATTTCGCATATTCAAGATTTTCTTTGGGGGGGGGGCAGAATTTCTGTTATATTTACGTTTTCCTCTTCCGGTAATGGGGTAATAATTCCCTGCCCTGCTCCTGTAACTTTCCCTATCAATTAACCTGTATTTAGAGGCATAAGAAGCAAATGTTCAATGTGGCGGAAAAAAAATCCTGTTAATCTCAACTGGCAATTCATTGGGGTATTTTGCCGGATTGCGTATTTTGTATAGCTTTCCAGGACTCACTCTCTGATAAGCCACCTTCACAACCACTTTTCAACTAGTCATTAATAGTAGTATCCAATCGAATCAGTGTAAGCATTAATAGTGTAATCCAAATAGTACCTTCTGATAGATTCTATAAATATTTTCTCTGTAAATTACCTCCGGATCTGAAATATCTGCCCCAATATCATCAGAAACTTTTTTTGTAATCTCATTGTTTTTTTTTTTTTTTTGTTTTTTCAATTGAGAAAATATTGCGTATTTCTTTCGCAATTTTCGATCCATCTAGCTCTCGAGCGGAACATAATTCCCTCGATCTTGCTCTCATAAATATTATCTAGATGCGACTTTTCCGTTAAAATTTGTTGTTCAAGCAAAGGCGATGGTGCCAACTAAACAGGGTTTCAAGACGAGCGATCTTTTTTGCAGTAGTAGCGCTTTCTCTCTTATTTCTCTTGCTTGCTGACGATATCACCTGTATTGTATCTGACCAGCTTCCTTCATCCTTCAGAGCCTTATCGAAAGTACTCTCACTTTTTCAACAAGCAACAGGTGCCAGCTGAAGTACACTGAAAGGATGATTCCTACGGGCTAATCCAATAGCTGGATAAAAACTGAATGCGTCAGTCCAACCGGAAGTTCATAGGATTTTCTGTCACGAAGTTATAGTCATTTGAAGTTTGTGAAGCATGTGTATTGCGCAAGATCGAAATGCATCCCATCATGCAATAATAAATGATGTCATACTTGCACAACCCTGCAAACATTCAGTTTGTTCTCCATTGAAATTCAAACATTAATTTCACTCCGAAAAGCATTTAGTCTATGGGAGAGGATTGCTGTAGTGGGTTGGTAGGTATTGATGGTTACTTTGGTGAGAGAAAGGCAACAGAACTTCTGCTAAATGTTGACTATTCAACGAAAGGAAACAATCAAACACATAGCATAATTTCCTGTGTTGTCCATGTGTGACGTCATGGTTATTGCGCAATTGGGAATCGCCCCAATTTCTCTGCTTAATGGAGCAAACTTTGAAGGTCAATAACTCCACATAGGAAAATAATATTGAAATGGGGTTGGACCTAAGTATAGATACAGTTTTCCATTATCCACAATATTTATTGTAACTCTGTCGTATCCAAGCCTGCAATTGCCCTTCAATCATTCCAAGACGACGGGTTTGTGCTGGGGAGGTGGCGCGGCCGCCAGTTACCTTTTGATGCGATGCGTCTTGGACTGACTATCAAATTGAAGTAAGCGGCATCTTGTTTGGGTATGGCACCACTGAGGCTGCCACCTGGGCTGAGAGGATTGACTTGGTGGAAGCTCGGTTGGAGTCTTTCAGTAGTAGGTGGGCTCTTTTCCGGGAAGGTTACTGTTATCAATCAGGGTCATAGTTCCTCTCCTCTGATACCCTGTCGCGGTTCTCCCCTATTTCGCTAGTTTTCTTTATTTTATATGGGGTAAGCGAAAACCAAATTGGTGAGGAGGACCATCTTGTATAGACCTCCTTTGCGTGTGTTCACCTGCCTTCAAAGTTGCGGGTTTTTTTTACTTCTAAAAAGGGTTCTAGCAGCATTTGAGAACATTTCCTTTCCCTTCGCTTTTCCAGCTGCGCGGGTAAGCAGATCTACAAGTCGTCATGTCCGTCCGTTCTGTTCGCCAAGTTCACTCATAACTCCTAGACCGTACATGCGATCAGGTTGAAACTTAGTGGGTGGGTGAAGCATGTTACTGGCTAGGCTGGTTACATTTTTGTTTGCATAGTGTGATTATATTTCAATGAAGACCAATTAATCACCCCAATTTCACATTTCCATTGAGCTCTCTGTTAGTCTGAGAGGCTTGTTCATATTATTCCACAGCAAGCAACAATATTGTTTAATTCATCTGTCAGCAGGTCCAGCAAGGTAAGCAGAGCTTTTTGTCCAGGGAAGGATCATTTTGTCTGTCAACACATCCCACTCTAGTTCTGCTGGCTGGTGACCCAGAAAGAGTGTTTTCCACATGTTGGGTCCAAGCCTGTAATGGTTTGTTCCAATGGTGTCATTGTCAGGGTTTATTATAATTGTTGATAATTTTCTATCTGCAAGAGGGGAAAGATTGAGTGGGTAGGTATGTGAGTGGATGTTAGGGATACAAGAAAAAAAAAGGTTTCCTAATCAGTTCAACTGATCCTACAACACACCGGCAATTTTGCCCGAGCTACCAAGACGTTTACGATTTGCGCCTTTGTTTTTGTCCAATTTTTGCGGTTGGGTTTTTTTTATTCGCTCTACTGGGCCTGCCTCTTTGCGAACAGTTGGCAGAAGGCTTTGCACCGTCACGTGTTTATATTCAAGTGGGTGATTCGCTACCTAGAATAGTGCGGGAACGTGGTCCCCTCTTCTTTGTACTCATCTTTACATTGTTCCATGCTTGCCATAGTTGGAGCCTCCCGTGTACACTTTGCCCTGTCTCCGAGTGTTTGGCGATCTGTTAACTGCAGACTCTTTTTTTACAATCGCCTCAAAGATATTTCCTGTGCGTGGCACACCAGATTAATAATTACGTATCAACTTTTCCGTCTCTCCAGGGATGGTGGGGGGTGTAAGGAGGGTATAGAATGCCCTCGCGATAGTTGCTGGAGCAGTTAAACTTTACAGCATCTTTTGCTGCATTGCTCGACGTGTATGCTGTTGAATTGGTTCAGTGTTGAGTTAACTCTGGTTTGCAAGTTGTAACAGGGTGGCTGTCAGTGGGCGAGTTGTCATTTATGGCATGTCGCCCCCAGTTCCCGCCAGGTTCCCACAGGGCCTGCGCGGTTAGAGATTTGTTGTTGCTTCTGCGTACATCTGTCTCATTACGGTACTGTAATGCGTTGTTCTTCGATTGGGAAATCGGCCAGCGTTCTTCCATCATCCCCCCCCCCCCTCTCTCTCTTCTCCCAAGGACGTGCCTCCTGTATGGAAGCAGACTATGCTAGGGTTCCTATCGTGTCCTTTCGTATATGGTGCGGGATCCTGATGTTCTTTATATCCGACGGGATTCCCTGGGTGAATCGGGTTTATAGTGGCAGGGTGCACACAGTGCGCCCTTGTAGTGTACTATGTGTATCCCCGCCCTCAGGGTGTGTACTGGTTGTGGTTGGGTGGGTTCTTCTCCTTCTCTAGTTCATGGTTGTGCGTCGTTTTTCCTTTTGTACTATGGCTTTGTTTTGCAATTTTGCAGTTTCTTCTTCTTTGTTAGTTCAGATTTTTCACTATTGATTTTTATATCTGTTTACTGTTCTAGTCGCCTGTTGCCTTCGTGACGGTTTTTGTCTCGTCAGGCTTTAGCTCATCATGCTATAGTATGTGGCATACTGTAGCCTGGGCTGTTCATTTTTTTTCTTTGTCTGGGTTGTGTTGTATTAGTAGTACTAGGTTTTGAGTTTCATAGGCGGTGGCCTGCGTCCAATTCTAGTCACGTAAAAAGCACAAGGTTCTTGTGTGGCAGACTAATATATCGAAAAGGTAAACAGTGCTACAGTTGGATTGCTGATCTTCTAAGATCTGAAATCGGTTTAACCTAGCCATCTTTGAGAAACGTTTTTATCTTATCAAAATGCTGTGATCCAAAATGGCCTTGAACCGCCCGGTATCGGTCTGTTCGTTCTCTTGGTTTTCTGGTTTGTTTGTAGCCACCGTGATCGAAAGGACACACCACAGATAACTCTTGGAACCCTTCGATGTCATCGGTGCGGTTGGTAAGAACGTCACGAATACTGTCAGGTCGTCTAATCGGAATTCCTAGGACGTCGATGTATACTTGGGTCGACCCGCGATCAGGGAGCGTTAGGACCCAACCGGAAAGGAATCGAGAATTCCTCGTACGTGTTCACCGGGAACCACGACGAGGATTTTATAATCTACGAGTAATTCACGTTACCGAAGGATGTAGCGGTAGATACACTTGTATTTATAGAAAGTCAGGATCCTCTTCTAGAACGGTCGAGAGGGACGCTATGCTAACGGTCAAACCTATGGTATCGACATGGAAGTCAACTGTCTGGATTGCAAAGATCGGAGGTCAATGATTATGGGACAAATACCAATTATACGGCACTGCTTTGGTGGGGTGCCCTGGCAGCTGGACGGTGACGTCATTGCGTATCTCTTCCTAGGGAAAACAGCTTCCGTGTGATTACCAGCGGTAGATCAACGGTTGATCCAATCGCCCACAGTGTCACTTCCACCATCGGACAGGCAAGCAAGTGATTTTGACAGGCGAGGAGGATAATTCTTACCTTTTCATGTTCTGCGGGCCAATCAAAGCACAGCTTCCTTTCTGCAAACTACCGGAGAGTGCGGGCGAGGAACGATCCAGGTTAAATACCCGCCAATTGTCAGTATCTCCCATCCGAAAGCGAGGTGGGAATGCTCGAGACCTTCGACCTCATGTTAAGTGTTAGCCGACAGCAACCCCGTTACACGACTACCCACGATTCAGTCGGTCCCAGTATCGAGGTAGGGAATGCGACAAGCACGGCAAAGATAGCTTCATTCGAGAATCGGACGTTCAGTCGCATTTCGATATCAATATCACGGGAGGATCTGGCGTACCGTTAACTGATCGGGAGCACACGACCTCGGCACTACGACCTGTCGCGGTCAAGATAGCCTCTGGCGGTCTCCCGACCTGGCTGATATGTGCGCTGATCTTCATCGGCGGGTTCCTCAGTTTCTTGGTCCTGATATTTATTCATGCTGCTGCTACGCGACCTTGAGCAAGAGGGCAAGCAGAAGAGAGCGGCGTCGCGGACAATGCGGGACGAGAGCTTGGGGATATCGACCTACAGATCTACGACCAATCGCCCGTCATGATGCCCCACACCAGGATCGCACCGTGACAATGCGGTAACTGCCACGACAGCGATCCGTCGGATCTGGGGCGGTCATGCGTGAATGACTCCACGATCGAGGAACCAGAGGAGGGCATCCGCGGGTCTTCGATCGGCAGTGAAGAAGGAGGGGTGAGGAACGAGGCCTACGAGAATCGGAAGACGAGGTGATGCCCAAGGATGGGCCTCGGATCAGACTACGAGGTAGAGGAACCCGAGAGGAAGAGCGAGGAGTACATCGCAGTAAATCGGCACAGGGAAATTGAGAGTAAAGTGCAATATTTCTATCAAGCTTGGATAATTCTGATAGCACATAATGACTGAGCTACAAAAATGACCCCTTTCGCGTGAATTCTTCATCGACAATAGGGTTTATTACATTAATTAATAATAACGTGCCCGAATTAGTGTCACGGACGGGACATTGAATTTTTAGCCTCTATATTCAAACCAGAGGTTGCACGCGGACGAACGGGGGATGTGTTATGGAGGATGGCTGATGGCAAATTAATGAACAACTTGTTCGTTCCCATATGAGTTTAAATAAATCAGTTTCATTAACTGAAGTCTAAAAGTCCCGTCCGTGACGTTTTTATGTGAATATTCAATCGAGTGATAAATTGCCAATGTCCAATTACATGTTTAGACCCTCTTACTTATCAGTGATATGCATCCATTGTGAGATTTTTTCCAAAATAGATGAAGTAACGACCTTGTAATTAACAGAAGAAAAGTATTCCAGAAATAGTTAACCCAAACGCTCTTAAACCATCGTTAAGCAAATCACATGGTCATAAAATATGGTTGTATCACCAAAGGAATTATCCCCACACATCGTTTTGCCAAGTAATGTGACATCTACATAATTGATGGAACAATGAAATGAAAAATGCCCCATTTCTCAACAATTTTTTCCCCATAACTTGGGGCATACCGGACTTGGGATGAGTTTATTTCGTTTCGGTATTGTTCCATTAACGTTCATTGGAATTTGAAAAGAAAAAAGTCCCAATTAATAGCCTTATTCAGGGAATTATTTAGAAGATAACATTTACATTTGACGGTTTTTTCAATAGACAGGACATTCCAAATTACACACTGTATGTATGGGAGAAGGACCACTCCTGTCGGATCATTCTTATGACTTAGGGGAAATATTTAGGCATGTAGGGGTTGAAGCGATGTTGGGGTGAAATCAATTAGTGAAATTTCCATTCTGAAAATTGGAAGACGAATATTCCAGGTTGAATCATGAGTCCAAACAAGGTTCCTCGTCCGGACATTTGTAAATGTCCCGTCCGTGACCCGATTCGTGCCTATCCGGTGAACGACCGGCTATCGATCAATTTGGAGGTGAAGAAAAGGGACCCATTTGAACAAAGACCAGCTGTAGTTCACATTCAACTGTCAACAAAATTTCATACCACATGAATTCAGAGCAAATGGGCATAACATGAATAGACATGATATTTCTTGCCCGTCCGTGACACCACTTTATAACCCCCTACTCCACAGGTAAAACATCTTTTTTCACATTAATTTCGTGAATGGAAATCCCATATGTCCTCAGGAAGAAATTGATAACTATTAGGTTCAGATCTAAGGACATTATTGCTGCGACATGCGCTCCGCTCTTTGATTCCAGAGCCAGTTTGTATGGATAACCATGCCTGATTGCAAGGGACTAAACGGAATTATCTCCAGTATTCAATTTGGAAAATGAGACGAAACGACATGAAGCGAAACTCCTGTAAAATATCGGAGGAATGTTTGTCGAACCATCTTTTTAATTCATGATGAAGTGAGAGAATCTATGCAGTCTGTCGCGCGTGCGCGCGTGCGCGCGCGCGCGTGTGTGGGGGTATGTATGTATGTGTTGCGTGCAACACACGTTGCGCTCAACACGAAAGGCAGGGAAGGAGCCATATTAGAAATCGAGATATGTTCGATTTTTCACGGAACAGGCGAGGATAACCACCACGTTACACCAGAGCATGTGATTCACTCAGGACATAGGGGGTTCACAATTCAAGTAAACAGGCGATTATTCAGCATCGTATGCTTGATAGAAACCGTAGTCGATGACCACTTGACCAACAGAAGTAGTGAAATACTGACCACTAATTGGTTAGTTCAAAAGGCCTGAACAGGTTGGTTCAACACATACTTGAGGCTACCGACATTTCCACCGGTCCAGTTTTAGGTATAGATAATGATTCCATTCAATCTCTTCCATCGCCTAGAGTGATGATCAGTGGTATGGTGACAATTCCAAAATGACATGTGATCAAATTTAATATGGTTAAATAAATGAGATTAGAAGGGTTTTATTTATTTAGGATTAGCTCAGTCGGTAGAAGCTCCAGACTGCAAACCATTGATTGCAGTTCGGAGCCCATTGGTAGCCCGAGGACTTTGCCGCCAGTGCTGTTGGATAAAAAGGGCATTGTCTCCTGACAAGGTCCCACGCCAACAAGTGTTAAAATGGGTACCTTGTGAGGTGACTTGTGAAGATTATCGATCGCTGTATGTGGCAGCCCTATTGGGAAGTCACCGGGGGGACACGAAAAACGGGCGTACTGAAATAGTGCGTCTGGAGAGAACAAGCTAGAGGGGGCGTGCTGTATAGTACGGGTGTGACAAGTCACTGATGATGATCAGGGGTAATACGTGAAGCGCTTGAGCCATGTCTTCGACGTGAAAAAGCGCTATAAGAACGAGAATATTTATATATATATTATTATTATATTATTATTTCTCTGCCTCCAACAGCCATCTCAGCTGTTTAACGAAGTCAGAGAGATCATTGAAGTCATGTCAGTGGCGTATATGTATGCTTGGTGTGTTCGTACGACGGTTTGCTTGAAAACGATATAACTGTGGTGATAGGTCGAGTTGATGGACATACTTGGGTTATGTATGTTACCTGCAATAAGTACATGATCCATATTTTTCTGGGCGGGGGTCATCTGAGGTCAACAGAGGTATAAATCCTGTTATCATGGCGAACAAGTCCGGATGCTGGTATTGTGAGATTACATTTTGGGTAAAGCTCACTGATGGGAAGTAGAGGGACCCCATCGTTCTGATAAATTTTGGGCTCCATTTCAAGCATTACGAATGTTAAATTGTTCCAATTTTCACAATACATTGATAGAATAAGGATAAAGAAAGAGCTTGGTATTTATGTATTCACAGGTCTAGATCCTAGCGTATTGGTCAGGGCAGAGGTCAGCCGGTATCAAAGTTTGAAATTATTGTTAACACGATAAGTCAACAATCAGGATCGCTCATCAGGATTAAAGTACTCCAAACTCTATATTTCCGGGATCGAAGGTCACCCGCGAAGGTCAACCCGCGTTAGTTCTGAAACAACCGAGCCTGTTATTCAAAATAATGGACACAGGCGCGGTTTTAGGTCCCATCTTGAGGGGGGGGGGGGGGCTTCAAAGGGGCTGGAAAACGTGGGTGGATAATTGGTAGGTTGGCGCGTACCACCCAGAATTTTTTTGAGTTCTCCAACTCTCCAGATAGCAGGAAACGGCACTTAACGAGTGTGTCTCTGCATGCTTCACAGCCTTGAAATATAGATGTCGTGTCTGCAAATTTCTCACATTAACGTGAAAAGTGTGCTGTAAAAAATAATATAATATGAGATCACCCTGCGCGTTAGTCGCGATATACAGACGGCATCTCATGGGCCCGTGGGGAAGTGACAAATGGCCGAATGGCAATTGTCGGATTGCCTTCCAGGGGTATTGTTTCAAAGTGTAACATACGTATATATGTGCTAAACGCAAAATAGTATGAGTTGCGCTGCCATCGAAAGCACAGAAAAGACACGGTGAAGCCAGTCAGGTGAACCAGTGGTATATAATGTCAGAGATATTCTAAGCACAGTGTTTATGTCACATCGCTTGAACGAAACATGTATGTGGAGGACATGTATGAGAAACATGAAACCATGGAAGTACTCGGATAACGCAAAATGAGAATGGTTAATTTCATACCATACTCTAAAGTGGATGAGCGCATTGCGGGAGTCACGAGGATTAGTTCCTCGCGTTCCGCGCATCGGCACTTCGCAAATAGTGTAGCGCAGAAGTCAGTGTTAGCAGATGACGACCAGGCCCAAGTTGAATTCGGTTTTTCTTTTACGTTCTCACGCAGGCGTCCTTATTTGATGACATTGGTGTCCTTTTTCTCCCCTTCCTTCTTCTTTTTCCCCCTCAGCCAACACCAACGATGGCATGGGGCGTTTAACGCCACACCGGTTTTGGGGGACTCGGGCCGGGGTACCCCAGTCCACCTTCACTTTCAATTACAGGGGGGGGGGATCATATCGTTTGTCACCCCCTTTTCCGGCACAGTGATAAAAAAAAATAGACACATGCCAAATTTTGTATCACTCTAAACTGATTATTTTCGCCTACCAAACAATAATCGCGTTGGAAATTGTCTACTTAAATCCAGGTGCGGAACCCAGGTCACTAAATCCAGGTGCGGACCCCAGGTGAAGATCTGGGACCCGACTAGGGCCCAGAAGTGGAAGGAGTACCCATGTTCCATACCGAATTCTCGAATTTGAATGAATAGCCAAAAGTGCATTTAATTTATCAAGTGTTTCGGCGCAATGGTGTTTTTTCCAGGCATTGTAGGCTAAATATGCGATTTAATGCTTCCGATCATTCGTCACTCGATAATTCAGAGCCTGGGGGCAGAACAGCTCCCCTCCCCCCCCCCCCCTCCCTCAATTTTCTGAGATGAAAACATTGTGGACAATTTGGGAAGGAAAAAAGCAAAGTGATTTTTTTGATACTTTTTCGAGAAAAATGCCCGGGAACATGCAATTTTTTTTCGCGCGCTTCGCGCGCGCCGGGTAGTTTCCAGGGAGGACTGTTCAATTCGGGGTGTTACAAATTTTGCTCCCAAATTGGATGGTCCCGTCAAGCCTATGGCCTTTCCTTCGATCCCACCAGAGACCGTTCGGATAGACCTGGATCCACACAAACAAAGCGGGAGTAGGAAAGGTAATAAAAAAATACCATGTGTGATACTCGGTAAATCATCTAGTATGCACAATGACAACTTTTTCGCTTCGGTCTTCTTCGAATCACCACATGTAGATGGTGCTTGCTATTGAGCCTGGCAAGTGCCTTTTCCGTCAATTGGAGGTATTTATGAAATCTGAATGTTCTTTGTACGATCCGCGGCAAACGTTGGTGGCGCCTCCGCCCTCAGATGGTCATTTGCCTTCGATATGGTCCCCCCCCCCCCCACTTTTTCGGAAACGCTCCGACGCCCAGCAAGATGGCGCTTCCACTAAACGATATCCCACATTTTGACTGTGAATTGACAACCCAAAATTTTAACAATCCCCAAGAACCCTGACCAATTTCATTCCTGAGTCCCTATCTGCTCCTATAGTAATAACAAGCGCAGCCGACGAAAAACGTCTTGCTAGCTTTCGGACGCAAAATTCCTCTGGTGAATACACTGTATGTTATTCACCATTCCACATTTATTTATGTCACATTTAAATGGAACTTTACTGACATAACTTGAATGACTTCTTGAAACATGTCTACCACATGGCCTAAGATTTGCTATATGTGCCCAGCACAATTTCATATGTACCCAGCCAACTCATTCCCGGCCTGTAATTTGCATATGTACCCCGCACACCTTATGGCTATGTGTTCCCAACCAACTCGTTCCTAGGCCTGTAGCAATGAACAGTGGATAAACCACACTTGGAACATCCGGTGTGTCCCCCATGTTGCCCAATTCATTCACATGATTGTTAGTTCAACACAGTCCAGTTAGCACCTACCTTATGAAAAAGGTGATGACATATATCAACAGACCCGTTTGAAGTCCTTGTTGGCGTCATTCATTCCACCTCAACACAGTGCTGACAGTTAAATAAACAGTCTCCATTTACCTGCTGCCTGCGCTGCAGGACTAGGGAATAACGTAAACAAACCTCTTCACAGAGAGAGAGAGAGCTCCACGGAGAGAGCTTGAGAAGGGTAATGTGGTCATTCGTTGAGGCCGAAGTGTGTGAAAGAAGGCAGGACGCTTGTATGTTAGTTCTATGCCAATACGCCATACTCAACATAAAAATATTAAACACCTAGGGCGTTTTTTGGGGTGATTGAACACATTTGGGGGGGGGGCTGGCCCCCAAAGCCCCCCCCCCCTCCCGCAAGTCAAGCACCCCGTCACTAAAATATACTTCATATGAAAATCCTAGAAGGAGCAAATCTAAGGAGGGAGGATCGAGAGAACCCCTACTCTTATACCTCTCCCCTCAGTCGGGGGATCATCAAATTCTGCCCTCCACACACAGCTCCAGCGAACGGTACTGGATAAGCCAATGGCTTATATAATTAGGAACTATCACCGGCTTGCGGCTACATCACTTTAAGACGTTGGGTTATCTCATGGAGTTTAGCAAAATTCCACGAGAGGCGGATTGCAGGGTATGCAAGGGTACGAATGACTAAAAAATATTGTTAAAATTCAGGAATGCGCTGTTATCGGCCATTACTCCATTGTCGACACATTTTTACCATGTGGAAAAGTTGTGGATCCCACGGTGAATACTCCATTCCCTGTGAGTCCCTACAATAATTAAAAATAATAAGAAAAAAGGACAACATTAAAACTTCTGCTAAAATGTTTGTTGACTTATTCAAAAAAAAAAAAAAACAAAATGAAACAATGAAATACATGACATTCTTCAAGTTGACCAGTCATGACGCAATGGGAATTTCCTCAAATTCTCTGGCATATTGTACCAAACTTTGCTGGCCAATTAATCCACATGGGAACATGGTATTGAAATGAGGTTTTGAACTATGGCATTCATGGTTCCCATCTCCACGATATAAACTCGGTTGCATCAAGCCTGCAGCTGTCTGTTTTTGGAGTACGACAGGAAAGATGTGTTGTAAGATGTTTGTTCCCTAAAGTTGTCCAAACGAGCAGAGGAATCGGTAGGCTGTGCAGAGGGCAGGGCCACTACACTAGCCTGTTGAAACAGGGTTTGAACTTGTTCACCTCGTATCAGGCTCATTCATTCATATGTGCAGAGTGGCACTTTAAACCAATCGGTGGATTGCCTAAACAAATGATTGAAAAAATATGTTGCTAATCAGACGACCTAGGTATAACCAAAGAGGAATCCCCCCTCAACTTATGAGGAGTGGCTCTCGCATATCGGTCTGCTTTAGCAGGCTAGCCACACTACAGTGGACCCGGGTCCCGTATGGGACCCGTAGTACGGGAAATATGGAGGGAACGTTTGGGCGAGGTTGGATCGAGATGAAGAGGAAGAAAGTGATCTTTGATGCAGAATGGTTACAGATAGACAGGTTGACCAGTCTTCACGACACGAAACCGTGAGGATGAGGGGGTGATACTATCCAAGCGGGGTCACCACACTGTTAGCGCATTTTAGCGCACCCGAAAATTTTCGTTCGACAGACCCCTTGAGATGGCAGGGAAAATGGAATTTCGCTGCCTTATGGGACAGTAAGCGGTCTCCTTAAAATTGATGACAAATTTTCATTTTAGGAAAGGTTCTCCAAAAACATCGCCTTAGGATCAATTTCAAGGTTTTGGTGGGTTGCTGACATTCTAAAATGCGATGCAAGTGATGTTACAGTCATGAAAGGAATGGAAATGGGACAAATGGCAACAACCAACGACGTCGCGCGAAAGCGCGAGATTCGTGGCAGAATATAATTGACCAACGATCGACCATTGCACTGACCCCTAGGGCCTGAGTTTTTTACTCGAAGATTACGGCCCCCCCATTTTTATCGTCTTGCGATGCGCACACCAGACGCATGAGTGATTCTGCTGCTCTGCGGCTGGCACTTCCAAGTGGGGGCCCGGACAAGGTGGGACGAAATGAGTATAACACAGGGAACCGCAACTGCGCGCGTAAGCGCCGAGAAAAAAAATACATAATTTGAACATTCCTTCGAAAGTCAGGCAATCTTTGGATTATAAAACTAATATTCACCTTAATTTAATCATGTTTCGCACGAAGTGTGTCGATCCCTGACCGAATCTTCGATGGCTATGTTGAGGGTTTTCCACCCGGGCCACCGTGTTTCCCCTTGATAGTACATGCACCGTCGGTGTTCGCCTCATGAATTGACTGCTGAATAATTAAAAAAAACAACGAGTTTACATTTTTGGCAGTCCATCAAAAATTCAGGGGGGGGGGGGGGGGGGGACCCCCCAAATATTTTGGACTTAGCCAGTCCTTACCTGACTTTTGAGTGAATCATGTCTTTTGACAACGCAATTAGTAGCGTTCCCTGTGACGCATGTCTGATGCCGCACCGTGTGCCTCATAGTGTAGTACGTGCACTGTGTAACCAACTTTCAACAATGGTCGAACCCATGGATAAAATTTAAAAATCACAAATCCCGCTAGGTGGTAGTCCTACCTCCGTCGCCCCGGACCGTTGCCTCACCCCCGTACTTCAAGATAGCGATTTGTATGTTAGTTGTTTGTTATTCTGGCTACCACCGTGCTGTGATTTAAATAGTAGGTCTATATAGACTTTATTGCTATGTCATTCTTCGCATGCATCCACAGGTGGTAAGCTGTGCTATCTAACCACCGAAGCCTATATATATAATATTTAGTCAGGGTATTTCTAACTCAACTCTGACCACAGTTGTTTAACACTGACAATGGTATACAATTGGGAGTATTACCACCGTATCCCTGCTTATGACACCTTTTGTTTGCAGCAATAGCCTCAGATTCCTGCACTTGAACGGCTGACCTAAGGCACTACTTCAGAGAACCTCTAATACTTCAGCTGATGTGACCAGAGTTTCTCTACACGTGACTAATGTTGCCTGTCTGCCTATGGCAGTGGCTATGACGTTCGGCCTGTTCAGTAACGACCCAACTCTGTCATTTTGCACCATCGGTTTGCACGTAGGTTACACGGCGGGATTTTCCGGCTCAGGAAATAGCATGCTTGTGTGTTTTTTATTCCTCTATTTTATATAAATGTATTCGGTTTGATCTCTAACGGGACCAGATTCGAAAAGCTGAAACGCGGGGGCCCACTTTTTTCAACATTCGAAGGTTTATTAGGTTCACATAGGTTTACACAGCTGACAAACTCAACCTCTGCTTGGGTTCCAGTGTGCCTCTCATGGGCGTCCAAACCAGGTGGGGGACGGGGTGGGACAATGTCCCCCCCACTTTCAAAGTTGGGGGGGGGTGATTTCATATCGTTTTGTCCCCCCCCCCACTTTTTCCGGACCGTGATTAAAAAATAATAATAGTTTATATTAATAATAATTTTGTATCACTCTAAACTGATTCAATTATTGTCTAACCAACAATGAACGCGTTGGAAATTGTCTTCCACTAATTCCAGGAGCGGACCCCGTGAAGATCTGTACCCGACTAGCGCCGAAGTCGAAGGATTACCCATGTTTCATAATAGCCGAGTTCTCGAATTTTAAATCGAATAGCCCAAAGTGCATGATTTTTCAATTGTTTCGCGCGCTATGGCATTTTTCTTCCAGGCATTGTAGACTAAAAATGGCGATGTAATGCTCGAATCATTTTGTTCACTCCGTTAATTTCAGAAGCCTTGTGGGCAGACTGCCCCCCCCCCTCCCATATTTTCTGAGATGAAAAAGTCGGGCGAAAAAATTCTGGAAATTTAGGAAGGACTAAAGGCAAAGTGGAAAAAGGCTGAACTTTTTTGCAGACTTTTTCGATGAATGCCCGAAACCATGCAAACTCTTTTGTCCGCGATTCGCGCGCACCAAAATTATTGAAATGCATGCACCAAGTGCCCCGTTCCATACTCTAATTCCCGTAAGCCTCAGAAGTTGACTGCCATTGCCACTCTATATACACAGGCCATTTTCTCCACGAAAGGCTTCACGATGGCCAAAACACGTCGTTAAATATACCAATAATGAACTTGAATATGTGCGGACTGTAAAATTAGCTAGGTTAACTCTGTGTAATCTCTGTATTCTTGCTAACCCAGAGAATAATCTATTTCGTTAGACTATTCTGCTACCACCCGTGCTGTGACTTTAATAGTAGGTCTATAGAACTTATTGCTATGTACATTCTTCGATGCACTCCCCAGTGTTAAGCTATGGCTTACGCACGAACCCTATATATATATGAGTTGTCATGGTATTTCTAACTCACTCTGACACAGTTGTTTAACACTGACAATGGTAGACAATATTGGGCAGTATTAACCAACGTATACCTGCCCCTTATGAATCTTTGTTTGCAGCAATAGCCTCAGATTCCATACCTTGAAACGGCTGACCTAATGGCACTACTTCAGCAGAAAACCTCTAATACTTCACGGATGTGACCGAGTATCTGTAACACGTGACTATGTAGCCTGTCTGCCTATGCAAGTGGTATGACGTTCTCCTGTTTCCGTAACGACCCAACTTGTCATTTTGCACATCGTTTGCACTAGGTTACAACACGGATTTTCTGCTCATGAAATGCCATTCTTGTGGTGTTTTTATTTCTCTAATTTTATTAAGTATTTCCGTTTGATCTCTACGGACCAATTCGAAAAGCTGAAACGCCCCGGGCGACTTTTTTTCAACTATCCGAAGGTTTATTAGGTTCACATAGGTTTTACACAGAATGACAACTCAACCTCTGCTTGGGTTCCATGTGTGGCTCTCAATGGCGTCAACAGGTGGGGGACGGGGTGGGACATGGTCCCCCCCACTTTCAAAAGTGGGGGGGGGTATCATTCTTTGTCCCCTCCCCCCCCCCCCCCATTTTCCGGACCGTGATTAAAAAATAATAGTTTATATAATAATAATTTTGTATCACTCTAAACTGATTCAATTATTGTCTAACCAAACATAATCGCGTTGGAATTGTCTCAAGTCTACTAATTCCAGGTGCGGACCCCAGGTGAAGATCTGGACCCGACCAGGCCGAAGTCGAAGGATTACCCATGTTTCATACCGAGTTTCCTCGAATTTTAAATCGATGCCAAAGTGCATGATTTTTCAATTGTTTCGCGCGCAATTGCGTTTTTCGTCCAGGCGTTGTAGACTAAATATGCGATGTAATGCTTCGAATCATTTTGTTCACTCGATTAATTTCAGAGCCTTCCGGGCAGACTGCCCCCCCCTCCCATATTTTCTGAGATGAAAAATCGGGCGAAAATTTCGTGGAAAATTTAGGAAGGAGAAAGGCAAGTGAAAAA
The DNA here is from genome assembly GCA_026419785.1 of Sclerodactyla briareus. NCBI lineage: Eukaryota > Metazoa > Echinodermata > Holothuroidea > Dendrochirotida > Sclerodactylidae > Sclerodactyla > Sclerodactyla briareus. The sequence continues at coordinate 88,861 of JAODTK010002087.1, read as the reverse complement.
AGGCCTGAATTTTTTGCAGACTTTTTCGATGAAATGCCCGCAAAACATGCAAACATTTTTTGCGCGATTCGCGCGCGCCGGTACTTTCCGATGACTGACTTGTCAAATTCGGGTACAAATTTTCTGCTCCCAAATTGGAGTGGTCCCGTACGCCTATGGCGTTTCCCTTCGATTCCACCAGAGCCGTTCGGTATACCTGTGTCTCCAGCAAACAAAGCCAAATTAGAAAAGGTAATAAAAAAACCATGTGTGATATTCGGTAGATCATCTTAGTATGCGCAATGACAAATTTTTTGGCTGTCTTTCACTCAAATCCAATGTAGATGGGTGCTATTGAGCCTGGCAAGTGCCGTTTCCGTCGATCTGGAGGGTTATGAAAATCTGAAATTTTCTTCGTACGCTTCGCGCCAACACATGTGGTCGCTCCGCTTAGATGGTCATTTGAAATCGGTGTGTCCCCCCACGTTTCAAAACGGTCCGAGGCCCTGGTGCCTCTATATCCGTGTGCGTGCTTTCTGTTTGTAATGCCGTTGGAGTCGTTTCATGGGCGTCAATCCTGGGGGGACGGGTGACGCGCCCCATTTTTCCTGGGGGGAAAATTTCCAAATGTCCCTCCCCCCCCCCACAACACACACACACTTTTGGGCGTACACACACTTTTGGGGACTGAGGTCTGCATCTGTGCCCATTGCCTCCATTTAGGCGCGGTAATTGAGCATTTAGGCATAGCAAATGATGGGCCAAGGTCCAAAAACGCAATCTTTCATCGAATGCCCGATTAAATTGGCAAAATTTTCCTGCGCTTCGCGCGCATTCGCTGGGTGTGCATTAGTATTTGACGGTTTGATTTCTTCGAAAATGTTGCTGCTCCAGGGCTTACTCACGTATGTAAACTTCTGAAAACAATCTTCATCCATCATAGGCCCATAGGCCATCGCAGAATCACCTATTAACAAGGCCCTGTAAATCACGTTCCAACATTCTACAGTAGCTGAAATTGCAAAAGACTCCCCCCAAGTCAGCCGGCCCATTGACTCAGATTTATACACGCTAAATTGACTTCCTTCTATGAGCTGCTTAGCCCGCCCAGGAGAAATTCACTTCCAATTCATTTTACAATTGACCCGCTTAGAATTTTCGCTATATGTTCGCCTGTGTTGCAATGAGCAAAACAATCTTTGGAAGATTTTTTGTTGATGGAGCATGATATTTATCAACAAACGATAATATCACCAATTTGAACTCGAGGGAACGAGTAATATTTCAACCTGATACTGATCATCATCTTGCAACGAGAGAGAAATGGTCCCCACGGTTGCGAAGGCGGTACCTAGTAAGTTAACGGATTGTTCATATCCACGAGTAGCCGGCCCATTGACTCAGATTTATACAAACGCTCAATTGACTTCCTTCTATGAGCTGCTGATCCCAGGAGAAATTCACTTCCAATCATTGTACTTGCACCGCTGAGAATTTCGCGGATGTTCGCATGTTTGCATGCGCAAAACATCTTTGGAAGCTATTTTTTGTATGGAGCATGGATATGTCTCAACAATAAAACGATAATGAATCAAATCACCAATTTGACCGATACTGACGTAATATTTCAACTGATATGAAATCATCATCTTTGCAACGAGAGAGAAAATGGCCAACGGTTGGCGAAGTGGGTAACCTTGAGGGTATTGTGACGGGATGGGTCAAAGCTATTATTTGTTGAACCTAAAAAGTGAAAATAGAAAACAGTGATGGCAGTTGCATGTCTATCTTTGGCAAAGATTTTACTTGTTCATATATACTGCATTTCACATCCACGGTTTGTTCGAGTTCCTGGGTCACTGGATCTGGTCCCCTTCTCCGATATTCATAGCTGCTATTGCAGGTAAAGGGTATTCCACGAGTAGACCAAAATGTCATATAAATGCGGTGTGCGGTATGAATTAGAATGGTATTATTGATGCGAGGGGGTGATATCTTGGGATCGACGGTCGTCAATGCGCTAACCCGGACAATAGATAAACAAAAAAAAAACATTCAATTGAAGTACGAAAGGAAAGATGTGTTTTAAATGCTCCCTAAAAGTAAAAGTGTCCACCGATTGCACGAATTTGGTAGGAGGGCTGTTCCAGGGGCTTGGCCACTACAGGACCCCCCCGGACTCCGTAGGTCTATACGGGAACCTATGGGAACTTTTAACATGCGATGTTGGATCGAGATGGACGATAATTTATCTTTGACGCCGAATGTGTGATAGGTGGACAGGGGTCGAGTAACCGGTCTTTACGGCACGAAACCGTGACGCAGACCAGTTTGGTCTTGATCCATTACTGATCAGGCAGATATTTCAGAATGGGTGTAATGTGAACAGATCTGGGTGATTTGGGATCCATCCTCGCATCAGTGTTCTGGAGACCCTGGAGTCGTTGAATTGGAGTCTCTTCTCACGTCAAAATAGAGAGTCAGCATAGTCAAGCCTGCTGCTTCTTAATCTGCGTGTACCAATCTTCCTTTTGATATGTGATCCAAGTATTTCCTCAACCGGTTGATCTGTCGTATTTGGAAACTAATATTCAATGGACATGTTGTTAATCTGTGCAACCATTGAGCAGTTGAGAGAGTATTGTCCTTATAGATCAGATAGGGTCCCCAGGTTACGAATATTGAAGGTGTGTTATGGGCTTCGTACGCTGTTACCAACCGACTTTGTGTTCACTATGATTTGGAGTTCTGACGTCCAACCGCACTTGAAAAACGATCATTTCAGTCCTTCCGTCCTTGAGCTATGGCTATGAGAGATGGCTAGTCACCATTCACAAATTGGCCTCAACGCATCTCTTCATTTGTTGTGACAGCAGCAGGTGAGAGTAATTAACCATTGGTGAACGGCCATGTATGAGCTTAGTGACATCAGCATAAACCCTATAGCAGAATGCTATCACATTTAGAGATCCCAGGGCGATAAGTACGGATGGAAAAGAGCACGGGTTCCCAGACGACCCGCAGTCGGTACTCCAAGTTGAAGAGGCTGTGGTTTTGGACGAAGGGTACGATGATGACAGCCTGATGAATCATTTCACACTTCCGTAGGTCGGATGTACCAATCGAGTGCAGTGCCGGTGATAATAAGCTCGGGTTTCGGCTTAGGACGGAGGGGGGGGAGGGGGCGGGGTGCGCGGGAGTGTTTCTCTGTGCTGTATCCAGTCCGATAAGAAGCAGATTGATAGTCACTGAGTAACCCATGGTATTGTTTGAGGTGTGGTATAAGTTATGAAGGACATCACTCTCTAGCAGTTTGGAAATGAAGGTCAGATTTGAGATTGGGAGATAGGGATTGCAGTTTTTTGTTGTTTTGGTGTTGAATTGTTCTTCTTAAGCCTGGTTTGACACGGCCAGTCTAGCTTCCAGATACCGGGAAGACACCGCGGGGTTGAGGAGAGTATAATAATCGTCGAGTAATGTGAACTACGTTAATTGCTGCAAACTGTTATATGATTGTGGTGAAAGAGCATATAAATAACCAGCAGTCATGAGGAATATTTCCATTAAGCCTAATCATAGATAACTAGGCCTACTGCAGTAATCGCCGTCAAGCCTCAAACTATGATTCCCTCCAGGGTTCGCGTCTGTTATGATTATCTGGATGTTTGTTTGCCGTTACGGAACTCAGTCGCGCTAGGCCTGCAAATCCACTGAAGCCTATTCATACACTGTTCATGTTGTAATCCGTGAATTGCTATCATATGTCATGCCGGCTTCGGCATCCGCCCACATGTTTTCCTCCAGACCTCCACACCACCATAATGGAAAGGCCGGGGGCAAAGATGTTAGCAGCACGATTCTAGTTTCAATTCGTCACCTCTGCGTTCAACCAGCGTCTCCCCCGGTCGGCCTTTTCACATGTCGTGGAGTAATCGATATTTCAGCGACTTAATTCATGCTAGTGAGGTGCGCCACGCACATCGACAGTAGTTCCTCTTTTTCAATATCGTTTGTTAGCATCTGGCGAAAAGCATGACGTTCACGACTAAAAGGGATCACGTGCAAGTTTTCTCTAACCTAATCTTTTGTTACCGTTTGGTACTTTTCAAGCGTGTTGCAAATTTTACTTTGTTTCCGCCATTCAAATGGAGTTTGGGCGAAAAAACTTAAAAAATTGACGGACACGCAACGACACAGGAGGTACGCAAAACACACAACACGGAAAATTTCGGAGTGCACTCATTGCTGATCACCGGCACCCGGAACCTAGGGGTTACCCCACCAACGGGTACCACTCAGTGGATAGTTCCTAACCGCCACTACGGTTACGCATAGCAAAATGGTTGTATGGCAACTTAGAAACAGTAAATATGGGTGAAATGGCATTAAACTGATTACAATATCTTCATCCGGCCCTTCGGGACCGTTGCGGTATGACAGCGCTTTATACAGTACGGTACCTCCCCAAAGCCTGAAGAGGATAAGAGTTACGGCGCATATATGTTATATGGTATGTCGATTATACGTGGGCGGTTCTTAGGTGACGTCCTACAAACAATCCCGTCCATCTTTCGTCAGACGGTGCGGGACCAGTATTGGCCTCTCCAAGACAGATGGGTTAACGATATGGGTGATCGATTTATTTTACACACATTACAGCAGTAGCTTTGCATAAGAACAATCACCCAAGAGCATTTTGTAATAACACCCAAATTTGCACCCCCGTGTAGATTGAACGTATCCTTTCCATAGTTTCATAGTCTGTATTAATCAGTTTCGTGTTGTTGGTGTTGCGAATCTATACGGAACAAATTCTTCATGAGTTGACACCGCTATTCACAGCTATAAACGACCAGGAGATCAGTCACCAGGTCAGCATACTGGCATATCCCTATATAAAATCAGCGCGTGTAGGCTTATCGCTTCACTCTTTGTCAAAAATGGGAATCACTAAAATTCCAGTGGAACACACAGGAAGAAAAGTGACCTGGTAGATGTAAGGAACCGTTCACCGAATTTGTAGACCTTCATTGAGCCTAACGGGGTCATGGATAATATCTAAGGTAGAGCATATACCGATACGTTACTTAGTTGACCCCTTAAGCCAGAGTCCAGAGGTCATATATGGGAACACACAATCAACAAAAACTGAATGCCTATATTTACTCGAATACGCACGAAGGTTATGATTTCTCTGCCATTACGAACGCCAAAAATATTGCCGCAATCGGCAGTCCTTCTTTCCGTGAATTGAGCAATCCTGACGCCTACATAAAATCACCGTTACGTTATTTCTAAAGCTAATTAGTTCCTCGAGCCAAATATCCAACTAAATTGAATAATTCTTGTAACCTCTTACTTGCTATAACTCCTCGTGTTATGCTTCCACCCAAGTGCTTCAGCTGCTAAGTAAATCCTTATTCGGAAATTGTAGAGGCTCAGTTTTTTGGGTGTGGAAGGGCACCGGCTAATCTTGCCTCCGCTTTCGAAGAGTGCCCTGAGTAACGAGGCAGGGTGAGATTTCTGCTCCGGATCGCCATTTTAACTCCCCACCTTTATTTCCCAATTTTAAGAGCCAATCATTTTTTTTTTCGAACGCAAATGTGGTGCCTGTCTTACTCACGCCTGCAGCTTCGCTGCTACTTCCCTGTACAGGTTAGCTCACCATTCTTGAAAAAAATAAACTTTTCGGTATTTTAATCGAGTTTTAGTTGCCCTGAAGATTTGTTTTTATATAAAACACTTGCAAGAAACTACAGAAATCTATTCCCAAGACCATCAGATCATCATCAAAATAATCAAGTTGAATTTCGGGCAGTGGCGGCTGTAAGGGATTATTTTTGTGGGGGACAATATGTCATTGCGATAATGGGGAAGGCATTTTTTTCAAAATAACTTTGATTAGATGCAAAATGGTGTTTATCGTTTTTTCACATAGTTCAAACTCCCTCATCGCAACGCCAGACAGGTGCTACTGTCTTGATTTCATTATGTTTTTAGAAATTCCGCAAAATAATGTCCATAATCTCAGTGCGGTCCTGTAAATCCGATAATGCTTACCGAATGCATGGGGGCCGGACTAATGTTCAAATATTAGCCAATTAAACGTGAATAAAAAACCCGAGCAGCTGATCAATCAAACTTCACAGCACAAGTTGTACGCCTTTGTTTCAATTATCAGAATCACTGACAACCACTATACCTATACCCCTGTGACATCGAGCCCCAGAACATAGTCATTTTAGCTTGACGCACTTGCACGTGCGATCGCCCTGCTGCTGAAAATTTAGCTGATTCTAGAATGTCCACCTGAAAATCTATCTCCATTTCCATCAAAGCTAAGGACACAGTCGAGTCTGACATGACTGACATTTGGGCATTTCTCAGGTAGGTTTCAGTCTTCTCAACACAGAACCTATCTCTCTGCGGTAGCGGAAGTATAGGAAGTGTCCAGTAAATCCGTATAGGATGTGCAAGGTCATAGGGCACATATCTCGATTTCGTTTCATTTTCGGAATGTTCATTATCTGCCTCATTGTTAGGGTTCCTTCGGCGGGCGTTGTAGTGCTTTTTGTTCATAGTCATGTTGGGCAGTAGGTTTGCCTCTGGAAAAGAGTGTTTTTTTCTTTGATCTGCGGATGAATGGTCAGTCCAAAGCGTTCCTCAAGGCCTCTTCTGTCTCCCCAGTGTCTCGCGGGGTGATTGATACCCATCGTGTCTGGAACACAATTCACAGTCATTGACTATAGAGAGATCGTTCTCCTGAAAACTTACTTCTATACTTTGTTTTGACCGTGATCCGACAGGGGGGAAGAATTGTTCAACTCCTATATTATTTGACTCTTCTAGAATACCATTTGTGTACCTCCACCTAATTTGCTTGGTAAACGTCTTATACGCGGCAAACGCCTAGCGGTTGGGAGAGGAAGCCAATGGGTGGGCGCCAGCCGTAGGGGGGGGGGGGCAGGGGGCCATGCCTGTTCAACCATGAAAACAATCAAACTGCAGGTTTTGACCTATGGGGTAGGGTGAGCCTCGTCGGGAACTTCAACTTGGACCCCCTCCGGGGACTGGACCCCCCTTCGGGGAAATCCTGCTTGCGGCCACCACTGATAGGAATAAGAGCGATGGGTTAGACCAGTTCGAATTTTACTTAGTTATTGTACAGTAAAAATCAATTTACTAAGACCTCGGACGGCTTTCCACAATGTGCTTTTTTTTTTTTCCGGGACAACTCGTTAGTGTTATCCCACGAGGCAAAAACCTTGGTTAATGGTTAAGGGCGTTAAAATCCCGCCTAATCGAAGTAATTGACGTGTTTAGTGACTGAAAACTCAAGATTTCGGATTATATGGGAAGTAGGATGGATTGTCCAGAATATGAACGGAACATAATTAATCATCCCAGGGAATTGAATGGAGGTATGGGCCGTCATCCTACAAATCCTTCATTGAATGAAAACTGTTATTTGGGAAATGTTTGGGGGGGGCATTGCCCCCCTCCCCTCATGCCAGCCGCCACTGAATTTGGGATATGTGGAATACACGGCTTCCATTCAGTCACTCAAAAACTAAACTAAATAACACTTACGCACCAGCTGATCGCAAACCGGATAACAAATTTCGTGCAAATAATAATCCATGACAGCCTTTATTCCAGAAGTTTGTGTGCAGTGGTTGTTGTATTAACCTTGTGAAAATGGTCAAAGTTGTCAAAAGTTTAAATCGGTTTAAGTGACACCACACCAATCCGATCAAATTTGACACCGATGCCAAATCTGCAGACCACTTCCATACCTCCTGCCTACCTTGAGTTAAAAATCATCTAACACGGTGTCGTATGATAAGTACCATTTTTCTCAGTCTGTCAACCTTCATATAACTCTCGAACATAACAACATTGGGTCCAAAATTTTATATAATTATAATTATTATATATTGTGGAATAGAAGACAACAGTTCGTACGACAATACGCCACATACCATGTCGGGAGAGTGAACCTAATACCCAAGGTGAAATCGTTGAAATTTATATCCGCCTCCTAGTAGCGTTTTCTTCGGCGTATGCCGCGGGCTTTTATGCGCAATAGGTACATAGTAGGGCAGTGTCGAGTGGCAATTGTCAGGGCGGTGGGAATTGGACGGGGTAAGTGGCAGTTGTCCGAGGTGGCAGTTGTCCGGGGTGACAATTGTCCATGTTGCAATTGTCAAGAGTGGTAGTTTGCGGAAGGTGCAAGTAAGGGGTCCGGGTGGCAATTGTCAGGTGGTAATTGTCCGAGTTAGATGTCCGGGTGGAGTCCTCTTGGAGGTGGGGGGGGAGATTAATCGGGGGTGGTAGTTGTCCTCGTGGTAATTGTCCGAGTGGGAGTCGTGTCCGGCAACCGGTGAATCAGTCTCTCGATTGACTCCTCAATCCGGGAGATCTAATTTCTTATATTGATATTGAGCAGTTTCGTAGACGAGGCCCGCTGCATCCAAGGCCGAGCCGAGACCGCACCTACCGAGCGCTCCCGAAGCAAGCCGAGGCCGGGCAATAATAATACAAAGGCATGAAGCCATGGAATTTTGAATTACCATTTTTAAACTACATGATCATTGTTTTGTCCCTTCCCCAGTTGCCTAAGCTAGTCATCATGATTATATATGGCGCTGATTGTTTTAAATCCCAAAGAATAGAGGATTGAACAAACCCGAGTTGATATGCAACAAATGGTTTATTCTTGAAGTCAGTAATCAAATGAAAAAATATGAATTCTATTATTTTTCATTCTAATTACTGACTTCAAGAATACTGCTGCATTAATTCAGTTGTGTAAATTTCATGCTGTCAGATTTGCTACGAAGGTTTACTTCTCATCAAATTTACCATCATGCAAATGACTGTTGTACAGTTGAACACTTGGCATATTTCAGCTACCCAATTTTGTGACTCTTCATAGTGCACCGTTCTGCTTAGAAGCTGAGGACATGTGCGCTGCATTTTAGAACATCAAGTATTCCATCATCTGGGGAGAGCTGTTTGGGTTCAGAATCAGCCCCCCCCCCCCCCCTGGCTTAAACACTCTTTCCACTGGTGACCTACTAGCTTGGACCAGAGATACATATTCCCTATCCAGGGCATAAGAGCGAGTACTTGATTCTGGTGCATCATCTCATCTGGCTTCCAAACGGTTATTGGAAATTTTATCAGTAGATGACTCGAACCCATCCACTCAATTTTGTGTACGCGACCATTTTTTTAAAAAAATCTTAAAAATAACATTTTGGATCCATCCTGGCTAGCAGTGGAATTGCATTCACTCATCACTCCAAAACCTACAGTGACTCAACCTACCACAAAACCAAAAAACCATAAAACCAAGAGTCTTAGTGATCCCTTGATTACCATTACCTTGCAGTTTTGTTGACCTGAGTGACCTTTGGCCTGACCACAAAACAATAGGAATCATGTACTCATCATGGGGAACCCACCCCATACCAAGTATAAACTTGATCCACCAAGGTGGGTCGAGTTATCGCGTTAACAATCCAGGCGTCACACACACAACATGACACTACACACAACACACACACACACACACACATCCACACTACACTGGGGGGGGTCCCCCTTATTACTGCATATATTCCTCTGACTAAGTCAAATCATAAATAAGGATAAAGAAATCATTTCGTGTGATTTTTCCATGTACAACTACAGTGTCAGTTAGGCTAATTTGACCGATAATACTCCATTGTGTTTGAAATGGTCTTTTTACATAAATAAAAATTGCAATTCAAGCACTGGCAGACTCAGTACTTTAGTCTTGGACTGTGCCTCGAGGCCGGGGCCGGACCTCGGAGTCCCCCAACACTGAATTGAGGCCTTATAATCTCCCAGAAATTTCCTTTGACAATGATTCACACTGTCCAGACTCGAAAATATCGCAATTCAAAAAAGTTTCTGACGAAATCATTTCCAGAAATGTCCATCTCGATCGATTAGAATACCAACGAATCCTCCCGTTGACGAAGTCCACAGTCACATTAGGGCCTACCTATACTAATGATCGATGATCACGTAATATATGTAATATATGTAAATCTGGCACCAAAACAAAAGGGGTCATTCTCTCCATAATGTGCAAACCCACATACCTAATTATATCCCCGGCAACACTGTAAGTGTTCGGGGATATTATGGTTTTGGGCCGTGTGCCCTGCCGTATCCGCCGCCGCCGGCTCCGCCGCCGCCGGAACCTTTCGGCGTTAGCGCTCTTCATTTCTTAACACTTATCCATTGACCCAAAACTTGGTACCATGTCCGATGAGTAAATCTCTGATATTTCGAAAATGGCTATAATCGTATATTTGTTGCCCCTCCTTTTGCAGGTTTTTCGCAAAATTTTCAAGTTCTTGCGAATTACACGAAACGTGTTGTTTGTGGGAGGTGTTGGACCGAAAAACATGGCGCCAATTTTCAAGGTCATCCGAGGCAAGTTCGCATTTCTTTGGCCAGTAGCCTCATTATAGCATGATGTAGTGATATTTCAAACTTCATTGATTTCCGGAAAACTTGGTGAAGTAGGGCCAGCTATCATGCCGATGAATTTTCCTATGTGGGCCCGGTCACTGAGGTCAATCTTGCATGACTAATTTCATAATGTTGGCCCAATTAGCAGTAGGCAAATTTATAACTTTGTTGGATTCTCACGAAACTTGGTGAGTAGGAACCTTCTAACAGTCCCGATAAATTATTCACTTGCGTTGAATCACTGAAGTCTTATGTTTTTTTTTAATTTACATATTCGTTAGCATAATAGAATACTTACTGCAATTGTTTCTCAACTTTCAGGGATTTGACGAAATCTTTGTGAATAGGGAACCTTACTAACCATCCCTGATAAATTTAGTCAATAGCATCAATATCACTGCGGGTAAATTGTGGGAACTAATCTTTGCCATATTAGTGTCCCTGCGCAGTCAGAATGATGAGTTTAATACTTTTTTCCGGCAATAACATTGGGACATGGTTTCATTGGAATGCAATATGCTTCTAGGATTGGATGCATTACATGATTGGTAACACATTTTTCCATATAACCGCCAGTCATTGCAGTTCCATTAAAGGTCACTTACGGTCCAAAAACGATTTATTAACTTTTTCGGCAATAGCACTGGAAGTGTTTCATCAGAATGCAAAATCTCCTGGGCGTTTGATGATAGTCACTGGAAGACACTTTTCATAAAAACTGTCATATCATTAAAGGTCATTCGAGGTCACTTAGGGGTCAAAACTGTTTTTTTGGCTATAATCGGAAAATGAATATCTGCGAAGGCAGGATGTTCACCATTGGTGATATAATTGTTGACCTGCAATGTGGGTGACCATGTGGTTAAAGGTCGATCTTGAATCACTGTGCTTATTAAGGACGCACCTTGCCGGGGCTGTAGGGGTGCCTCATACATACACGTGCTTTATGGACTGACCATTTCCCTGTACCCGTTGTCGCTCACAAGTCTATAAATGTCCTTCTTTCCACGAATTTGTCCCGGTGTCATGTTTCACTCAAAGTTCTTCAATCAATTCAATCCATCAATTTATTTCGTCCAACAAAAATACATGTACAAATGACACTAGAAAACGAGTTATAACAGTTTACGTAGCTAGTGACCAGTGAAACTAAAAAACAGAGAATAGACATGACCAAGAAAGTGGATACAGTGGATACAATTATGAGAATATTGATCGATAAGGGCGCTTGAGATTACGTTTTAAAGGTGGCTGTGTGGTAGACATCTTGATGACATTTAGTAAACCATTCCATATCTAAAAGCAGTAGTTGTTCAAAGTAATTTGGCCATGTTTCGAATTGTGCCTGCTTACCGAGAAGAGAGCATGGTTCCTTGTGCGTGCGCCCCGCTTCGGAGACGCACAGTTATAACGCGAGAAAATCCAGAGGCAATAATTATTACAATACTGTAAGTAAACGAACAAATCTTTAGAGCCTGATTATCGTAGACCTTAAGGGTGGTAAGATCGGAATGAAGAGCATTCGTGGAGTAACCGAAGGTATCGGTAAGTCGCAGTTTTTAAAATCCCCTATTTTCAAGGACTTGTAAGGCTTCAGTAAGGTGGCGAGTTTCATGCCGTAAATTTCTACACGTCAGGAGATCTGACACTACAAGGAATGGTATAGCTGAATAGCGCCATCGGAGTGAGCGAAGCTCTGAGGCGAAAGAAAATACCATGATACTTAGCAAGAATCATTGCAGAACAATCAATGTGTTGCTTAAGGATAACTGGTCGTGTCGATGAAAAGAACTAAGTACTTAACACAATTCGTGTTATAATACTTTTTAAAATATCATTTTACGATGAATGGCTCAGACAGGTGTGAGGAAATGGCTTTTGGGTGTAAATGGAGAAGTTTTGTTTTCCCTATATGCAAAGTCAGTTTGTTCGAATCAAACCAAGTTTTTAGCCTGACGAGAAATCATGAGCTTTATAAACAAGATTAGTAGTGCACTGCTGTCATGAACAAAACCATTTGTATCATCAGCGAAAACTGAGGGAATCACGAGGAACAACATTACTGATATCATTTACGTAAATAAGAAATAGCAAAGGGGCCTAAAACAGACCCTGGGGCACACCCGTTGTAACGTTGGAACTTGAAGAATTAAAGCAAAACTCATTGACATACTGCGTGTTGTTTCCTATTAGTTAGGTAGCTGAGTATGACGGCATAAGCTATACACGAATACCCGTCCTTGGTAACAATTTGGCAAGAAGGATATTATGGTCACTAGTGTCAAACGATTTCTTAAGATCAAGAATAAGGGCCCAGACGCACTCCCCGTTATCGATAGAGTACGAATACAATTAACTGTTTCCAACAGAGCATGACCCGTGCTGTCCCTTACTAAAGCCAAATTGAAATCGAATAAAGTATTATTAATACTCAAGAATACCGGCAGGGGTTTCTCGATTAACTTTCCAATACTGTATTAATACAGCAAAGAAGACTGAATAGGACGGTAATTTTTCCGGAATGCTTCGTCCCCCTTCTGAAATGGGAATTACTTTGGCCTCCTTCAGGCCTTCGGGGTAACCCGTTGGCTTATAAACAAGATTAATAACATGACACAGTACTGGCGCAATTGATTGCGAGATGGAACTTCCAGACTTTGAGGGGGATGCCATCAACACCAGGCAACTTATTATCTTTAAGAGAGGTACTTTCATTACAAATTTCACTACAATGGTAGTGAAAATTTTTGGTATATAAGATGGTAGTGAAATTTGTAATAAGACGAGATGCGGGGGATATATACGTCTGTCTGTTTACCCGCCCGACACTTTCTAGTTTGATTGATATCGTGCTCTGACAATGGGGTGTCACACACACACTGGCGCAATAGATGCGAGAATGGGACTTCCAGACTTCAAGGGGATGCCATCAACCCATGCGACTTATTATCTTTTAAGAGCTTAATTCATTATCAAATTTCACTACAAGTGGTAGTGAAATCTGTAATAAGACTGGTAGTGAAATTTGTAATAAGACTGAGATGCGGGCTATATCGCTGGCGGGTTTACACGGCCCGACCGTTTTCTAGTTGAAGTTATATCCGTGCTGACAGGGTGTCACCACACAACTGGCGCAATTAGATTCGAGATGGACTTCCCGACTTTAGAGGGATGCCATCAACAAACACCAGGCGACTTAATTATCTTTAGAGCGTTGATTTCATTTTCATTACAAATTTCACTATACAAGTGGTGTGAATTTGTATAAGACGGTAGTGAATTTGTAATAAGACTGAGATGCTGGGGATATATACGTCTGACGGCTTACAACCCCGACATTTTCTAGTTTGAAGTTGATATCGTGCTGACCTTGGGTGTCATCACACACACACCATCCGCATGGGCGTGACGCATAGAATCCCTTTTGTCCTCGGCAAGGAATGAAAAATTCTATTGAAAGACTTTCCAGGTCTTTAATATAGTTCCCTGAGAAGAAAAAAATCGCGCAATGCATGCTGCATTCTAATGGTAACGTGACATTTTCATACCATTTTCTCAACATTATTCCCCTGTATTTTATCACTACAAGTAGGTAAAAAACACCCGATCCACTAACAAATTGTATATACAGTATATCCAATCAGATTGTAACCTTAATTTGCAATACATTGCTAACACCACCTTGGAATTTGGTGATGCCTTATCTTCTTGGGGATTAAAATTTAGGCATCATCTCAAAAATTGTTTGTTAACATGGGGATCGGGATGTCGCCTGGCTGCAATCAGGGGTCTCAGATCCTCCTAAGCAAAACCTCCAGTGACGTCCAGTTTCCCACCAAAAATATGATGAGGGGTATATTTTTGAATTAGTAATATGAATTTATGGAAGTCAATGGACGAGTTCGGTGGTTATTGACGCGCCGCTCTGCTCACTCTGCAGACAGCATATTGAACTGTGTACGATGACACATGTACGGGGACCAGATTCACGAAAGTCGAAAATTAACACATGCCTATTGCGATTGCGACCGTTGTTGGGCTGTGCTGCGTTCTTTCGAACTTGTATAGACGCGTACATACGAGTTCCAACTGATAATGCTTTCTTTCGACCCCAACACTTTTTCCAATACCGCGGGCCGTTTAACTGCCATATCGAACTCACGTATCATTGCAAGGCACAGAGTAGTGTTACTCGAAAAGCCCTTGCTTTTCGACCTTCGACTCTGCACTAACATGACTGCAAATTGCTCCATACGTACAATGTTTTTCCATTCAATTGCATTAATTCAGGTCCTAACCTTCTCATTATACAAGTTATTCACATGGGTATCATTCAATGAATGGAAATTTTGGATGACTCTCGATTCCTGATTGAGAGTTTTGAATTGTTGCCATTTTGATACAAGTCATGGAAGTGGAGGTTTCATCTGATAATTCCCAAAGTCACCACTTAAAGGTCACTACTTGTGTACCGAAGAACGTGTTTTCATCTCGTATATACAGTATATACAGTTCAAAGACGCACCATTTTGAGATGCGATACCGGCTAAATTCAACCAGTCAGGATTTCTTTCAAGGGGTAGTAGTAGGTGAGTCTCATCTATTCGACATACTCAGTGATCACCTCCGCCACGTATCATGATCTTGCTCAAGGTTTATTGCTCCCTCAACTGTTAATGTTTGATGTCCTTTGAATGTGGGGCGATTTGATTTTTTCTGAGCAATGTAGTCACAGGTCTCCCCACTGGCTGAGTCAGTATGTCTCAAAAATGCTTCTTTTAAAGCAATCTTTGCTGGAGCTTCTTCTTGGAGTCTTGCACATGACGAAGATTTCCATTTGCTGCTTGGTCACATCATAGAGTCATTGTTTGGTATCCATTGTTAGTGGTCTATCTGATGTTGAGAGCATTGGTCGAGCAGTCTGCTAATTACCACCACCCTAGCCAGTGTATATATTCTATGGGCCTAGGCACTGGCGAATCTCCTTTCATAGACTAATCCGGGCCCAAATTAACTTTCAATCATGACAAAAATCAGCAGTATCTGAAATTGGAGCGCGAAATTATCTACAAACCAAGGACATCCAACAAGGACACTCTATATTTCATGTATAACATAAAATATAATCACTCCTACCTCATTCACTAGGGAATTTTTTTTTTTTTTTTTTAACAATAAATTTTACTTGCCCAACACTTTCTACTACGTGGACTTTCGTTCAGGGCAAGTACTTTTAAGTTCACATCAAACATATTTAAATGTAATTGAATTGTTATTGAAAATCATGCCAATCAAACTTTGTGTCAATTTTGAGATGTCGATTTGAAGTTACAATTTTCAAAGATTGTTAATTTATCCCTGCTAACTTGGCAATTTTGGTCACATTGGCACATTCGCTGAGGTCATATCTACCAATTTTAAAGGAAAATATAAAAAAAAATATGCTCACCTTTTCCCTTATAATTGGAGATATGACATAAATGGTTGCTAGTTTTGCCCCAAATCACCAATTATATGAAATTTGAGGAAGCAATTCCTTCCCAACCGAACATCTATGAACATGGGTCAACAAAGTGATATTTGATTAATTTTTTATTCTCTTTCAAAATATAGCACCAAAACGAGTATTATTTGGCTGAACTTGTCTTTAAATACACTGGATGCATTATTGCAATTTACCAAATATAAGGCTGGTTCAACAAATTCCTTACATTCGGGGAGTGAAAATGAAGTTAAACAATAACGTCAGGCCCTGATATCGCAATTAGATTGAGGGGTGCTGCATGAGGTTTCTATTTTCCTGTTGAGTTGAGACCAGTTTTGAAAAACATCACAACAGGCCTATATATATCTCGGTGGGCAACATGTTTCAGCAATTTTGCGCGGAATTAGTAGTAGTGGTAGGTTGAGGTCTCGTCTATCTGACTTGCCCCCCCCTCAGGTGATCAATCTCCTCCATGTGTCACGATCTTGTGCAAGCTTTTATTTTGTACCCATCACAATTCAACTTAATCTAAAACTATGTTGGACAACACTTCACGTTAGTCTGCGGCAACATCGAGAGATCGAATTTCATTATTATCTAATGTTGCCTAGTTTCTACTACCTACGCTTCTTTGTTGCAAATTCCTCCGAATCGAGGTATATTCATTACATCATTATGGAGTCCTTTGACGAAGTTCCCGAGGAATCTATGCTCAGCCAGTGTGGTGTATGTTGTTTGACGCCTGGCTTGTGAATACAATAACTCGACCGCCAACCTTTATGGATGAAGCTCATTTGGTATGTTGTGTGTCCCCATGATGAGTACATGAACCTATTGTTTTGGATCAGGTCAGAGGTCATCTGAGGTCGACCAGAGGTCAAAGTCGAACCACTTTGTGAACACATAGTCCATCAGAATGGTTTGGTTTGATTGGGGTCCCAGTTGTGAATAGCTTCTTATGGGGAGGACAGGGGGGACCGCCCGATTTTTCATAGGGCTTTTATTCATAAGGTCTTTTGTTTCTAAGGCCGTTATTCATAACTTGCAAATTTTTGTGGACACAAGGGTCCGTTATCATCATGACCAAAAAGGTCCGATATTCATAATGAAAAAAAAATGGGTCTTTGTTCATAAGTTCATATCATATTACCGCACGTGCCCGTTTTTCATAATTACAAAAGGGTCTGTTATTCATAACAGACAAAAGGTCCGATAGTCATAATAGTGACAACGGTCCGATATTCTAATGGCGAAAAGGTCCGTAATTTCAAATACAGGCGAAAGGGAACCATTATTCATAATAGCAAAAGAGGTCCGTTATTCATATCGCAGAAAAGGCACGTAAATTCATCATGTGAAAAGGGCCCGTTATGCATAATAAAGCAAAAAAGGTCTGTGTTTATTCCTAATCGCGAAAAATTTCCGTTATTCATAATGTTTCTTTTCAATTGATATACTTGCCAAACAAATATTCTACCTTGCGAGGTCCGGCAAAGGATGCAACCCTAAAACTCACCTTTTTGTCAGCTGCGATCCCTGGCAGATCCACGACTGGTGTTTGTTTTCCTCTTATGAATACGCGACCTTTTTCCCTATCATGAATAACCAGACCTTTTTCATTATTATGAATAACGGACCGTTTTCACTATATAAGATAACGGACCTTCTGTTGTTATTATGAATATCGGACCTTAATGACTAAAGAACCTTTCGGCCATAGAATAACGGCCTTATGAACCAAAAACGCCTTATGAATAAAAGGCCTTATGACAAACGGACCTATGAATAAAACCCTTATGAACAGCGGCTGCCACCATACAGGTAACCGTAGATTTTTTGTTGGTATGTCGGGGTGAATTTTGGTAAAAATAGAGAATTTGTGAAAAGACAATAATTGTGTGGCCAATTTTTGGCTTGTGAAAACACGATAACTTGAACCCTCACCTGGATGATGAAGCCTATACTTGGTATGTGTGTTCCCCATGAAGTTACATGAACCCTATTGTTTTGTGGTCAGTGTCCAGAGGGTTCATCTGAGGTCACCAGAGGTCAAAGTCTGAAAAACCTTGTGACATCATATGTCTATACTGGTTGGTCCTCTCAGGTTCAAATTCGTTGTGTAGCTTCCTTACCGGAGTACGGGAACCCGATGGTTAGCTCAAACCAGCTATGCTAGTTGAGCTATTGGTGATGCCCATGTCATCTATAAGCTATCCCTCCTATCTATCCCCTCCTATCCTCATTCTAATCTATCATCTATTATCATCCTATCTATCCACTCTGTAAACTTTGCTTCTTGGGCCACAAAAGGTTCGTGCTTTGAATCTCGAGCAGAGTTGGTCACAATGCTTATTGACTGATTGGTTCATCGTTGACCCCACGCTAAGGTCAGTTCAATGGCAATGAGGGGCACAATGGGGGCCAATGAGTGGAAAACTGCAAAACACTACTACTCCTCCTACAATTTCGGGTGCACAGTGCTGTGTTTTAGGGCAAGGATGTCTAACAGCTCTTCTTTTCGGGGTGTGCCGAATTTTTGATCAGTTCCCATTTGGGCCCATAGGGCCCATTTTATGAATTTCACACAAGGTACTTGAAAGGCATTTCCTCTACAATCTTCACTCACTTCTTCAAAGCTACATTTAATGGTGGTCTTTGGTAATTGCCATTGGGGGTTGAGGAATTTTGGGCCTAGGGCCCACTTTTGGGCTGTAGGGCCCATTGTATGAATTACTGCAAAATTTTGTATATCCTGCGATTTTAGGGGCACGTGCTATGTTCGGTCGTAATGATGGGCGATCAGCCGTACCGTTCGGGGTGGTGTTTAGGAATTCTCGGTCCAAGGTCCCACTTGGGCCGCGATAGCCATTTTATGACAATTTCACACGGTGGTACTTGAACGGCATCTCTTCCCACACGCTTCACTTCAATTTTTTTTCAAAGTTGCATGTAATGGCTTTAGGTACGGGGTTGTCGGGGGTTTCTGTGGGGCCTTGGGCCCATTATTAACCGGCCTGGGGCCCTTAGGACCTTAGGACCCATAGCCCGTGTGGGCTGGAATGCATTTTTTAGAGAGAAGTGCTGTGATTCATATAGTTCTCGTACTTCTCAAGATACATTTTGCTGTTAGTTCAATTCTTAGAATGTTGGCTGGAACATTCCCAACCTCATCTGCACACTGGAAAAAGGAATTCCCCCCCCCTACTTGAGGATCTGTGGTCAAGTGGTCGCACGTGCTCCTCCAACCCAGCTCTTATACTTACTTAATGTAATAAGTGTATTAACAGGCCACAGCTAGCTAGCTATAGGCACCTGCACACTACTGTTCCCCACTGCTCTGGTTAAGTACAGAGGGTTAGACATTGATCTGTCCAAATGAAAACTATCATTTTTTTTTTTTTTTTTGTTTAACAAAGTTACATGAGGAAAGGGCGAACCCCTATTGCCTAAAAAAAGGCAACCCCAAGCACAAGAAAACTAAAGAAAGAGGCGAGCTCCCAGCTTTGTTGATTCTACTTTGACCCTGGAGGTCAAAATGCAAGGAGGAAATACATCCTGAGGAAGCCTATTCCAGGCACGTGAAGTGCGAGAAGAAAGGAGCGAGCATAGGTTCGGTGCGATGACTGGAAGACAACCGAAACGGTGGCTGGATAAGAAGAGCGAGTATGGCGAGTAAACCTTGCGTAAAGGAGGAACGCATCCGCCAAGCTCAGAATAACATTGACCATAAAAGTAACGGTAAGGAGGCAGAGAGATGATACGAATCTGCGATGGGATAGAGACTTAAGTGAGGAGGTGAGATGCTCAATCGTTGATGAGACGAATGGCCTTTCTCTGGATACGATGCCAGACATTGAGAGAGGTGGGGAAGCCGCACCCCAAATATGCAACCATATTCCCTTAGGGGGCAAATTTGGGGCTTTGTAAAGCAGAAAAGCTGTTGTGAGGTGAAGATTTCCTTGCACGAAATAAGAAGCCCAACTTCTACAAGCATTAGTAGCATCGACTTTATAGGAGAGTCCAGGCCAGGTGTTGCTGATTTCCATACAAGCTATTAAGAGAAGTAGACTGAGGGGAGGATCTGGTCCCTGAAAATAGCTGGTGCATCAGATACACGCCCGAAAGAATAAGCAAGTTCGGAGTTTTAGATTGGTTAAAGGTAACCAGATTACAGTGCCCCTCTATTCACAATAAATGAAGATCTTTGTTCCTGATTGGGGGGGCCTAGGGAACGGTTGTAGCCAAAATCGTTCCGCTTGCCGGGGACGAGGGAAGCACAGATAGTGGTAGGGTAGAATCATCAAGCAAATGATGAAACTATAGGCGGTTAGAGCTAAGAAGATCATTGATAAAAATTAGAAAGAGTGTAGGAGAGACAACACAACCACCTTGAGGAACACCAGCATTGATAGGAAGGGTCTCGGAGAGAAAACACAACCTTAACAGAGATAGAGCGATCGTTAAGAAACTGGCAGTCCAAGAGGTTTAGAAGGGGGCTGAAACCAAATTAGGTATTTGGCAAGGAGTCCGCAGGCCAAACCAGGTCCAAAGGCCTAGATATCAGGGCAATAGCCTACTACTTTCACGGCAAACTCAGTGTGGCTTGGGCCCACTGATTGGTGGGGACAAAAGATAGTTAGGTCCCCCAGTAGATTCTGCCATACCAGAAATCCATACTGGTGGGGTTCACTGATGATAGAGTGAAACTCAAGAAGTTCAAACAGCTTGTTTACAATAGTTTCCATAACGTTGGAGAGGACCGAGGTTATGGCAATGTCCTGTAATTTGGAGGTGTTGGATTTGTCACACCCTTCTTCGGGGGACTGGGGCAGACATGATCATGTTTCACCAGAAGGTACACCCATAGAATAACAAAGGCGGTAAAGCTTGCTAAGATCGCGCAAGTTCGTGGGCTCACTTCAGGAGGACTATAGGAGGAATGCCATAAGGACCAGATGCTTTATTAATGTCCAAACTATTGAGTTGTTTGGCAACCATCGCGTGGTGAAAACAACATCCAGGATCGTTTCACTAAAGCTGGCAGAAGATGGAGAGGATGATCATCTGTGTTCATAGTGGAATTAGAAGAGAATGCTCGGCAAAAGTATTAGCTTAGAGTGGCATCATTGACCAAAGAGCCATCAGGTTTGGACCACGGAGGGAATTTGGAAGTACAGAAATTCTGGGACCCAGATTTGGCCAGCGACCAACATGACGCTACCAGAAGGGCAGGATGAAAGTGTATTACCATACGTGAAATAAAGATTTTTTTGCCTCTTCCGTAGTCTCAGAGCACACATTACGACATTTACATAGGCTTGACTGGAATCAGGTGAAGGAGATGATAGCCAAGCTCAATAAAGGTCGGTTTCTTCTCTGTACGCAGTAGTACATTGATGGTTTGAACCATGATAGTGATGAAGAGGAGCCTGATCTCAAAGTGTAGGAAATAAAAGTGTTCATTCCCAAAAGAATCATTTCGAAATATCAAAGCAGAGTCGAGGGGTCCGTCTGAGAGAAAGCAATTTCATCCCACGAGGAAAGACTGACAAAAATCCCCGAAACCAAACCAGTCAGCTTTGGAGTAGTTCCAGAGTTTCTGCCTTTGTGGGAGCTTGCATCTAAGAATTAAATTGATGAGACAGGGTTATGAGGCAATGGTCAGGGAGCCAATAGGGCAGAGACAGTGGCTGGACTGTAATAAGGGGCTGAGTGTGATGAAAAGATCCACAAGTTAGCCAGAGTCCCGAGGCCACGATCTGGATGTGGGTGGATAATTGATGAGTCTGGGTGGACCATTTGTATCATAGCAAAATACTCTCTTCAACACCACTCAATCAGAGCCAGTAGAGTGAAAGAGCCATTCTGCATTATGCACATTGAAATCACCCAGTGTAGCAATTTCACAGTCGTTGAATTAGTAATTCAGACAGCAGAGGTGAGATTCGAGAATAGAGCCTCGTGATTATCACACTTGGGCGAACGGTAAACACAAACGAACACCTTAGTCAAGCGAGGGAAGAGAGACCTGAGCCAGAGAGTTGAAGTCAGCACAACAAGATCAAATTCAGAAAGGCGCTGACAGGGATGCTGGAGTGAGATCGGAAGAGTACACTCATCCTTGAAAAGGAACAATCATGAGAATATAGTTTGGACAAACTGGAGATGGGTTAATCAAGATGTCATTTAAACTGTGTTTCATTTAAAAAAAAGAGTAGATGAGGACGCTATCCATAAGAGTTGGTGGGACATATGAGATTTGCAGTGGCGACCACGTCTATTCGTCAAAAGAGAAAGAAAAAAGAGAACCAATGTCCACTGAGGGGCTGCAGTAGGTGTCGTATGGGAAAACTGAAATAACCAGGGTAAGGTCGTAGGACGGGCGACAAAGGAGGGCAAATGAAACCCCTCGGCCATCGACAAGACACCACAAGGACGAAATCCGGTAGAGCACACGGACCTCGGGGGCACCCCGAAACACTCTACCTAGGGTGACACCTAGTCGCGAACTAGCCAGAGGAGGGTGCTCGGATTTTACGCAATGAAAAGCAGCCTCCCAAGGCGCTACCCCGGGGTTCGGCCTCTGCACTATCTGACGGCAGGCATGCAGGGGCCGCACCGACCCCCCCTGTATCCTCATGCCCAGAAAAAAGAACCCATGGTAATCAAGGCAAACCGGGTAGACACAGGACCTCAGGGTCCTCAGAAGACCGGGCAACCGCCCCTGAGATCTTGGAATGCTGCAAATGTTACAGGCAAACGAGGACCTGAAACGCATAGAGCATCACTAAGGGCACCCAAAGGGTCAGCGGTGGAACCGCTATCCCGGGCGGCAAACAAGGAGTTCCTACCACCAATAATATTGAATGCATCGCTGAATATGGGCCCCCTTCGAGAGAAAGAATTGTGTCTGAGTTTACTTACTTTTCAAGATGGAAAATTCCTGTTAGGAAGTCATGTTGTTTTCTCTTTTCCTACTCTTGTCAGGTGGGCAATATAAGTATATAGGCCTTACTATGATACTGTGACCCTAAGTCGCTTAGTATCATACTCCATTTTAACACATAGAATCAGCGACGGTGACGGACTGTTACCGTTGTGCCCGTATTACACTTTCAGTTCCCGATATTTGTCCCGATGTTTCAAGATGCGCAGTAACATTGGAGCTTCACTACGGCCTAGACGTGAGTGGTATTCTCGGCATAGTATAGGCCTCACGTTCAGAATCGGAACAGTCAACTTCATTCATGATGTGTTTCAGTAGTATAATTCATTGTACATTGTCCTGAACATTTGTTCTGACCTCTGACAATGCATAGTTAACACAGTGACACAGGTGCAGTTTTGGTTGCAGTCATTTTGGGACATTTCATGCAAGTAGGCCGATGCCAAATGCTTCTCCCCTAGAGAGTTTTGAAATCAGCCTAGCTACAACTTTGGTTGTTATATCTATAATAACTATTATTCTATCAACTGCCCTCGATGTTTACTTACAATTCCAGAGAGGTTCTGGCATTTTGGTTTCCGAATATCATTCATATGAGTAAGATAGCTAGCAGAAAGTGAAAGGTCCCAGGCCTTCCTAAATAGCGACCTTGGGAGGTGTTATTTCAACCTACAAAATTCGGCATTCTTCCCTGTTTACATATGGCTGTTTCTAAGAAAACAAATCAGATTTCACTCCACAAGATTCAATGGATGTTCTTCAAGTTTAGGGGTGTTTAGGAATCTAAGCCCAATTATGATTACTGCAAAATCTCTCCAACAATTCTGTTGTGCAATTGCTGATGTTTCAGTCATATGTAATTTACTTAGCCGTACCCTCATGGGCCCCGGGATTTCGACCCAGCCAGCGTCACTGTGGCCCATCAATATTGATTGAATGCTAAACATCTTGGGCCATCATTATCAAAAGTCCGTAACGGGGCACAATGGGCCATGGTCATTGAACTCTCCTCCTTCACCTCATGGTCTTGAACATTTATCACACCATTGTACATTCGCTTGGTACTGTTGTGCAGTTTTGAGCTACGCACCATTTTGTATAGGTCAGGCGGAATTTTTGATCGAAAACGAACATTTGTGAAATCTATAATTTGGGTGGCGCAATTTTGGCTTGGTGACCACGAGAACTCCGCCCCACCGGATGGATGAAGCTTATACTTGTATGTGTGCCCCTTGATGAGTAACATAACCCTATTGTTTTGGGTCAGGTCAGAGGTCATCAGAGGTCACTCAGTCTGAAACTTTGTGACAGATAATCCCATAATGGTTGGTCTGATCAGGTTCAAATTCGTTGTTTAGCTTTCTTACGGGGAGGAACCCTAATTGTTTTTGGTAAAAAATAGGTCAGGGTGAATTGTTGGTAAAAGAATAGAAAATTTTGAAAAAACAATAATTTGGTGCCAATTTTGGCTTGTGAACCACGATACTCGAACCCCACCTGGATGATTAGAAGCTTATACTTGGTAGTGTGTTCCCCATGATGAGTACATGACCCTATTGTTTTGGGGTAGGTCAAGTTCATCAGAGGGTTCACTCAAGTCTTAACACTTTGGTGAACAAGATAATTCCCAGAATGGTGGTCTTATCAGGTTCCAAATTCAGGTGTGAATCTTTTCTTATGGGAGTAACAGTACCCTCAGATTGTTTTTGTTATAGGTCGGTGAATTTTGTAAAAATAGAAAATTTGTGAAAGACATAATTTGCCAATTTTGGCTTGTGAACACGATAACTCGACCCCACCTGGATGGATGAAGCTTATACTTGGGATGTGTGTTCTCCATGATGAGTACATGAACCCGATGGTTTTGGGGTCAGGTCATATGGTCACCAAGGTTAGAGTCTGAAACCTTGTGAACACCATAATTCCAGAATGGTTGGTCTTATCAGGTTCAAATTCGGTGTGTAGCTTTCTTACGGGGAGGAACCCGATTGTTTTTTGGTATAGGTCTGGGTAAATTTTGGTCATAAACATAAAATTTGTGAAAAGATCAATAATTTGTGGCATTTGGCTTGTGAACACGATAACTCACCCCACCTGGATGGATGAACCGCTTATACTTGGTTATGGTGTGTTCCCCATGATGAGTACATGAACCTACTGTTTGGGGGTCAGGTCATAGGGTCATCTGATGTCCCCAGATTTTCTATCTTGAAACCTTGTGAACCCCAAAGTCCAGAATTGTGGTCTGACAGGTTCAAATTCGGTGTGTAATATCTTTTCTTCTGCTGACTTTGGTCAACTCTGTTTGGTGTGAATTCCGCTAACTCATCTGTATTCCAGGTTTCTTCATTAGTTGGCGTTATGTACGTTCTCCAAATAGCTCCGAAGACAAACTCTCTTCTTTCCGACATACTTTTCGAAGTTTCTAGAAAGAGCAATCATTATGGGTGATTTCAATTATCCAGATAATTCTTGGTCTGATGGTACTAGTGGCAGTCATTGATCTGGCTTTTTCAATGGCACGCAGGATTGTTTCCTTTCTCAGCATGTACATTTCTACCGGAAAGGGCATAATATTTTGATTTAGTTTTGAGCAGTGATCCAGATCTGCAGATATGTAGAGAGCTTGGGTAAGCTCGGTGCAAGTGATCACGAAATTTTAGCTTCCAATGTGTCTTGTTCCGTAATATTCCACAGAGTGTAGAGCGTGTTCCTTGTTCGCGAGGGCCAATGTCGATGGCCTTTTCTAGGTTTTTTTAGCGAAATAGATTGGCGTAAATTGTTAGAAAGTACGAATGCTGTTACTTTTGGAATGGTTTCATTGAAAAAGGGTTAACAAGGGTATGCAAGTTTACGTTTCTGGGATGGAAAACGTCGCAGTACGAAACAAGAGGGGCCTTCTTGGATGATAGGGAAGGTTTCCGGCCATCAAACGTAAGCGAAAATTATGGCGACTTTATCGTTCGTCCTGCCCGGTCAGTGTCTGATCAGAGCATTCAAAGTTCAGCAAAAAGCTGTCCAGCGTTTAGTTTCTGGTGCAAACTTGATTTTGAGAGGCAGATTGGCCTCTAATATCAAGGAGAATCCTCGTGCATTTTTCTCTATGTGAGGGGGAAGCAGAAAGTCAAGGACAGCATTGGTCCACTTTTTCCCACCCACCCCTTTTCTTTTTCCTTTCCCTTTGATAGATTCCGACTCGGTGGGAGACAATCGCGATACCAGGAGATTGGCTAAGGTTCTCAATAATATTTCTCGTCTGTTTTACTCATGAGACCTGGATAATTTTGGGGACCTAGTTGTCAGGGTTTCTCTGCATAGTATTGGTAATATTGTATGTTCGCCCTAGTTTAGTACAGGAGAAATGCAGAAGCCACATAGTGCTAAAGTCCTGGTCCTGACGGAGTTATCCTTCACTAAAATCCTTTGCCGACGAGTTGTTTTTTTTCCTTTTTTCTCTGTCCATTAGCTATTATTTTCAATAAGACTCTTCAAGAAGGTATGTTCCGGAATGATTGGAGGAGAGCAAATGTTTTTCTTATTTTCAAGAAAGGTAAACGGTCTTTTTCTTCCTTTTTTTCTTGTAATTTACAGGCCGTCCAGTCTTACTAGTGTTGTCTGGCAAGGTAATGGAATCAATCATCGGGATCATATGGTTGATTATTTCAATGAGCATAGTCTGATTAGGGCTTCTCAGCATGGGTTTAGGAAAAAAGCGTTCGGTTTGACTAATGTCTTGGAATTTATGGAAGATGTTACAACTGTCGACAACGGCAATGCTTTTGATATAATTTTCATGGATTTCAGAAAGCTTTTGACAAGGTTGTTGGTTTTCACAATCGCACGCTTCCGTCAAGTCTAATGGCCAAAATTTCAGGAGGTGATTTCAGCAAAGATCGTGGGGGTTTGGTTTTGATTCTCTTGAAACCTTCCAACCCCGCAGCTGGGCCCGAAAGCTGCCTAGAAAAGGTTAATTTGGATTCTTGGACTCGATCAGACGTCACTTCAGTTTCCTGATAATGATATTGTTGTAAAGCTGTTTAAGCAACTGGTGAGACCGCACCTGGAATGTTTCGTACAAGTGTGGAATCCCTACTTGCAAAAGACAAGCAGGTTGGTTATTGAAAACGTTCAACGTAGGGCAACTAGGATGATGGACTGTTGAAAAATTATCCCTACGAGGAAAGGATTAAGGCGTCGCCTTGGTCTAACTACCATGGAGCGGAGGCGAACGAATTCGGGGGTGACTTGATTCAGGTTTCAAAAATGTACATGGACTCGATGGCCTTCCACTACTTCTTTGAATTTTCCAATGTTAAGGCCAAATAGAGTACACTGTCTCAAGCTTCGTGGAGCGCTGTCAATGTGACATTCGTAAATATTTCTTCTCGCAGAGATGATCAATAGTGGAATTGTCTCCTGAAAAAGTTGTTCTCTCTAAGAGTGTGATGCGTTCAAGAACACAGTTCTTGATTAGTTTTAAGGAATCACGGACGGAATTTCTAGTTGTTTGGTCTTTTTCTTCCTGGGATGTTGTGGCTCGGGGTCGTTTATGAGGAATCTGTCCTTTCTGCACCCTTATTAAACTAAACTAAACCTAAACTTCTTACGGGGAGGGGAACACTATTGTTTTGTATAGGTCGGGTGAATTAGGTCAAAAACAGAAAAATTTGTGAAAAGTCATAATTAATTTGGCCAATTTTGGCTTGGGACACGATAACTCGACCCCACCTGGATGGATGAAGATCATAATTGAGTATGCGTGTTCCCCCAGATGAGTAAATGAACCCTAATGTTTTGGGGTCAGGTCAGAGGTCATCTGAGCCTGGCATCAGATGTTAAAGCCCTGAAAAACCTTGTGAACACGAATGTCCAGAAAGGTTGGTCTGATCAGGTGGAAAATAGGTGTGGTGTCTTATGCGTGTGAGTACAGGAACCCTATTGTTTTGGTATAGGTTCAGGGTGAAAATTTCGTAGAAAAAAAAAACATTTGTGAAAAGTCAACATATTGGCCAATTATGGCTTGTGTGTGAACATGATAAACCAGAGCTTGAAAAATACATAGGACGGTTAGCCCGGGCTACTTGAGACTGCATTCGGGCTATTAGGAAATTGTTTGGAGATGCCCTTCGGGCTAGTGGTAACTCAATGAAATGTGTTGCAGATATGCATCCGGCTAGTCCCTAATCTTGTTCGGGCTACTGATAGCATTTCTCAGAGCCGATGGGCTTTGAGGTCAGGTTAACATTTTTCGAGCCTGATTGATAACTCGACCCCACCGGATATGGATTGAAGCTCCCAATTGGTAGGTGGTCCGCGTAATGGAGTTCATGAACCTATTGTTTGAGGTCCACCAGAGGTCAAACGTCAAGGTGGAATCCTTGAAATTCGTGTGTAGCTATCGTATCAAGAATATAGGAACCCTATGGTTGTTAAAAAAAATTGGAAATTTGTCAGACGTTATGTTTCCCCCAATGAGCTGGGACAATTCCCATGTGTCCTTTGAGGTCTTGCTGTGGGTTGTCAGAAAAGATCAAGGACAAAAAGGAAAAACTAAGCCTTTTGGCTTTCTTGCTGGGCGCATTTGTTGATACACCAAAGTAGTCTCCTAACAGGATTAGTATGGTTTTCCTGAATGCATGTCATTTTTGAAAAATACAGATTTCATGAAAAACATTCCAACTAACCCCGCTCTCCCCTACTCGACTTACTCTTATTGACCAATGCTCCACCCCGATACCAATATGTACTGAATATTCTGCCAATACAGGTTCCCTCCTGTTTTAGTCAGGACAGAGATCACCTCAAGTCAAAGTCCAGAATGGATGGAGCAAGATGATGTTGTGTGTACAGCTATTGTTTTTGGTAGAGAAATTCGGTTCAGTTTTGAGAAATTTGTAAAGACACTGATATTTTAGCATTTTAGCTTGTGAACCACGATATATCAACCATGCCGGAATGGATGAGGCTCATACGTGGATTATGTTTCCTATTAGGGGTTACATGAACCTTATTGATTCTGAGTCAGGTTAGGGTCACTGAGGTCAACAGAGGTTGAGTAAATCTGCTGAACACAAATGGGTCTATACAATCAAAATGAATTACTTTTTTCACAGATTCCTCAGCAAGTATAGGGAACCTGTTGTTTTTTGTAGAGAATCGTTCATATTAGGATAAATAGGACCATGGTTAATAAATAGAAAAAAAAAAAATTATATCAGAGATTGTAGTTTGTAATGGAAATATGATTGTCAACTATGCAGGGTGGATAGACCTCATTCTTGATATGCGTAGGCCTATACCGTATGTTCCTATATTTGGGTACGGTCTGACCCGAATCCTATTGTTTTTTTCATTAGAATAGGAATAGATGAGAGGTCACAGAGATCGGTTAATAACCTTGTGATTAAGATATATATTCAGGAGTCTTAGTCGATTAAATATGAAATTTGTTGCAGTGCCTTACATACAAGGAAACCATTGTTTCTGTTAAGATTGTGCAATTTCGGGGCAATATGAATTTGGGGAATATACATGTTGCTCATAGTAGCTAGTAATAAATTTGCCTAAAATATAAAGTAGGTGAGCTGTACATTATCCGAGTGTTCTTGTTATCTGGAAATGAAAGTTTAATTGAAACCCACTCACAGTTGTAAAAGAAGTTATCTAGGATTCGCTTTTACTTCTCCTGCCCCTATACATCCTTACACAAACTGCTTTATGTGAAATTAATTCATACAAGACCGGAGCACTGCAGTATGCTTGACCTATAAAACGTAGTGCGATTATTCCACGTCCCATCACCATGATCGTTGTCCCTGTTCGTATTTTTCATATATTTTCTCTGCAATTCCAGGAAGAATTGAAACCTTTTGGACATCGACTGGCTCGACCCTCAGGAGTTTATAACTGACTTCAGCTCTGGTCACTGAGAATATAAAGTTACACTCCTTCCAAGGGGGAATCAATATAAACCTACAAATTTCTGAGATTAAATCTCCGGGCAAATTACCTTTAGTTCTTCTGAGTTATATTGCAGACATTTTTAAATATCAGCCTGAGTTGGGGGAATACCAGAAGCTCCTTCAGAATGTTCTGTTTATGCAATATCAGATAGATATTAAAAGTTCCAAAGTTAGGGCCGGGGCTTATCGGAGATTTGTTCCACCTATGTTTTACCACCTATTGAGTGCTGGTCTTACACTTTTTATGCAAAACCTGTGTTTTTTCTCTACCACTGACTTCCCTCTAGCAGAAGGGGGGTTCGTCAGTGTTTTTGGGGGTTTCTCTCCTCCCCTAAGTTATTCGGATGAAATGTAGCCTATACTTGCATCAGTGTGGAATCATAGGCATGTCTTCCCAAACAAGTAGAGTAATACAAATGAGGAGACAGGAAGGAGATGGGAATAATGTGAAACAGTTATAAAAATTAAATAAATGCACAGATAACTAGAGCACATCTATAGCTGGGACCATACAACTTTTTGAATTCTCAGCACCCCCAAGGTACGATGTTCTGATGTTCGAACATTCAGCAACATCGGACCCGGGACGGCAAATCTTATAAAATTGGGTGCCATTAAAACTTTTGAAACACAGGGGGGGAATCAAAACCCCGGGAACGTCAAACTCAGGAACATCGGGAACCCCGGAAACATTGGATAGACCCCCCACTTTTGAGTTACTTTAGTCACTGATACATCTTACACATACCAGATGTATCTATCTGTCGTCTGTCTGTCTGTCTGTCTGGCTGTCTTGCTGTCCATCAACAAGTGCCCACTGGGCCCCCAAACAGTCATCGTAGTGGATGTTGAACAAACTTGGGACACAATTTTAATTGACCCATGGGGACATGTTTGACTTTGTGGGAGTCAAGATCAAAGGTCATTAATGGGGCAATATAGGGCCCTAGTATGTGGTGAAGTTTCAAGATGTATCTGTTCCTACAGAGTACAGTAGATTTCCTCAAAACTTGTCATAATGTTCCTTTGGTGCTATGGTTGATCTTCAGCTTGTTCACAGAGATTTTATGCAGCATCATAAGTGCGTTAGAGTTGGAACGTGACATCTTTTGAAAAGAAGCATTACCTATCCCCAAACAGTCAATATTCATGGATGTTGACCAACACTTGGACCCAATGTTCAATGCCTCTTGGGACTTTCACAACCTCTATGAGGTCAAGGTCAAAGGTACATCATTACACGGGCACATAGGCCACTATGACAATTGCTTTTTGGACCCCAAACGGTCATTTCTTTGATGGATGTTGATCATACCTGAACACAAGTTATTGACCCCTGAGACAGATTTGACCTCATGAAGGTCAAGGTCAAAGGTCATAAAAAGGAGCACATTAGGCCAGTATGTGTAAAGCTTCAATGCATCTTTTCGTACAGAGGACATTCGATATGTCTTGAAAATGGCATATGCCTATTTCCTCTTCAATTGGTCATTTCTTGAGGATGGTGACCAAAAACGAGTAACAATTTTATTGAGCTGCTGAGACATTTCTGCATCATGAAGATCAAGGTCAAGGTCATTACAAAGTGCACGTCAGGGTGCACAGGGAATAGGGCCCATCATGTGGAATGTTTATTGACTGCCAAGACATTGTTGGCCATTGAAGATCAAGTTCAAAAAGTTTTTACAGAGGCCACAATAGGTCATTGTTTGAAAACTGCATCTTGCGTCTCGATCTTGCACATGTATCATATATTAATTGTACATTTGTCTTGGTACATTTGTGCAGTTTGAGCTACAGTTCCATTGGTCCTCTATTCTATCTCAGCAGAAATTGCGGTGATGATGATAAGAAAACCTCTTGATATTGAAAATACCTCCCGTAAAGAATACAAACCACCCAGATTTATCACCTTACTCTCTGAGGGCCTACGTTACTTGTCTGAGTTGTCTCACCTGATTTTGTTTTTCGTGTGAAGATGTAGATGACCATGTATCTCCAACAGCATAGCAAAAATTGATTTGGCAAATATATGCCTCTAACACGACATGTAAGATCGAGTAGATTTGATATTTGTTTGAAGCACAATGGGGCAAATTCAAGTGAAAGGCAAAATCAAAACTATGGGGTCCCCTGATTCTAACTCTGGCTAAACAAAAAAAAGGCCTTAGCTGTAACCTGATCAGCCCTAACATGTGACCAATGTGTTCCTCTGTCAGAAAAGGAAGGTATGCTCATCTGTTTATCTACTCCATACTCATCCTACATTCCATGATCCTGTTTCATTTGCCTTCAGTGAAGGGGCTCACAATCGAGAGGACCCGCGTGCAGACCAGAGCCAAAGATTTTTGAGACATTGAAGGAGCCGAGGTGTCCCCCTCCGATGCTCGCTGCAGAGGAGAGTATTAGGGTATGTAGATGAGGTTCGCTGTAATCTTCATCCGTTACATGTGCTCCATATTTCCAGTAGCTCGTGGTTGGTGCAGTATTGAGGGTACCTTAGGAGTCGGTGGGGGTGGGGGGGGGATTGGCCAGGCCCAGGCGTGGTCTCCGGATGGAGGAGGCCCGGGCGATTGGAAGCGGCGGGTGGGGTGCGGATGGGTGCCTGCCAGGCATGTGCTCCATGAGTTGAGGAGTGATATGTTACAGTATACTAAAAGAGATTACGATCAATTGTGTATGTGCGTGTGTGTGTGTGTTCATGCTGCCTGCTTGCAGGGATTCCTCTCTGTTCGGGCAGTGCGTGTACCCGATAACATACGGTTATAGTGCCACTCTGCAACAAGCTTATTGTTTTGTAATTATTCTCCTATTAATTCTACTAATTAAGAACTCACAAAGACTAGTTCAGTATTGGTATCAGTTGCCGACTCACGTTTTGTAGCATTTGCAAAAGTATGATAAACAACAGTATACCATATATAATTTTGTGTACACACTGACTAGATTGTGTAGCAATCCTACATATTAAAGGGGTTTCTAAACAATGTTCTATAAATACAGGGGAAATGTGGAGAAAAAATGTTTTGCCATTTTGCTGTTTCCTTGCCTGTGTTCTATATATATTGAGGGTGTTTGTTTGTTGATTGCAATCTACTCTTCCTGCCCAAGTTCACAGACCCATGCAGATTTGCATACATGTTGCGGCATTTGCACTCCCTATAGTGTGAGGAGGGGCTTATGCACAAAATTCACGTCGGCGACAACTCAAAGCAGACATTCTCTTCCTGTTAGGTTACAGTTTCATGAGACGATAACGATATATTGCGTCAAGGTCATGATGGATCGACGGTGTTGGCAGTTTGACGTACAGTGTGCAGATGATCTTTCGGAACTCCACCCTGTCTAAAAAGTACGGATCCTAATGAGCCGTAATGGGCCTAATGATATCGCTATGGGGGAATCTTGTATATTCCCCCGGAACTGTTCAGTGGTGAGCATGCCACACTTTGAATTGCGAATGGTTTATGGGTTATGCACACATTCACACCACTAAACTCAAATCACATGAC
Source organism: Sclerodactyla briareus (assembly GCA_026419785.1). Classification (NCBI taxonomy): domain Eukaryota; kingdom Metazoa; phylum Echinodermata; class Holothuroidea; order Dendrochirotida; family Sclerodactylidae; genus Sclerodactyla; species Sclerodactyla briareus. The sequence goes on along the minus strand of JAODTK010002087.1, from coordinate 55,465 downwards.
ATTTTTTTTCTGTAGGTGGATGCATCGACTTGCTAAACATCGCGGTTTCATCATCACCTCTGGGTACGACCACTTCATCTCAGTGCCACCGCCTGTTGTGGGAGGGAGCCGTATCCTGAAATATCCTTACTGTCATGGTGTTATCCGCCTGCTTGTCTTTACTTGTATTGATTGGTAGGAAGAACGTAACTAATCTTCTTTGATGAATACTGGCCAAATTGGTTTCAATAGGAACCAAGCAAATAATAGGTAGTAGGTGTAACTTTTATTTCAATTGTGTTGTGTAGAAACACATGTACTTAGAGGCCAATAGTCGTGTAAATTATGATTCCACGATATTCGTTACCCCAAAACCCCAGACCAAAATATGACGATGAGCTCAATCAACTTTTGGAAAATATGCTTTGTGACGTCACAGGTGGGGGAGGGAAAACATGCACCAGATTTCCCCGGTAATACAAAAGTCAGTGTAAAAAACATGACCTGAAACCTGGCAAGGAACATAAACAATAATGTAAAGGGGATCCAAAGGAAATATCTTTCCCAAATATTGAAGGTTGATATTGTTCATCTCTGAGTGAATAGTTATTTCGTATTCCTGTTATCAAGGTGCACAAATGCAGACCTTACTATGAAGGTCGATGAGCACCCTCATGAGACGTTAAACCTTGTGACGTCATAGTTCTTCAGAAATTTAAAATACTGAACAGGCTAGAACCTCCAAATTTAGGGTGGGTGTATGATATAGTTTTGTTTGCTCAATTGTGCTAGTTTGCGAGAAAATCTGTCGGAACATGAACAAATGTTGGACCATGGGTACTGCATGACACCATATTTGAAATTTATCCACAATAATTTTGTGAGTAGACAATAGATATATTCATAACTATGTCAGGTAATTACGGAAATTAGTTTAAATGTTCACAACACTCCACGTAACGTATTCACATTGCATTTTGAAATATTGAAAAGCCCGATGTTTCTGTCTGAATCAGTTTTTGTGCATGCCCATGTGGCATAGCATTACAAAAATATCTATTCACACAGTCAGAGGAATCTATGCAGTCATGTTCCTTGACCAGGTCGGGATATATGAATATACTACTAGTCTGTGATGTTCCCTCTTAATGAGTACATGATCCCTATTTTTTGGGGGGTCAGGGGTCATCCAAGGTCAATACACTTCGTTGATCATGTTGAAATTTTTGGTGTGTAGATTGTAGCTTTCTATAAGCCTTATCCAAGAACTCTGTTGTATTGTGTAAACAGGGTTATTTTATTTGAAGAGGGGAAGTCTTCAAATTCAATATTCCCAGCTAAATTCAACTTGTTGAACATGATATACTCGACAACACCTGATGGATTGAAGCTCATGACCTGGCATATGTGTTTTAGATGATCATGATACATATTGTTTGAGGTCAGTCAGTATGTCATTTTAGGTAGGGAGGGTCATCATTCATCTCCTGAATTGAGGAATCCAATGTTTGCTATGTGTGTTCCCCATGATGAGTATGTGAAACCTTATTGTTTTGTCCTGTTTGCAAGATATTTGGAGCTGAAAAACTGATGGTTTTTTTTAAAGTCTGCAATTTTGACGATGAGGTCTTTCAACTCTGGGAATTGCTTCCTCATTCAAGGTTTGCCACTTCTTCTCATTGTAGTTCTCATTCACAACCTATTCACTCCAGGTGGTTGCTTAAGTTAGGCCTGCTTCACACTGTACAGCAGAGTCACTGACAACGGGTGTGACAGCTTGCGGTCAGATTCGCAGTCGAAGGCGAGACTACAAGACTTAGTGACAATGCACAGCCAACCTCCCAAGCCCATGCCACCATATTTTTTTTTTCTGTATATTACAATACAGAAATATACCAAGAAAAAACCTGCAAACTTGGCAAATAGAAAACTACACTTACTCCTGCCGAAATTGCAATGACTAAAAAGCTATGAACGAAATATATGATGGTTTTATACGTCGGTCGAGGGCCATCTCACGACCAGGTAGTGAGGTAGGGGTAGCCGTTCGATGCATGGAATCACGAAGCTCCTGTGGAACCGGTCAGTAGTCCGTGACCTTTGCTGGTGATGTCCGGGGGGTGTTGTACATGGGGGCATTTGCCACCACACCTGCAGGACCTCGTTTTTTTCAAAAAAAAGGCACTCGTAGAACGTGCAAGACACATACAAGTTGAGGTGCCCCCATACTCAGTTGCCCCAACGATCCCCTTCTTAGTCCACGCAACAGGCAGTACAGGAAAAATTTCACCGCCTCCATAGCTGTAGTCAGGATGCTGACCATACCGGCTGCACCCTGCAATGGGCTTGTCCTGGCCCCTACAGGTTCCCACCATCACCGTCTGGGAGGAGCCACGCCTGTACCCACCCTCTCGCCCACATGACAGGCTTAATGATTGGGACAGCAGAAGCCATGGCTAGAAAACCCAAAGGGGTTGTACTACTAAACACTCGTGGACCCCTTACGTAGAAGTGAGGGCTATGGGGGCCTATCCCTCCCTCTTCCTCATCTCGATGGCATGGAGGGCCATACTCCGCTGGATAGAGTCATCACTGTTGTCAAACCCATCACTAGCGTGGAAGCTCTGCAGTAACAGCTCTTACCACATTCAGGGTATCGAGGAAGCACTGCTTTACCATACCCCAGAACACCAATGCAAAGTTTTCCCCCACCACTGGTCCTCTCTCGTGCAAAGGAGCCCCGCAGCCCCACACTCCTGTCATATCATCCAGGCTGCCCCTATTAGAGCGAAGCCCCGGCTCCCAGCATCCAGCACCCCCGTGTATCAGCAAGCGGGATCCGAAGATAACTGGGCCCTGCAATTGCCCTACTCTCAAAGTGCTGGCGCCTAGACATGTGAAATTCCACACCAGCAGTCCCCTTCAAATTCAAACCACAGGCCTAACCTGCTTCCCTATACAATACCTAACATTTATAGGGCTCTAGCTGCTAGCGAAAGTCAAATTTGAAAAAAAATACTGCTCTCCAATTGCATCCAAATCTTATTGCCGAACTCATAACGGTTTTGGGTGACTTTATAACACCAGATGGGTGACCACAAGCGTGCATCTAGATCTTGATAATTATTGTAGTCACACAAACAGAACAAGTGCCCTTTGCCTTTGAATTTCGTACCACACATAACAGGGGTTGCCAACTGCAATTTTTGGTACGGGCAATATAAAACTCTCCTTGCTCCCTGCACAAAACTAATATGGTAGCGCAATCGAACTGCCCAATTTAAGAGTGGGACAATCGCCCCTCCACGAATATGTTCCACCTCCGGATTCAAGTCTACCGGGCACCATGTCTTTGGGGGAATAATGGGGCCTGCTGTGTCTATGTCTATATTGATGGCCTAGTTAGCACGCATGGTCCATATGCAGTAGTCAAAGGGGTCCATGCCACTTTAAACAATGGTCCAAGGTAAAGCGGCATTCCATGCAGCGGGGGCGGGGCGGGTAAATCGCTCACCGTAGTTCAAATGGAGCCGTTTCCATGCACCGGGCAGGCGTTTTTCGAAATCGGTCATGTAGCGATTTTTTTCCGTGGCTGTGTGTGGTATTTAGGAATCAATTTTCCGGGAATTCCCCTCAATCTGACTGGTGTAGCCCATGAATAGGGCAGAGTAGAGACAATGTTATGTTCAAATCATGTCCAAGCAACACTCCTAACTGTTTCAACACTCGTAATGAGGTCTATACAAAATTCTCTCAATTTAACGGTGGAACCTTTTTGAACACATATGCATGTTTGAATCATTGACGCGTCAAGTTTATGCTAATTAAATCTCCAAAAACCTGGCAATTGTGAAGTTTAATTGTCTTTAGGTGATATCGTTGACATTTAGAACATAGGTTCTAAGAAACTAAACACCGAGTAAAAACTAGTAGGCCTATGCGTTACGGTGTGTGATAACTAATATATAATAATTATCAATAATAATAATAATAACAATAAGCCAAAAATGACAATACTAATAGTAGGCACGGTTCTTATATAGCGCTATACACACTAAAGGTGCGAAGAGGGGCATGTGTTCGAGGAACGGCCGCCGCCGGCATGCATGGAAAGGGTACTGCGTTGTCCGCGTGCCCAGCCCGCCGCGTGCATGGAAACACGGCCTAACTCATTTTACTTAAACCAATTTGACACTTTTCTTTCTGAAGTCTAAAATCGGCCGTTTGGCACGATGTGTACGGTTCCAGACAAGATCGTGTTCCTCTTTCCTCTGACCTTATATTAGAATGTCGTGATGTATGTGACACCCCTTGACCCTTTGAAGATCTAATCACTCTCTTGTGAGATCTGAAGCGCATTTATGTGAAAGGAAGGCGGGAGAAATGATAACCTTCAATCGGTGGTTGCGCAGTTTATTTCTTTGTCTAGTATGGATCTGCAAAACCCACTGTCCCATCTGACACAGAACAATACTGACATCAATTTAATTCTGAAGCGAGTCATTATGAGTAGTAGGAATATGAAAATGTTCCGTTGTATAGATGGTCAACGTGTGTGAAAATCTAGGCAGATTCAGGGAGGGAAATCCATCGGTTTGGTTACGATGAACATGTGGTTACCCCCTGGTAGGTCCATCCACGTTTTTGATGATCCCCATGTGTCATTCGACGGAGTTCCTCTTTCTGCCTCTCTTTTTTGAGAGACTGGAAACTTTCCAGGAGAATTTAATGGGTGGGACTGCGTCGCCTACTTGAATATGATGGAATCCTTTGAGACACCCAATGTCCTCAAAAACATCATCGCTCCTGGAGAGAATTGTCCCTGTCATGTTTTCCTCAACAGCATCGTCGAGAAACTCAACTTCATCCTCTTGAGAAACATATTCTCTTCTCGGTTTGGTTTGTGTCTTTTTTTTCATTTTGTTCCTGTTTCTCAATGACCGCTTCCAATCCTGTATTGGGTCTCAGGGGGTTGCTTACATCCTTCCGTTCCGACTATTGCTTGTGCTTGTGATTCCTCAACCACAAAGAAGTCGACGCATTGCTTTGTCCTTGTGCTGGACATTTCAGCTGCCTTCTACTTGGACAGTGCTTGTGTCCAGAATATATGCTACTTTGTTCTGTTCTGAGAGTGTTGTTGTGGAACACCCTGTGTGAAAATTTGTGGGATCACCTTGTCTTGTGCTCCTGTATCAAGTAGAGGCGGGGTGTTGGTGCAATTGAGGGTGCAGATCAAAATCTGAAGCGGTGCCCATCATCATTGTGTGTTAATTCACCGACAAAAAATTCTCCTCACTGTCTGTGCATCATAACAACAATATTTGCAGTGTTATTTTGTATTGAGCCAAACCGACACATTGGGGCTAGGGTTTATTTTCCCAATGGTCCACAGTTTTCCATGTGCTGGACATTGCTTCAGACCAGTTCACTTGTTCCCAGTTTACACTGGAAGATTTTACCAGCAGCAGTACCACCCTTGAACTGACTTTTGTTTCGCATAGCTGGTACTAGGCCTTGGCAGTAGTTGCTGTGTTGGAGTGCGGCGCTTGTGAATTTACATCTACATCCCCTGGTCGACTTTGTTTGAGCAGAGAATTACATAGAAGTTATCACTCTAGGCTAACTTCCATGTCTCCACATCCAACCTATGAAGAGCTTGTGCTGCTGGGCAGAACAAGAGCTGATGGCATGCGCATTTTCCTGGTAGATCTTTAAAGATGGGATTTTGCGTGGTGGCATTCCCCACAGCAAACCTAAAACAGTCTGTACATCCCTACACCGATACCGGGTCATCAGTGATTTTTTGTTGAAAACAAGCTTCATGAAGTGACGACAAGTGGGTGGCGACAATGCCCAACTATTAAGGGGGGAGAGAGCCAAGCGAGCAATTTTGAGGGGGGGCACTATAGGTTAAGCCGGAAGCAAGGAAAGGTGATCACTTAGCTGACATACTTGAGATCGTATGAAACCTGTCATTGATGACAAGATTCCAGCCACTGTTGATGTTTGTGATTTAGAAGTGCAGTTTTGTGGAAATCTCTCAAGGTTGCAAGAGGATTGTGGGTCCTTTCTGAAAGGTGGTAGTGTCCGAACTTTTTGCCATTCGATCTGCAAGACAACGAAAGACCCACTTCATCACTCAAGGGGTAGGTCAACAGATCTTTCGTCTGGTACCAACGTTCTCCAACCAGTAGTAGATGGAACCAGCTCCCCAACCACAGTTGAGGGTGCAATTTCAGCACAATTATGATCCTCTTGCCCCATCTTTACAATCTTCTTTAATAAAACAGCTTATGATGGACTGGGGAAAAGGAAAGCTACAAAAAGTGGCTTGTGGTCTAGCGTAAATGCATCCATGCAACAGCCCCAGGGTCTGGTTTCACAAGACATTCCTGTCTAGTTGGGCATTCAGTTGGAAGTAACCACTTCAATGATATAGGAGAATACTTTTGCATCCACTCAATTCGCAGAACACCATGATCGTCGGAGTGCTACCTGAATTCAAAACCTCCCTGGAATATGTGCTGCTCTAAGCCATATGTCCTCTTCTCACACATGACAAATTATTTTGCATTATATTACATGCAGCAGACTTTGAGCCTCCCATGCTGGTACATCGGTCACAGCTGTAGTGCTGTCAATTTTACAGAAGATGTGAGCATGGCTACCTTGGAACCAAAAAGCTTGCAAAGCAAGAAAGGCTGCAAGCCGTCTAGGTAATTTCATCTCCTTCCGTCTCTGAGCTCTCATTTGTTCCGGGAATTTCCACCCCACCAGTGTTTGTGTCCCCACCTGTGGCTCACTGGCTACCCACCCTAAGCCAGATGCATCAGAGATGATGCAGAGATGATGTGGCGGACTGCCTGTCGTTCTAGGCACCACAAAAGCTCCTTTTTTGCCAAAGGGATCGAAAGAGTGGATCAAAGGATCAAAACATAATTAGTTATCAGGGCTACATTTTTTCTTTCAAACTTGTCTGTAATGGCAAAGCACCAATCTAATCCCAGAGAAAACTGCAACTGGCTTTCCACCACAGAGACAATCCACTAATAGTAAAGATGGCCTCCTGAAGAACCTCAGAACATGCCACTCTTACTATCATTAGTCACGTCAGCTAACTTGCCTTAAATTTTGAGTGATTCTGGAACCAAGAAATTCAATTTCGGGGGCTGTCGTAAATACCTTCTCCAGGTGAAGACAAATCCCAAACGCGAGAGCATTTGGGCTTTATCATTCACAGTTCTGATACCATCATGTGAGTGAAATATAAAAGCGTGTCTCCGGAATGTGAGTATGGCTTGCTTTGTGGTGGTGGGGATTTCATGGACAGTGGAACTAGTTGCATTCCAATTGACAGATGGGGACCTAGCTGGCTAAAATAGAGCATACAGGCTGGCATTACGCAAAGGATGCAGTCTCTTGGGCACCTGCAAAGTCACAGATTTCTGGTTTGATGTAGGCTTGAAAGGCTTTATGAGCTGTTTTTCTCAAGCTTTGTCGAAACCAAATAGTTCAGACCACCAGCTCGTTCCTCAGAAATCAGTCGCTCTCTTAGGTTGCCACAGCGAAACGATGATGTGAAACCAAGTGGTTAGTAACAACCAGGTCCAGAATGTAAACCAGAGAGCGGGCGTCACTACAGTTAGGATAACACTGTCGCCACCGGTGATGAGCCTCGATTTCCTGTCTTGACCCGCGATTGGTTGTCAGTGGGGAGGGGAAACTATGTCCCCCCCCCCTCCCACGGGCTAGCCCTTTCAACAATCTCACCTTCAGAGGTAGGTTTATCACTTTAGGGTCCATTAGAGATTCAAACCAAATGCTCTAGTAGGCTTTCCATTTGTTGGTGAGTATCTGAGACATCATTCCAACAGTTGGAGAGAGGTTGATCTTTCCTTTCAGATTAAGGAGCCAACATGTAAAGGAAAAAAGTTTGAATAATTTCCCTGGGGAAATCCACAACCAACTTATTTGCATGATTCAATGGTTATGATTTGGTGTTGTCTCCCAAATGGGAATGACAATAATGCACGATTCACCTGTAAACTGTGATGAATGTCAACGCATGTGCAGGTGGTTATCTCACATTTTATGCGGACGTATAGGAAATCAAATTTCAATGTGTTCGTCTTCTGAGGGACGGCTTCACCTCTGATAAGTTAGTTCAAGTCTGTTTTTGAACTTAAATTTTCATTCCATAGGTCTAATCGAAAAGACAGTTATTCATCTGGTCTACTGTATATCACCTTGATGTAATGGACTATGTAGCAAAATTCTTACTTATTTTGTAAGTTCATGATAAATGTATGTATTTTTTTTTTTTTTTTTTTTTTTTATACACACACCTCATGTTGTCCTGTTTTTTGCTTCGCTTTAAAATAATATGGACATGGCAGGGAGCCTATTCCATTCAACCTGCGTGAATATTATATCCCTCGGTTTGAAAATCGGGGATGTGAACTGTTGTTAGTCCTAAACAACGTGTGGAGGTCATTTCAAGGTTCACATTCGACACTAAAAACGATAGGGTTCTGCACTCCCCAACAGAGAGCCTTTGCGTAATTCCAACATGAGGAGGTAGACTATTAGACTACTTAGGATGAACAGCAGCCCAATGAGCAGCAAATTTGTAGGATACAGATTTTGCAGTATTTCATACATTGAGGCCCTAGGGCCCAAACTGGACCATTTAAATGTAAACTTTGAAGAAAATCAATTGAAGCTTGTGGAGGAGATGCATTCAAGTACATTGGGGAAGTTTCTCAAGATGGGCCCCGGGGCTCAAGTGTGACTGGACCAAAAATCCTGGACAACCGAAAGGCGGCTGATAGACCTCATTATGACTGGAAATCAGCACTGTGCACCAAAATTGTAGGAGAACATTTTTAAATTGACATATTAATGGCCGATACTGATCGTTAAATAACTTTTGACCTTAACCTAACAGGTCAGACATGTTCTCATGGGTCAAGGAAAAATTGGGTCCAAGTTGGTCGACATACATCACAGAATTGAAGTTTAGGAGGCAAAAAGGGCATTGTGAACACTGGATAGATAGAGTTACATGAAGAGTACAAATAGGCTCAACCAGCATAGCTGGTTTGAGCTAAACCAGAAAGCCAAACAGGCTTAGTGATTCCTTGACTCTTTTGACAACCTTAAGCCAGACACAAGGACAAAAGGGAGATTGCACCAGCTCATAATGGGAACCATTAACGCTGACAAATTTCCATTTTCCCCGAGCACCAATGAGGGCAATATACTATTGAAAAAGAGCTACACACTAAATTTCAAGGTTTTCAGAATCTGACCTATGGGGACCCAAAAAAAACTCTGACCTGACCAAAAACAAAGGTTATGTACTCATCATGGGGAACTGACCTACCAAGCGAGATTTCCTCCCATCTGGGTGGAGTGGTTAGTTAGTTATAGTGTTTTTCAGGTCAAATTGGGTGCGAGAAAAAATATTCACTTTTCACAAATTTCATATTCTTGACCACAAATCACCTCGCTGGACCAAAAAATTGGGTTACTGTACTCCCCATAAGAAGCGACACACCAAATCTCAAACTGATCGACCAACAATTCTGGACTTATTGTGTTCACAAGGTTTCAGACCCAAAACAGTAGGGTTCTGTACTAATATCAGGATACACAATACCAAGTATGAGCTTCATCCATCCGGTGGGGGTGGAGTTATCGTGTTACAAGCCAAAATTTGCCCAAAATAGTGACTTTTCACAATTTTTCTATTTTCGACCAAAAATTCACCCGACCTGGAACCAAAAAACAATAGGGTTCTTTTACTCATAAGAAAGCTTATACACCAGGATTCATCTGATCGGGACCAAACCCATTCGGACTTATGTGTTTACAAGGTTTTCAGGACTTGACCCTCTGTTGAACCTCAATTTGAGCGCTGACCTCCAAAAACAATAGGGTTCATGCACTCCTCATGGGGAACACACATACCAAGAATGAGTTCATCTATCGAGGTGGGGTTGAGTGACGTGTTACAAGCCAACTACAAACTTCTCTATGTTCCTATTGTTTGACCAAAAGTCACCCGACCTAAACCAAAAAACAATGAGGATCACGTACTCCCTCAAGGAAGTATACACTAAATTTCAACTTGTTAAGACCAACCATTCCTGACTTTGTGTGTTTACGAAGTTTTCGACTTTGACCTCTGTTGACCTTGGTGACCTTCTGGACATGACCCCCAAAACATAGGGTCATGTACTCATCATGGGGGAAACAAATATCAAGTATGAGCTGAATCTATCCAGGTGGGGTAGATTCGTGTTTACAAGCCAACTTGGCAGACCAGGAAAATCGACTTTCCACAATTCTTCTCTTTTTGACAAAATTCACCCCCGACCTAAACCAAAACAATAGAGTTCCTGTACTCCCACAAGAAAGGATAACTAAAATTTCCACTGTTAGACCACATTCTGGACTTGTGTGTTACGAAGTTTTCCACTTGACTCTGTTGGACCTTGATGCCTTGAAGTGACCCCAAAAACAATAGGGTTCAGTACTCATTCATGGGGAACACACTATCAAGTATGAGCTTTCATCTAGATGGGGTCGAATTATCAAGTTAACAAGCCAAAATTGGCCAGGAAAATTCGACTTGCCACAATTCTTCTCTGTTTTGATCAAAATTCACCCCGAAACTGAGACCAAAAACAATAGGGTTCATGTATTCCCCATACGGAAGCTATACACCCAATTTCATCCTGACCGACCAACCATCTGGACTTAGCGGGTTTACAAGGTGTTTAGACTTTGAACTCTGGTGCCCTCAAATGAACTCTGACATGACCCCAACATAGGGTTCATATATCTCATGGGGAGCATACATGCCAAGTATGAGCTTTCATCAATTCAAGGTGGGGTCGAGTTGTTTTCCCTATAACCCCCCGTGTTTTACAAGCCCAAAACTATTGGACCCAAATATTGACTTTATCCATCTTTTCTATTTTCGACTGAAACTCAACCCCCCGACCAAAAAATAAAAACAATAGGGTTCCTGTACTCCCCATAAGGAAGCTATACACCAAATTTCAATTGATCCTACCAACCATCCTTGCTTGTGGTACAAGGTTTTCATACTTTGACTCTGTTGACCTCAGATGACCTCTGACTTGACCCCAAAACGATAGGGTTAATGTACTCATCATGGGGAAACACACAGACCAAGTATGCGCGTCATCCTCCAGGTGGGGTCGAGTTATCCTGTTTACAAGCCAAAAAATTGGGCAAATTACATTGACTTTTCACACATTTTCTTTTTGACCAAAATTCCACCCCGACCAGAACCAAAAACAATAGGGTTCCTGTAATTCCCCATAAGAAAGCCTATACACCAAATGTCATCTTGATCAGAACAACCATGCTGGACTTAGGTGTTTCCAATGGTTTTCAGACTTTGACCCTCTGTTGACATTCAAATACTCTGACCGAACCCAACACAATAGGGTTTTTTATCATTCTATGGGGAACATACATGCGAAGTGAGCTTCTCCATCCAGGTGGGGCGAGTTATCGTGTTACAAGCCCAAATGGCCAAATATGAATTTTCTCACATTTTCTATTTTCGACTGAAACTCACCCCCGACCAAACTAAAAAACAATAGGGTCTGTACTTCCAAATAAGGAAAGCTATACACCAAATTTCAACTTGATCAGACCAACCTCCCTGGACTTTGGTGTTTACAGGTTTTCAGACTTTGACCTATGTTGACCTCAGATGACCTCTGACCTGACCCCAACAACAATATGTTCTGTACTCATCATGGGGAACACACATATCAAGTATGAGTTCATCAATCCAGGGGGGTAGGGTTATCGGGTTACAACCCAAAATTGGCCAAGAAAAATCGACTTTCCACAATTTCTCTTCTTGACCAAAATTCCTCTGAGGGACCAAAAAACAATAGGGGTCATGTATTCCCCATAAGAAAGCTATCACCCCCCCCCCAAATTTCATCTTGATCAGACCAACCTTCTTGACTTAGTGTGTTTACAAGGTTTTCAGACGTTGACCTCTGTGACCTCAAATGACCTCTGACCTGACCCCAAAAAACGATAGGGTCATATTACTCTCATGGGGAAATACTGCCAAGTATGAGCGTCATCCCATCCAGGTGGGTCGAGTATCGTGTGTACAAGCCAAAATTGCGCCAAAATATTGACTTTTCCCAAATTCTAGTTTTGACAAAAGTTCACCCCGACCAGAACCACAAAAACAATAAGGGGCCTGTACTCCCCATAAGAAACAAACTAACACCAAATTGCAACTTGATCGCCAACCATCCTGGACTTAGGGTGTTTACAAGGTTTTCAGACTCTGACCTCCTGTTGACCTCAGATGACCCTGACATTACCCCAAAAACAATAGGGTTCATGTACTCAATCATGGGGAACACACATACCAAGTATGAGCTCATCCATTTTTGTGGGGTCGAGTTATCGTGTTTACAGCCAACTTGGCCAAAAAAAATAGAATCAATCATCACAATTTCTATTTTGATAAAATCACACCTGATCGGAACCAAAAAACAATAGGGTTCTGTACTCCCCACAAGAATGATATACACCAAATTTCAACTTGATCTGACAACCATTCTGGACTATCGTGTTACAAGGTTATACTGTGCCTCTAGTGACCTCAGATGAACACTGACCGGACCAAACGAAGCGATCAAGTAGTACTCATCATGGGGGGACACACATACCACGTATGAGCCTGATCTATCTAGACCTGATCACGGTATCGTGTTACAGGGGCGTCACACACACACACACACACACCACACCACGCACACACACACACACACACACACCCACACACACGACGTGACGCATAGATTCCTCTGACTTCGTCAAGGAATCAAGAAAACGGGGAAATCGGAATGGGAACATCGAAACCATGGGAACAATTGAACCTTGGGAAATTGCAAACCCGGAACAACGAACTCGTAAATTCATGGATCATTAAAAATATTAAAAACCAAGAAAGCCAAAGGCTTAATGGATTCCTTGATGTTCTGTCAAACCCAGAGCCAGAACCGGACAAATGGGGGATAGTACCAGCTCATTTTGTACATAAGGTGACAAATGTCCTATCTTTACCAACCAAACCAATAGGGTTCTGTACCTTGGTACGAAAGCTACACACTAAATTGCAAGGTTTTCAGACTTCGAACTCTGGTACCCTTAGATCGACCTCCGACAGCCCCCAAAAACAATAGGGGTCATGATACTCATCATGGGGAATACACAAAACAACTGTGAGCCTTATTCACCCCGCCCTTTCCAAAAACATAGGGACAGTAACTCCCCATAAGGAAGATACATACCTAATTTCAACATGATCAGACCAACCGTGATGGACTTATCGTGTTTACAAGGTTTTCAGACTTGACCTCTGGTGACCTCTGGACTGACCCTAAAAAATAGGGTCCATGTACCTATGGGGGAAAAAATACCATGTATGAGCTTAATCCATCGGTGCGGTCAAGTTATTGTGTTTACAGCCAAATTGGCTAAAATATCAAATTTCACAAATTTTCGAGCAAAATTCACTCCGACTGACCCCCAAAAACAATAGGGATCCGGACTCCCATAAGAAAGCTTTACACCCTATTTCAAACTTGATCAGACAAACTGTTCTGGACTATAGTGTTACAGGTTCTTCAGGACTTTGGACCTTGGTGATGGACCTCAGACGTTCTCTGACCTGACCCCACAACAATACCGTGGGGTTCATGGTATCATCATGGGGAACAAATACCAAGTATGAGCTTATCCATCCAGGTGGGTCAGTTATGATGTACAAGCAACTTGGCTAAAATATCAAATTTTCACAAAATTTTCTATTCTCGATCAAAATTCATCCTACCTGAACGAAAAACAATAGGGTTCGTTACTCTCATAAGAAAGCTTACACCAAATGTCACTTGATCGACAAACCTCTGCGACGCTCGGGTTACAAGGTTTTCAGACTTTGACCTCTGTTGAACTAAATACCTCTGACCGACTCCAAAAGAGAGGGTGATATACTCATCCTGGGTAAAAACCATACATACCAAGTAGAGCGTCATCCATCCAGGTGGGTCGCGTTATCGTGTTTCAAGCCAAAATTGCCAAATATGAATTTCACACATTTTGATTTGACCAAAATCACCCTGACCAGAACAAAACAATAGGGTCCTGTACTCCTGTTCTACGAAAACTATACCAAATTTAAACTTAATCTGACCAACCATACTGTACTTAGCGTGTTACAGGTTTTCCGACTCTGACCTCGGTTGACCGCAGAGAACCTCAACTTACCCCAAACAATAGGGTCAGTATCATCAGGGGAAAACCACATACCAAGTATGAGCTTCATCCATTTTTGTGGGGTCGAGTTATCGTGTTTACGAGCCAAACTTGGCCAAAAATAGAATTTTCCCAAATTTTTATTTGTGGACTAAAATCCAACCAAGGACATGAAACCAAAACAAAGGGTTCCTTACTCCCCATAAGAAAGCGATACACAAATTTCAACTGACTGACAACCATTCTGGACTTAAAGTGTTAAAGGTCTTTAGACTTGGCCCTCTAGTGACCTCAGATGACCATGACCTGACCCCAAAAACAATAGGTTCATGCACTCATCATGGGGAACACAACCAAGATAGAGATTCATCTATCGAGGTGGGGTTGAGTTATCGTGTTACAAGCCAAAATATCACTTTTCTATTTTCCTATTTTTGACCAACAATCCACCCCGACATGGGAACCAAAAACAATGAGGGTTCCTGTACTCTCCACAAAAAGATCTACATAAATTTCCAACTTGTTAGGACCAACCATTTGGGACGTGTGGTTTACGAAGTTTCCGACTTGCTATGGTTGACATTGGATGACCTCTGACTGACCCCAAAACATAGGTTCATGTAGTAAGCATGGGGAACACCACATACCACAGTAGTGAGTTTCAGCATCCGGTGGGGTCGAGTTAGTGTTACAAGCCAAAATTGCAAAAATATTGACGTTTTCATATTCCTATTTTGGACTGGAACTCACCTCCGACCTGACAACCAAACAACAATAGGGTCTGACTCCACATAGAAAACATTACACCAAATTTCAAACTGATCAGACAAACCATGCTGGACTTAGCATGTTTACAAGGTTTTCGATTTGACCTTGTTGACCTCAGATGACCTCTGACCTGACCCAAAACATAGGGTTATGTACTCATCATGGGAACAACACATATCACGTATGAAGCTTCTCCATTCCAGGTGGGGTTGAGTTATCGTGTTACAAGCCAAATTGGACTAAATACCAACTTTTCACTATTTTCCTAGTTAGACGAAAATTCACCCCGACTGAACCAAAACATGGGTTCTGTACTCTCCCTAAGAAAGCTATACAAAAATTTCAACCTGTTCAAGACCAAACCATTGGATTATCGTGTTACAAAGTTTTCAGACTGTGACCTCTGTGACCTCAGATGACCTCTGACCTGACCAAAAATACAATAGGGTTCCTGCACCTAATCAGGGGACCACCATATCAGTATGAGCTTCAGCCATCCAGGTGGGGTCGAGTTATCGTGGTACAAGCCAAAATTGGCCAAAATATTGAACTTTTCTCACATTTCTATTTTGACTGAAACTCACCTCGACCTGACCCAAAAACAAGAGGGTTACTGTAATCCCCATAAGGAACGCTATACACCAAATGTCAAACTGATCGGACCCACATCCTGGATGAGTGTGTTCAAGGGTTTTCATACTTTGACCTCTGGTGACCTCAGACGTTCTCTGACCTGACCCCAAAACCCTGGGGTCATGCACTATCATGGGAACACACATGCCAAGTATTGCGCTTCATCCATTTCAGGTGGGGTCGCGTATAGTGTTTACAAGCAAAATTGGCCGAAATATTGACGTTTCACAAATTTTCTATTTTGACCGAATCCACCCCTGACCTGAAACAAAAACAATGGGGTTCCTGTACTATCCACAAGAAAGTATACACCAAATTTCAATGGATCTGACCAACCATTCTGGACTATGTGTTTACAAGGTTTTTCCGACTTGGGCCTCTAGTGACATAGGTGACCTTGACCTGACCCAAAACAATAGGGATAGTAATATCATGGGGAACCACACATACCAAGTATGAGTTGATACTCTGACCTTATCCAGTTATCGTGTTTACAAGTGGGCGTCACAACACACATAATCACACACAGCACACAACACACGTGGCTGCATAGATTACTATGATTCGTCAAGGAATAAAAACGGGGAACATCGGACCGTGGGACTTCGGGTAGACCCCCTCAGGTGACCTCTGACCTGGCTCAAACAAAAGGGTTGAGGTACTCATCATGGAGAAACATACATATCAAGTATACGCTTCATCCATCAAGATGGGGTCGGTAGTAGGTCTATGAGCTCAATTCAGCCAATCGCATTTTTTACAAATTTGCATTCCACACCAAAATGACCTCCATTTCTACATTAAAAAACAAATAGGTCCTGCAGCCCAACCATCCTGGACGTTAATGGGTTTACAAGTTTCTAGACTTTGAAAATGACCCGACTCCAAACACTAGGGTTCAGGACATCCTGAGGAACCGAATATGAGTATGAGCCTCATCCATATAGATGGGGTTGACTGTATGTACAACGTAGGACTGCCGGTTCTAATGACTTGACACGATATCATTACCATCACATTGAACGGACTCCGAACTGGCTAAGAGGGGAGCCATGTGGTAAGAGAGGAGTGGGCATGGCCAAAGGTGATGAAATTCATAAAATGCTGGATCTGCCACTATGTTCTTGAGAGAGGAACAGGCTGAAGCATTGTGGTTGATTGTGTGCAAAGAGCAGATGAGCTTGTTTGGTTAAACACATAGAGAAGGAATAGTAAATAAGTTGCAGAGTGTGGTAACCAGAAAGCAATGGTAAGACAAGGAAAACTTGCAGACACCTTGCAATAACATCTGATGTTTGACGAACACCCCTGGTACATATTAGTCATCCTAAATGACACTGCTAGCATATATCGCGACTATAACAGAAGCCACAAGGCTTCGTGATTCCTTCACTGTTTCTGTCAACCAGAGCCAGACACCAAATGGGAGATAGTACCAATTCATTATGGGCAACATAACGTCTGACAAAATCCTATCTTTTACCAACCAACTAATAGGGGTTCCTGTGAACTTGGTAAGAAAGCTACACACTAATTTCAAGGTTCAAGACTTGAACTATGGTAACCTTAAAATTTTCACAAATTTTCTATTTTCGACCAAAGTTCAACTCCCGACCTGAACCGAAAACAAGAGGGTTCTGTACTCCCCATAAGAAAGCTATTTACAACTAATTTCAATGATCAGACCAACCCATTCGGCCTATCGTGTTCAGCTTTAAGATTTGACCTCGGGTGACCTCAGATGACCTCTGACCTGACCCCAAATACAACGAGGGTTCATGTATCATAGGGAACACACTACCAAGTATGAGCTTCTCCATCGGTGGGGTCGATTATCGGTTTACCAGCAAAATTGCCAAAATAGCAATTTTTTCACAAATTTTCCTTTCGACCAAAATTCACCCGAACTAACCAGAAACAGAGGGTTCCTGTACTCCAGAAGAAAGCTAAAACATGAGTTCACTTGATCAGACCAACCATTTGGACCTTATCGTGTTTACAAGGTTTCAGACTTTGACTTGGTGACCTCTGACATGACCCCAAACAATCGGGTTCATGTACTCATCATGGGAACACACTACCAAGTATGAGCTTCATCCTCGGGTGGGTGTCGAGTTATCGTGTACAAGCCAAAATTGGACCAAAATCACAAATTTCTATTTTCGAAAATTTCACTCCCGACCTGAACCAAAAACGATTAGGGTTCCTGTACTCCCCATAAGAAAGCTAGACACCTAATTCAACTTGATCAGACCAACCATTCGGACTTTCGGTTACAAGCTTTTCAGATTGACCTTGGTGACCTCAGATGTCTCTGACCTGACCCCAAACAAGTATGTGGTTTAATGTAAATATCATGGGGACACACATACAGTATGAGCTTCATCATCCCGGGTGGGGTCGGTTATCGGTTTACAAGCCAAAAATTGGCCAAATATTGAGGTTTTCAAAATTTTCTATTTTCGACAAAATTCACTCCCGACCCTGAACCAATAACAATAGGGTTCCTGTATCCCCATAGAAGCTATACACCTAATGTAACTGATCAGACCAACGTTCTGGACTTATGTGGTACAAGAGTTTTCAAACTTGACCTCTGGTGAACCAAGATGACCTTGACATGACCCAAAAAACAATCGGATCCTGTCCTCATCATGAGAACAACATACCAAGTATGAGCTTTCATCCATCCAGGCGGGGTCGAGTGTCGTGTTTACAAGCCAAAATTGGCCAAGAAATCACATTTTCACAAATTTTCGATTTTCGACAAAAAGTCACTCCCGACCTGAACCTAAAACAATAGGGTTCCTGTATCCCGTAAGAACGCTATACACCAAATGTCAAATTGATCGGACCAGCCATTATGGACTTAGTTGATGTTTAATGAGGTTTCAGACTTTAACCTATGATGACATCAGATGACTCTGACTATGACCCAAAACAATAGGGTTCATGTACTCATCATGGGGAGCACCACATACCAAGTAGGAGGCCTGACTTTCTCCTCAGACCTGATCCAAGTTATCGTGGTTACAAGGTGGCGGCCAACACACACACACACCACCTAACACTGCACACAACACACACACCACCACACACACACACACCACACAACACACAACCACACACGACGTGACTGCATAGATTCCTCGGACTTACGTCAAGGAATCAAAAAGTAAAAATGTAGCGAAGTGCTGTGACGACCCCTGGATTGCTATGCCGTCAATGACCTTAGCACTGATATTTCACATAAAATGGGCCGCAGAATAGGGGAAGATTAGCACAGACAGAAAATCACAAGTGCCACAACAACGCTAGGAAAACATTGAACTCTGGTTAACTTTATTTAAACGGTACACATAAGTAATCCAACTAACAATATACAGTTCTGATTCAGAAACATCACAATTACTCGGTTACTATGAATGGAAATAGCTTTATAAGTTTGAATAAAATAGTCTATGCAAGACAATAATAAGTTAAGAAACCTACTGGAGCCCAAGGATACTGAAATTTGCAAACGTATGAATGAAGTATAGACTTGAACTAACCAACTGTATAGGCTACTATTTTTTAATATTTTGTAAACAATTATGGTGGAATGTCCATGTGTCTCATCCATGCAGACTTTGAAAAATAGTTTACTCCCTAATAAAATCGAGCAAATACAACCATTTTCAGAGGCCTCAAGTAGACAAAAATTATTTAATATAAGGGGACCCCAGGCAAAGAGGGATGCTTTCCTTGCATTTCTAGATATTTTCCAGATATTCCTAACAGTGTTTTGTGGACTTGAAAGACCTCAGTTAGCATTGTGCACAGTGTGAATATAAAGTCCCGCCCTTGGTTGCATAGCCATAACACAGCGCGGGTTACAGTGCACAGCGCCATTATTGCCAACTTTCAACATCTCCCCATATATCGTGATGTAGGCAGACAACGCCAACCAGGCATAGCCTCAGTGTGTCTGCATGTACATACGTGAGTTTATTAGAAAGGGGAAGGGTGGTATATAGTACAAGAATTATAAAGTATGTTCGAGGGGAGGCAATGCTAGCAAACCGACTGACGTGCAATCAAATAACAGGTTCATAGTGGGACTGTAATAACATTGTTATCGTGTTATTAGTTATTAAATAGCAGTCTGGGTGCGCGCGCTTACGTCACAATTAAGGAGGCTTCTCAATAGTCACGCTAAGATCGCGCTGTGAACGTGGCTGGGTTTAGGCGCCATTAGCAAAGGCGGGAAGTTTGAACTCCGGGTTCTGGTCTTGGAGGGGGTTCGTCGGAAGCATCAGCAATCCGGATGGAAAAAATGGTTTGAAAAAGAGGCAGAAAAGTAACGAAAAACATGTCTCTTGCTGGAGTTCCCCGTTTAAATAACAGCGCTGACAATTCATACAAGTCCAGCGCCATACAACCTGCTATGTAATTGCTAGTGAAGCTTTACTGGGTATTATGAATTGGGTTTCGCCTGCCTGTCGTCAATCCCACAGCAGTCATTGGAGTATATTAATTTGTCAGGAATAGGAGGAAAACTTCCCCCCCCAAAAGCTTGTGGGTCATATATTTTTGTAAATTACCTGAACAACGCGCCTTGCTGTACACGAAGGGTTTTCCCATACATGTGTCACGACATCCTCTAGACATGCGGGGTCTACGCATGTCTCTCAAGGGGGGCAGTGGCGTAACCGACGAGAGGAGGGGGGGGGGGTTTCGCGAAGGGGGGTCGAGGGGGGGTCAGACCCCATGACCAAAGTGATCAATAAATTTTTAACACAAAACACCCTTTATTTTGCAGTCAGTAGAGGTTTTGCAGCTGTTATTAGCAAAATATTGCAGCAAGCATGTGGTCTAGAGGCCCAGAAATCATACTTATTTGCCAATAGAAGTGTGAGGCTATTTCTTGGTACGCGCCTGCTCTCAAGTGTGTGGACACTATATACTTAGGATGCTCTTCACATACGGCACAAAAAAAAAAGCATGGTGTTTGCAATGTGATAGACAGAGTGCGGGTTTGATAATCATCAATATAATTTGGGAACGTGCAGCGAAAATGGAGAGAAACCATCGGTTATAGTTTTATTGTTTTAAAGCAGTTATATATAGAATTTCACCTCTCTTTCAAAACGGTTTTGGCCGGAGGCGTGTTGGGCGCAGCAGGTCTGAGCAGACCTTCTGTACACTGTCCTATGTGTACAAGCCCGTGTACGTAATCCTCTGTGAGCTTTTCACGGCCAAACTTAATGAGGGAATTTCAAACAATGCATGGATTTCCTAACTTCAGTAAATAGAGTGATTGGATCATGGTATCGCGACGACATTTAGTAAAAGTGTTTGGCTCATGGTATAGTGAGAGCTTCTTAGTACACCAATGCCCCAAATGACTGACATCTGTAGGGTAACGACAGAATCAGTAAAGAAATTAGAAGACAGAATTCTGAAGATGAAACAAGCCTTTGCAATTTTTTGCCTTGTATAACTACACTTCCTATACGTGTAGCAGCAATTGACGCAGACTTACATACACGATCAGCAGTTTGGTGGATGTGAAACAGGTAATCCACGATCAGTAGGCAGGCGTCACTCAGTGTAACACCCTTGTTGTACAACCAAACAATTTTGTTTTTTTTTTCAAATGATGGAAAGTGCTTATGCCCACAGGGAAACCACTTCACCAATCTGGGTAGTACAGTTTTAACAGATTAGAATGAATTGTTTTTTCTAATTTTCAATTTAAAACACCCACTTATTGAGCAGTACAAAGACCAAACCTCAATAGGCAATTGCAAAAAATAACAATGCATTTGAACTGCATATTCTTAGAGGTATTATCAATATTGAAAGGGTTACAAAGAGATTTTACTTCTTTTTTTTTATGTTAAAAAATGGACGTGACCAACTTTTTTCACAGGGTTTTGACACAATGTACTCAGAGGTAAATTGCCCATCCTTTGACTGCTTTATAATTACCATAGCACTGTGGAAGGAATGGAGGGGGAGGCGGTTATTGAGGGTTGGTTAGGGGATGCCTGCCATATATCAAGCATTGACAGAATAATACTTGCAAAAATGTTGATGAGCTAAGTACTGCTGGTTTCTTTTCGACAGATTGAGTTCATAGCTGTTACATTGTATGTATGTGCCTAGACTATAGAGTTATCTCTCAAAAACTATTGGTTGTCTATATTCACTGGTTTAGTGTTAACAGAAACAGATAACGCATGTGATTATTACACCATCATCAACACTAGAGTACAATATAAATTCTAATGAGAAAAACTGGAACAACATCAGATGGCCACTGCCTTTTGGGCATGTTATCAGCGTTGTAGTGATTTTAATGCAGCATTTCGGAGGTCTCAGGATATTTCAGGTGCAAACTGATGTAACTTTAAGCCCATTTTGAATTCTTTAATCCAGTAGTGAAACAAAACATGGGCCATACTTGTGGGAAGTACTGGTCTGGTCTACAAACTGATTGCAACTGAAGCAAACTCTCTTTCACTTGAAATTTCTCTTCTCACGATGGAATATATAATAACATTTTTTCTCTGGTACCAAAATGGCTATCGGTTGAGGTGCTCACATTCATTCTCATTCCCTCTCTGCTATGGGACAGTTCCCCCCATAACTAACATCGTCGGTATGTGGAATTCACGAGGGAGATACTCCTGTGCACCATATTCGTAACTCAAACAGGCGGGAAAAGAAAGCATGCACTGGCAACCCTACCTGCCAATACTCCTCAGTAACATTTTGGACAGACGGTTGCCTCCTTGCGCTGTTCCCACCCATCCTTCTGTCAGTAATGTCGGAAAAGTAGCTGAAGGCATAAAGTGCTCAGGTAATGACAACTCAGTAAATTCTGTACAGCTGAATCATTTTTATGACAGTTTTTGTTTCCCCTTCACACAACCCTACTTTATATAAATGACTAGAAGTTGGCAAAGCGGCAGAACTAACAGTAATGAACAGGATTTAAAAATAGTGTTCCATTCTCGTAGAAAACAGAGCAACATAAGTCCTGTACAGCCCCATAGCATTGCACATGATGTCGCCTACTCGCATCCTTCCCTGCACAGAGCGCTCAAGAACCCCACATCTGGAAGTCAAAGTCATCGTCTCGGTTGAATATCATGAAACCATTATGGGAGGAAACACCAGGTGTTCCCAGCAATCACCGAATAGTTGGAACGCTTTGATCTGCAAATATGAATGAAGAATCTAGAAATTGTGAAACACGACCTTGGCATGGATGGAACTGCTTCAAATGGGCAAATATGACTGAGAAATTGTAAGTGGTAGGGGGGTGAGTATGACCTTGAAGGCATGTATATACAGAAAACCACAGGATAAGGAAATACAACCAACTTGAGAGAAAGCAATTAAAGCAAAATGTATTGAAATTTTTGAAAGCTATCAGTTGGAGAACAAATGATGTATATCTGCATGGGTGGAAAATTCCAGTCACAGCTGGATGGACAGTAGCCAGAGACGTCACCTAATGAACACCTTTGGTATTTAGTGGATGAATATGAGTTTTGAAGGGGCCTTTCCACAACTCTGCATAAAGGACGTAACGTACAGGTAGAGGTCGAGTGAACCAATACGTCTCGAATGAGCTCTGAGACGGCCAATCAAATTGAAAACCAGAAGGCTTAGTGATCCTTTGACAACATTCCTGATATATCCGGACACAAAAACGAAAGGGAATTGTAATACTCTCTCATGGGCAACGTACGACCTTTCTCACAAACCTCCCATTTCCCCTCACAAAATGTTGCACCCCCACCTCGACAAACTATCGATTCCTGTACCTCTGATGGTAAAACTACAAACTGATTTTCACAACTCATCGGACCAAGCCTCTGGATTATCCCCATTTATTGAACAGGATTCCCACAGACTTCGACTGGCCAAAAGGCAGTGGGGCTCATGGACTCATCATGGAGAATGCACAACCCAGAATGAACTTCATCTATACAGGTGGGGTTGAGTGATCAGTTTACCATGCTTTAAATTTGTCCATAATAAATTAATTTTGCACAAATCAGATAGTAATTTTGATAGCGAATAACCACCTGATCAGCGCAAACAAGGGGCTTCTGTACTCTTGTGGGGCTACACTGAGTTTTAACTGAATCACATATTCTGGACTCCATGCTTACAAAGGATGCTCGGACGTTGACCTCTGTTGACCTCCGAAGGCTGAAATTGACTAAAAATTTAAGATCACTTGATGTGTTATTAGTGATTAGCCTTTTTTATGTATTTTTATTTTCAAGCTCATTAGCAACATCACAGTCAAGCATATGTTATGATGAAAACTAACCAGTCCAATCTACCTATTGTTCCCCCCCGCCCGGGGTTCCTGTGTTTGTTTATGGGATATTTTGCGAGAAGTCTCATCTTTCGGCTGTGAGCAGCCACGGTGAACTTGAACTTCCCCTCCCCCAAGTTACCAAAAGTGGTCGGGTCCAGAAGTTCACTGATAGTCCTTTCAAAAGGGGACTTAAATGCCGGTCCCGGAGCAGGTTTGATTGGTAACACTCCTGTCTCATTAACATCTGATCACTTTCGAGGAGAGAAGGCGAGTTATCGCCATTGCTCCTCCACGATCAATATGGCCAGGGTTCCTAATGAGCCTCAATTGGCTTCCTGCACCCGTAAAATCAATCCAATCGAGAGATGTAGGGGAGTACCACCTAGCTGCCTAAGAGGTTGTTTGAAGTTGCCTATACTCACGGCATCAACAGCAGTAAGAGGCCTTTGGGAGCGCATAGGCTGACACCACGATCCCTGTGGTGATGGACGAGGCAGGTCTCTTTGATGGCGTTGCTTGAGCCGTACAAGAAGCGTATCTGCGTCGCCGATGCGGCTTCTCAATGAGAAGAGGGATCTACGGCGGAGATTTATGTAGACCACACCAGAAACAACATCGCGGCTCCATTACGCAAGAAGGAGTGTTAGGAAAGTTAACTTAGGGTTGAACAAAACTAAATGCCAACTCAGGTATTTTGAGAACATCTAAAATTTGAAATATTATTACATGTTTATTATGTGTTATATTTTTCTTCTCTTGCAGGTTTGCCATTGGGTATGAAGAGTTTAGGAATTGGGTGGAGAACACATATTGGGCAACTTTGCACAATCGAGATAAGGAGCAATGCTCTAGGTGCACACCAGGGGTGATTGTAGTCAGAATATGAAGCAGGATCCCATTTGGTGGGACATTAAAAGTGAGTGTACCAATTTCACCAAACATGTAGGGAAATTATTCGCAGCTTCATGAGGCGCCAACAGGGGCTCACGGGCACCAAACAGAGCCTGGCTTCCACCTAAAAGCACCCTTGGTGCACACCAAGCTAAGAGTGACCCAAGACCTCTTGTAGACCCAAGGTAGAAATCTCTGACCTACCTGACACTGTGGCTCATGAGTGCAAAACAGATCCAGACAATGTGGGTTTTTTTAGTCTCTTACAACAGGAAAAAATACCACAGGGTCATTCTCTCACCTTCAACAAGCCTTGTGTTTAATAGGATATGGATATATTCCCAATTTCCTGCTGACTTTATCTGGTGCTCATTCCTGCCCCTTCACATCCTTTAATTGCAAGACTCGGTCCACATCTTGAAGAGACTTTGACAAGTGTAGCACTAGCTTGCTTATTGTAATTTTTGGTAAGATATTTGCCAAACAGAGGATCATACATCTACATTGGCTTGGAAGTACAGACCTGGAGAAGGCATTGTTGTCAGCCAGGGCCCGACGTTGACTTTTGTGACAACATTTCAAAACTACAGTGTCTTATAATATTTGGAGCCAGAAATTATCTCCAAACCAAGGACATCCAAACCAGAAATCTCTTTTCATGTATAACATAAAAAGTAATCACTTCTTCCTCATTAACTAGGGATTTTTTATTATTTTTTTTTTTTTACCAAAATTTTCCTTTCAGGCTTTCAGAAATCCATTCAATTGCCCTCAATCAACACTGGATGCATATGCAATTTACGGGCAAGTGAAAAATAAATTTAACGACAGGCCCTGTCAGCTGTGAATCCCTTCATCTCATGAGCTGAGCACACAGCCAGAAGGCTCAACAAAATTGACTTGCATGTCTCTAATTAGTTACCAGCGAATGCATGCAGATAGGGTAACCCACAGTGCTCAACTAGTCATTAACTCTACTTACAAGTATCAAAGCAGTGAAGAGCAATGAGTTGTGTGTGCGAAAGACATGTGGAGGACTCCCATGATAGTGGGGGTGGGGGAGGGGGTGCATCCCCTGTGGTTGTGCGTTGCTACTCACCCATAATCTGGCAAAGCACATGCCAGGACCACCAGCGTCATACCCACTGCTGCTGAGAAGGCCAGCCCGACGAGCCTGGGAAAAAATGACCAAATACACCAAAACCTGTTATATCTTTGTTTAAGTCCTGTAAATATTGAAGGGAACAATAAATCAATCAAATTGACACATTTTTTCATAGGCATTTGTCTGTCAAACCATATGAATATGAAATACCATCACCAGTGAATTAGACATTGGATTATTAAAGGTAACTGGCAAAAACATCAATTTTTCCTAATATCAAGTTACAGTATCAACCTCATCCCCCCCCCTTCACCTCAATCCACCCCCACCCCCCCCCCCCCCTGCCTCTTCGCCTAAGAACAAGTTCAAATGTAATTGCCTCAGTAGCTGTGGGCACTGGGCAAGCACCAAGTGCTATAGCCTTAGGATTGATTAAAGTACTGTAGTTTTCTTATCTCAGTTAAAATTGTCATTGCACCCCAAATTTCCACGAGTGGGTTCCCGTGGTTTTAGTGGTGGTTTCTGATAAGTCTTGATTTGGTTTGAACCACTCTAATTCTGGTGGTGGACGAGTTATTGCTAGTTAGCAGCTAATAACATAATCAGAATCTAGCAGCAACATGAATGTTGCTATAGTGTGCCAGCCAGTGTTGGAGTCGAGTCCAGATAATCCGATTGTCCGAGGTCCTAGTCTTCAGCAGCCGAGTCTGAGTACAAGACCGAGTCCTCAACATCCGAGTCTGAGTCAAATCCGAGTCCTCTGTCCGAGTCTGCGTCGCGAGAGTCCTTATTAAACATTGACATTTAGCAAAAATAAATAGGCCTAGTAATGGATTAAATAACAAGTTATTATAGTAGATTGCTGCATCCCCGGGGACTGTATATGGTAATAATGCACAATCAGCCCAATGCGAAAGTCATATTGTGAAGTTTCCAAACTTCCTGTCCAAGAGCGGGATGCTCATCAAGAAAGTTCATAGCAATGGCCATGTAATTGCAATGTAACAGCGCCAAACTAACAGAATAAATGACCTAAACAATCCATATAACCCTACGTAGACTCTGTCTACCTACCACTATTTGGGAGACATACTTAATTTTCCAGACAGCAGTTAGCCATAAAGAGTTTCATGGCATTTCAAAAGAACATCCAATTCCCACCATCTTTGCAGATCGGTGGTGCGGCAAAGTGCTGGATGTTCTCCTGTGGTATGCATGGACACATTCGCGCTAGCCGTTCCAGCAGGCACAGCTTAGTCGTATTGGCTAATTCCAAATTTAGTATGAGCGAATTGGAGCAAAAAAAGACGCCAAGTAGTCATTATGTTTTTGAATATCAATGCTGGATTTTGGCATTTTGCATTATTCTTCCTCATCATTTTCAGGATTTTTGCCAAGGATTTTTGAGCGGGCTTTTGAACCTGGACTCGGACCAAGTCCCCAAGTTCCAGCAGCCGAGTCCGTGACCGAGTCCGAGTCATTGAATTCGAGTCCTTCAAAATCGGTCTCGAGACCTCCAACACTGGTGCCAGCTAGCCCCCAAGGGGTTTTAATTTAGTAGAGAAAAGAATATTTGCAGGGTGTGCAAGTAGGACATCAATTATTATGGCATGATGAAAGGCTTTTTGATCTTGCCCAATACAAAGGAGGCGGATTTGCTCATCGGTAGAGTTCCAGACTACAAAACCATTGATTGCAAGTTTGGAGCCCATTCGAAGCCCAAGGACTTTTCGGCAGTGCTGTTGGATAAGGCCATGTCTCCTGAAATGTCTCCTCCACTCAGGTGTTAAAGTGGGTACCTTGTGAGGGGACTTGTGAAGAGTAGCAAGTGCCATATGTAGCTGCTTGATAATGGGCATTCCCGGGGGACAAGATAAGTTACATACTGAAAATGGTGCCTCGGAGCAGAAACAGTGAGAGTGCGGGCTATGGGGACAAGTCAATAATGATCGTGGGTAATATCCTAAAAGCCGCTTTGAGCAGTCTACGGACCTGGGAAAGCCTTATATAAGGACTAGATATTATCATTATTACTATAATACACATGCACAAACTACAAAGGCTTTAGCTCCATACCATATCTATTCTAATACAAGCACACTGCACCAATGCAAATTCTAAAACATCCGTGTTCACTGGAACATTGATTTATGGAACCAGTATGAAATCATTTAATATTGCATGTCCAAGTGCGTCGTACTAGAACAAAATGAATGGAGCAAAAAACAAAAGGTAACCACACAAACATGTGAAAGACCACCCAAAGTAATCAGGGCTCAACTTTTTTTTTGCCTGATCATTCAAGACAATTTTTACTGTACTTCTGTGAAGACACAGAAATCACAAGGTTGATGAAAAAAAAAAAGCCTAGATAGGTGTACAGGTTAGGATGAATACGGTATTACTTTAGCCTTTGCCTACATGACTCTGCAGTAGTCCTTCTAGTTACCACCTGACTATCAAAAACAATATCAGGAGTCCAGCACAACAGAGTCCATCATACAAGTCTTCCCAATAGAGTCCATCAAAACACAGAGTTTCTGCAGATTCTGGGCAATCAATTTCCATGACTTTTTCATGACAAATAATGGAAAAAATAGCAAATGATTTCCATGACCTTCTCCATGACATCTCACACAGAATTCTCAACTGAACATCCAACAAAAGAGCCAAAGCAACAACAGCAAAAAGCTGTGAGGAAGTGACGACATCACTTCATGAAAATGACCTGCCTGTTCCACGACTTCAACAACTTTTCACTGAATTACAGCACTTATCCAGGCCTGGATTTCTATTGATGAAATTCCATGACTTTTCCAGGTCTCCCATGACCGTGGGAGCCCTGAATACGACACTCTTCAACAGAGATGTGTCTATGTATTCATTTCCAATTGGGAGGCACTTGCACACAATCACACACATGAACCTACATACCAAACTAACACCACCTAGGAATCAAGAAGAAGGAGATCTGTAATCGAACCAAAGTGACAGGTTCATGTGTACTCACCCTAGAGGAGTCCACAGGATCATTGGGAAAAAGAAACAAAATGAAATACATTATGGTTAAGAGGAATATATGACACATTATCGTGAATATATTACAGGGTAATGGCATTACCTATTCATTACCCATTTCTACATTATTATATTCTATGAGAGGGAAAAGCTATCTTCTATAGATGCATACCTGCTTAGGGCAACATAAGGAAGAATGACTTCATTGACTTGTTATATATACATGAGTGGGTGGGGGAAAAATGGGGAGTGGGCAGTCTACTTCACAACAGGAAGGAGGTGGTGGACAGCCAGGGGATAGGCAATTGGGGGAACTTGGCCTCAAAACTGCCATAAAAAAATATAATTTCCTTCCGGGCCCAAACACATTCTTTGGGGCGGCCCAAGAAGGATGACTTGTTGCCTTATTATAGCTGAGTGGGTGGGGAAGATTGGGAACAAACGCAGTCTAACTCCCAACATGAGGCACCAAGCTGCCTCAAAAAATATATTTCCGGGCACAACACGGAAAGAGACGATCTCCTTCCCGCCAGGGAGAGCACGCACACAGCCAAGACAGGCTGGGAATGGAGAATTCGAACTCCAAAGTACAGACAGGCAGAGGAAATTGTTTGAACGTGTGTCAAGTAGGAGCTGTTTGAAAGACCGAATGTTCGTTAAAAAGGATTGTTATGAGTTCTCCTTTGTCCCGAGGTCTATCCAAGATTGGAATGCTCTTGCACCAATGATCTCGCATCACTTCCGAATCAAGAATTTTACGACTGCTGTTACCAGGCACCTTACAGTCCTTACTACAATGGAGCTGGATCATAACATCTCTGTTCAGTTGCTGCCAACCCATTCCGGTCGTTTTAACTCCCACGGAGTGTTGGCGAGTATTCGTTAGAGGTTCAAGGTTCATTTAAAAGTTTGAACACGTAACCATGACAGCCCTATTTCACAGTGGGTGTGCAATATGCTGCAAAATGTAAACATGAACAAAATTTGACATCATGAGAATCCGACTAATTAATATGTTCCTTTTGCAAGAATTGAACAGATTTTTAAATCAGTGGATGAAAAAATAAGAATAGTCCCCATCATTTGGTGGCCATTTGAAAAAATGTGTTTTCCAAATATAGCCTATCCCAAAATTTGGGAAAATTGTAAATCAGAATTCTCAAGGGCAGGGGTAGCGCCAAGCCCAAAATTTAGTGGGTCCGAGTATAGGCTTTCAGAACCCTTAAAAATCCACATCTCTGAATCTAAGGGATTCAGCTCTATTTTCAAGGGGTCCAAGCATCAGAGTCGGCATTTATTAATGCATTATTGCAGCCAGGAAACTGATGTTGCTTGTCATTTACTAGCCTAGGCCTATATTATTTTAACCCAGTAAGCCTGCTGGCCCACAATCAAGATGGGACGTATCCCAATCCCAACGTATTAAGCATAAGTGCAATCACAATCCAAGTCCACCATCAATCCACTTGATTTAGAGGGCTTTTTAAGAGAAGGCACAGCCGGTAATTTGGCAGGAGAGACCCCCACAATATACTGCACCATCAATACTCTAATTTGAAAACAAAGTCTCTGTCAACCATCGTGTGAGTGGTTCACATGGAATGATATAGATATTGATATCGTTACATTAGTTTCCCGGTACTTGCCTGAATCGGCTGTTGTTCTGTTTGCAGAGTCAGAGGGAAGTTCTCTTTACAGATAGCAATCATAATGATCTCTACGTAGCTTAAGTTATGCCCCCAATCCTTGTCTTGAGGCCTCACGTTTAATGTTATAGCTATCGTACGCTGGCTACGCTTCAGTAACAAACACAAAACTAGAGTGAGCTGGCTGGCAACACCCTGATATGTAAGCTAAGTCCCAAGGCCTGTGATACTGCCTTGGCGGTTGCTCACAGACATACACATTATCTGAGCAATCTTGAGTTGGTGTGAAATAGCCTAAAAGCCCTTGCACATTTTGGCACTTGCAGGTACTGTGGAGTAGCTGTATAAACTCTAATTATAAAGTAGCCATGCCCTAACAGTCGATATGGGCTTAAGAGACCAATGTTACGCCTAGTGTTATCATCAGTACACAAAAGTTATGGTAACATAGCCTAACAGTCCCCAAAACATCGTGACAGAATCTGGCCTAAGACTTCCAACTATTATTAGTTTGAGAATCTGTGCTGTGACCATCAAAAAGATAGAGAAATTGATCATCACTCCCCTCGTCAAAGTTAGTTAGCAAAGTAGGGGAATAATCTCGCTAATTACGGTGTAGAAACTAAAACGGCTAGAACTCAGTAAAGAGAGCACTAACAGTAAGTTAGCACTTGTCCTAGTCCTGTTGCAACGTTGTTGTGGCTTTGTGTTTATGACACTTTTTATTTGCACTACAAGTAGGTTGGAAACCATGCAGTCAAACTTCCCGTGAAAAAAAATCTGAGCACAAAATTGTTGTGCGTCCGAGCAGGGAGACCTGGACGCACTGGTGAGGGGCTATTGTGTTTTTATCGTCCAACAATGTAAACAAAAGCGTCTCGGACGCGCAGACGCGCAAAAACGCGACCCCTGCTCAAGGGTCTAACTAAAAGGAATGCCACTTGAATGTCAATACACTCGGGTATAAAATAGGCAAATGCCATTGAAATGTATATAATACAGTTGAAGGGGAACTCCAAGCAAGAGGTACGTTTCCCTGCTTTTCTAGATATCTTCCAGACATTTCTAACAGTGTTTGAATGGACGTAAAGCCTCTGTTATCATTGTCACAGTGAATTTAGTCATAACACAGCTGTACTGTAACTTAACATGCACAGCATGGCCTCTGTGCATGTACGTTTGCACTCAGCGCCCAGATGTAGCAGATCACTTGTGCATATCATACTTCTTTCAAACAACGATCCCTGTTCAATTAGAACAAATTTGATGCATAATTACACTGTTGCCAATCAGAATTTCTGCAATTATATGTGAAGTAGAATACCAAGAACAAAATATCAGGATTTGGTAGCGATACACCCACAAATGAATGAATATCATAATTTTTCTGGCTTGCTCCCTCGACTGCTAACACAAAGTGCCCCTATGAAATGAGTTTCAACAAATATGGAAAGAGGTGCATGATTGTATTATAAAGCGGGACTTGTCCGCCCACACGAATGGAAACGGGCTACCTGCGACTGACCACCCGCCCGCGTGCATGGAAACAAAGCTTTACATTTCAGTGCTATTAATATCCTCAACCCCTTCAATTTGCGCACCTGTCCTATACATAGCCACACTAAATTTGTGGCCTAAGATGGTAGCCTAATTCCGAAAATCGGCAAATTGTTTTCAGTCTTTGTGACTGTTTCCATCGTTCTTCATCAGTTAAATCTCAATTTGGTAGTAGAAATTACGTATCTTCTCGTACCTGTTATTATTTTCTTGAAAAAATAGTCTGAATTTAGTGGCAGGTCTGATCCAGATTCGACTGCACAAATTGAGGTGGGGTTCAAATAAAATGACTGATTTTGTTGTTCTTCCCAGTTATTCTGCATTTTTACTACCCGGACATGTGATTTAGCCTAGGCCTAGTAGCTATCATTTTGAAGAGCACGAGAATGTTATTCCAATTGTTGTATTATTATTTGGATCTGAGTCATAAGAAGAAAATATTGCAGTTAGGGTGCTAGGTGCGCAGAATGATGATGGATCATGCTACTTGTTGTTACTGTTAGGCCTAGGGCTGGCCTAGGTAATGGTAACTTAGGCCTAGCCTATGCCTAATGCAGAAATGTCACCCACTAAAGCCCGAGTTCAATCTGCAACAGAAATAAAATCAGGCAATGGGAGCTTGGGTCTACCACTTAGATTAGTGTGAAAACGCATTCCTACCAACCTTTTATGTCAGTCATTTTGATTTGCTGGTGCCAAGAGGTTTGCTGCTGTAAAAACGGTAAGTAGCGTAGGGAAGGAACCAACACTGCAAACAGACTTTCCGCATACTGTTATTATTACCGATCTCCGGAAAGGTTTCGAGAGAGAGAGTCCATATTGAGAACATAGTTTCCGTTATTCCGGTCTGCTTCTCATGTGCTGACCATAATATAGATCAACATCATGCAGTGTGTGTTACCCTAACGAGGAATGGGTGAGCCGATGAGGTTTCCTTTTATATCTGTAGTGCCTGTTGTGTCTGTCTGCAGCGAGTTTGACTCACAAAACCTGAGAAAATATTGCTTCCGAATTCAAGGTTCAGTAATTCCAGTAGCCTCGCACAGTTAAATTTTCTAGGTCATTTATCTACCTTGTAATATTTCCACATGCCCAATTCCGTTGTTCGACTCATGAGTATGATCGGAGTATTGCTTTACTGCCTTTACAACTATTTTCGGCCAAGGGCCTAGCGTGTTCATGGAAGGTGTTCTGCGACATACACATTTCGTGCATGAGGATAGGGTAGGGAGTGGATGGGTAAGGTAGTAAGGGAGGCACATGGTTTTGGGGGTAGCACGGCCCCAAACTTATATTAACAATACTGTTACCAACAAACAAGGTGAGACTTTTCATGAAAACAATAACCCTACCCATGAGTTCTCCTTGAGGACTGAATCCCATTTGGGGAATGGTCTAAAGGTTATCTGAGGTGAACAGATGTTGGTGCATGTGGCAACTCATACTTCCCAAGAACCATTTCCAGGTGGAATAAGCTCCCCCCAAACATAGCCCAACAGGAAAATGAGACCACTTTCAAGAGGGAAATAACTAACTGGTGTCAGTCCCAATAACTTCTTCCTGCACACCAACTATCCTCCATCGAATGCCCACTCTGAGGCATATTTTTCAAGAAGAAGAAGATCAAAGTCTGGAGATATTGTGAAAAGCAGTCCAGAATGCTCGGTTCCAAATATAATAGTATTTTGAATAACTTTCAACATTTCGTTTGGCCTATTTGGGCTTGTGAACACAACACTTTAACCCCACACTTGGATGGGTGAAGCTCATATGTGGAATGTGGGCTCCCCATAATGAGTACATTATCCCCATTGTTTTGAGCAGGGGTTCCCAACCTGTACTCTGTAGTGCACAATTATGCATACCACCAGTGTTTCGACGGTGGTATGCAGGGTGGTACATGTGTGTGCTCCAAATGGTGCTGAATTGCACCAGATTGTATATGATGGGACTTGATCAAATTGGAAAAATGACTAAGGGGAGAAAAAAAACCCTCACATTCTCCAGGACAACTATCACTGGAAGCCAGGCCCCCACCTCTTTCAGAACTTGGTACTGGTCATGCGTACAGTGGTATTCAGAGGCACCACGAAAATGAGGAGTGGTACCCCAGTCGGAAAAAAGTTGGGATCCACCGGTTTTGAGAGTCTAGTCAAAGGTTTGCAGAACATTGAAACAGTTAAGGAATCACTGAGCCTTTTGGTTTTCAGACTAGTTCAGTACCAGAGTGTTGTATAGTGTGAAGTTACATCTCAGGTCCCGGTTTGCAGAAGTGCCTTGAAATATATTGGTTTGGTTATAAACTGTATCAAGTTAAGTTGTTTCAATCCCCCTTGTTTCCATCCGTTTCATCACTAATGCGATGGTCAGGATAATGTCTCTTCATCTAAACAAGGGCTTTCTTAAAAATTTGTTTGTGTCTGCTGCTGGATGCTTAACATTTCAAGTATAAAATACCCTCACTGTAACACATCATTGCGGCAGGGGGTCCAGGGGCCAGGTCTCTCCCTGTCAGGGAGCTACGGTCCTGTCTTGCTCATCAAAGAGCAAATTGAGAATCTGCTAGGGGTATCCCGAATGCATCTCTCAAAATTTCAGGTCTGATCCAATGTTGTAAGGTTGCTTCTCACTGCACCACCATCTCCACACTCCGATGTACGGCAAACATTGTGGGTTGACAACCCCACTCCCATTATGAGATCACCTCCCCCAGTCGCTCTCCCACCCCAAAACTTCATAGATTCACAACTAATGATTGCTTTCCATCTTTTCACATTCAGGCTGGGGCTCTTCCAGAATGCTGAGAAATTCTGTGTTCCTGCTCTCCCGTGGGTTTGTTGGAATCCCACACCAAACTTCTCTGTGAGACTGACTACCCTGAACCGCCCAATTCTCCAAGCGGTTGGTCTTCGGAGCGAGAATTCCTGTTTCGTTAAAGCTTATAGTGATGCTCAGTGCTCATTTCCGTCCAGGCTCCAGCGATGGACCCCTGTTTCCTGTGGTCACATACGGGCGTTCCGTACAAGCCATAGACAGCAGGCTCCCCCACTACTCGTTCTGATGATCTTCAAGCCCGTTGCAAAACTAACAGCTATCATTAGTGGCAGGTGAGTGTAGAACTAAGAGTTCACCTGATCAGTTAGGTAAGAATCAGTCAGGGTATCACTGAGCTTTTTGGCTTCCTGGTTTCCTTAAGGCAAGAGGAATTTAGGCAGTCATGCATGATGGCCCCATGTTTGTGTATTTGTGTCTGTCTGTGGGTGACAGACACGTTCAGATTGTGAACATAAGCTAGAGGTGATATTCAACAATATTTCTATCCAATAGAAAAATGTCAATTGGATTCCTACTAGGTTTGTCACTGTGTTTGATATATAGCAGAAATCATGTAGCCATTCGGCTCTCATCCATGTCACTCAATTGAACCATATTAATAGTCTAACCTTATATTAATTCAACAGCTGAAGTTTCTATAGAGATCAAAACCCTTGATGCACTGATCCAATTAGAGAAGGTATTCTGAAGTGGAATGAGTTTATTGGATTATATAGAATGCTCTTTGGTTGGGACTCAGTACTGCTGAATTGTAGAAGTGATATCCATGCTTCTGTCTCCCTATCCACTCAGGTGAAATTATACAAGTTGGCAGTCCCTGCAGCAGAATGGGAAACACACATTATTTATAAACCTGCTTTGTAATTTCTGGAACTAATTGAGAAGAGAAGGCATGTATTCCCCATGTTCATGGATGATTACACTATCAGGGTTCTTAGAAGTGCTCATGTGGCCTGCTGAACATGTACATATTGAAAGCTCCAAACCATACATTGTTCCCATCTTCTTCATTGACCGGTGAGGTGTCTCTCTGTCTTTAGGATGGCTAATAAAGCCAATTTTTTTTTCCAGAACATGAATATTTCTAGCTCATTCAGGTGGTCTCCAGATTCACAGAATCACAAAGGTTGTGTCAATTTCATTATTTGCTCATCAAAAATAGAAAACCATGCAAAAGTTACAGTACTTCAATAGAATACCTGTAGTTGAATAGTTAATGTTATTTTCTGGTTTATGTTTATTCAGAATATATGACCTAGTTATGAGCTGAGTTTAGGAAAGTTGTGAGTTCTACTGGCAATACATATTGATAACACGAGTCACATCCCTAGTGGCCTTCTTTTCAACGCCATGACCCCAATGTAGATCCACAAAGTTACCACTTGTTAGTTTCCTTAAATGCTTTTTTGCAGGTGAGACACTCAGTTTTGAATCCTGGCCATTGCTCAGTCAGCATAGCTCCAGTCTTTTCCTAGTGTTGTTAGACAGCACTTGGTTGTTTCATGCTACCCAACTGCATGAGTGTGATGTAACCGTCTTGGTAGACAGGCGAGTCGGGGAGGGGGGTACTGGTATGGTAATCAGAATATGGTAATGAGTGTTACTACAATTTTACTGTAGAGAGCATTTGACATATTACAGGTAATGAAGGGCAAGAATATAAACATTGTCCAGCTTACAGACTTATTCTAATCTCTGATGCAGAGCCTTCAAGGAACTGGTGGAAGGGGCTTCCTAAGGACCAGTCTGAATCGTTCAGCGAGATGCTCCGGAGAGACATGTGGAAGATTGCTGGCACCCTCTGCGGTCTGCTGGGTCTGGCAGCCTGTTCTACCTCTACCATATGGAGGAGACTCCGATCACCCACGGGAACGGTTCCTGGCACTCAATGATAGACAGCTGGCAGATATCATACAGTAGAATTTTTGAGCAGGTACTGATTGGTATAATAATAATAATAATAGATAATTTTTATATATCGCAGATACCAGCCTACAGCTACTCAATGCGCTGTTACAGTTCCTCTGGGCTGGCGTTCCACCCGTTCGAATTTCTCAAATTGATGAAGTGATATGCAGTATAACTGAATTTATGATTCGTTCCTGGAATTTCCTGCTGTGATACCAGAGACCACACTACCATCAGTCCAGCAGTGAAAATTGATTAATAATAATACAGGTATTGTCAGAAAAAGGGTCAATAACTATAACTAACCCCTTTAGCACCCTTCCAATCCAGAGAGCCACATTTTTCCTCGAAATGTTGGGCGATAATTTCGTCTTACAACACAGGCATGTCACCAAGTCTGTAACTGACTTGTGCTGTATAAGACTGCTACTTCGTGAATACCGCTATTCGTAACATTCAGCAGAATATCTACAGACAACACATCGTAAAGTGAACAAATGCAGGAAAAACTCCAGCTTGGCAAAACTTTCCTCTTTGTTAGATCAATTTCAATTACTTGCTGTATTTTGAAATGTTAATACGCAAACGAACTTGGTGATGCAAACATTTTATCTGAAAAATGGAGGAAGAGCGATGAGTTTTCTGATCCCGGATGTGTGCAATTGCTAGGTGCTCTTTAACATGTTAGGATGGGTGCAGTATCCGAACAATATATGAAAGTATTCATGGATCCATTGAAAATTCACAAATTAAGCTGTCCTATATGTGAGGACTATAATATTATATATCACTGTGTATGTAGCACCTGCAGGATTTTGGAAGTCACTCCTGCCAGACACACACCCACATCCACCTAGTCGTTGAGAGGATTACTGACTCCCTGGTAAGAGGAAACCATGACCTCCATCAGATCAGAGACAGAAAATGGTCATACTGTAAGTCAACAAAGACATCAAACTGCCTTCGTCCTACCAGTGAGTATTGGCCCCAGCGGTATACAATCTGATGATCCAAATATCTTGTTCAGGTGTGGCTAGTGATCTCATCTATTCATCCACAAATTATTTAGAGGACAACTGCAGCGATTTATAAAGGGGCTCATATAATAACTGCTAAAAATGACTGCGAACAGGCCAAACCGGAAGTTCATAGTACTTTCCGTTATGGAGTTTATATCCTTTGAAGTTTGTGTATTGTGAAAGCATGTGTATTGTGCAACCTCAAAAGGCATCCCATCATGTAATAATAAATGATGTCTACTTGCACAACCCTGCAAACTTTCTCTGTTTTCTATTGAATTCAAACATTAATTTCACTTCGAAAAGGCTTTAGGTCTATGGGAGAGGATTGCTGTAGTGGTTGGTAGGTGTTGATGGTTACTTTGGTGAAAGAAAGATAACCAACTTCGCTAAATGTTCACTCATTCAACAAAATGAAACAATGAAATACATAATATAATAAACATAATTTTCTGTGTTGTCCATGAGTGACTTCCATTCGTTAATACAATTGGGGATCTCCCCATTTTCTCTGCTTACTGGCCCAAACTTTGAAGGCCAATAACTCCAATAGGAACATCGTATTGAAAATGGGTTTGGACCGATAGATGAAGTTTTCCATTTTCCACTATCTCTCCCCCCTTTTCCACAACGATATTTAACCCTGTTCTTACCAAGCTTGCAGTTGTCCTCTAAACTGACTGCTCCTTGCTACTCCTACATGCCTGGTGGGTCATGATAATACTTGGTCACATGATAGCCAATTCAAGCTGTTCTGGAACTTAAAGTCAGAAGAACTCAGAGTGGACCTGTGACTCTTCACAAGCAAACATTCCGTGTTCGAATTCCAGCAGTCACCAAACGTTTTTCCCTAGCTGGCTGTACCTGCTGTTTGCGATGGCCAATGTCTGGTCTTCACTCTCCATTTTCATCTGTGATGCAGTCGATCTGTGCAAGGGTTTCTGGGGGGTCTTGGAGGTTTGTTCGTTCAATATTGCAATAAGTCTTGTCAGCCAGCTATTAGCATTCACGTTCGGACATGAATCTTCCGCTTTGGAGGTTTTAAGAAAGTGGTCGGATCGGAGGTTTACTGAATGTCTTTTCCCAATGGGAAGTAAAATAGCGATCCCAGGAGCAGGTCTCACAATGAAGAACAGCATTGGGTTCCACTATAGTCAGTAGTCACACTAGACATCTGCTAGAGGTCAACTGCTTGACCTGTAAAACCCACAGAGTAATCGTTTGACAATGTTCATCTCATTTCATATTGGATTGATCTTCAGACGCTAAACACATTGACCCAGTTTAGAATACGGGTCAAAGTTTCGGAAATTGCATTAATTTGACCTCATAATGACCTCCACATTTGTCCCAACTAATTTTGTACATTTTATCAATTTTTTTTTTCTCGAATCCGACAAGGTTTGGAGAATCGCATAAATTATGCGAAATTGCTCGCGGAAGACCTCAAAATAACCTCCACTTGGACCAGATGTAGTCTACTTACACGAGTTTTGCTAATTTACACCCTACCCCCTGCCATTCTTGGAAAATGGATAGCTCCAGTCATGAGGCACAAATTCATCAAACTCATCCAACATTTTTCTATCCTGATGTTGAACATGTGTGCCAGTTCCCATCCATCTGACCAAGCCTTAGGAGTTTTTTGTACTGACACGAAATCTTCTGGCAGCGACAATAACAGAAAAACATTAACAATCTCAACGAATTGTGTGAGCGTATAATTAGGAGATTAACCGTCCATCTCACTTCTCCACAAATATAGTACTATTCATCTCTGCAAATATGCTCATATGTACTCGCCGTGCTCGTTCACTACTTCTTGCCACTCTGAAACCGCACTCTCTCTTTGGCCGCGTGCACTTCACTTGCATGGAATTCCTTGTCTGCTAGAATTGTTCTTTGTCTTCACTCTCCCAGTGTTCATGGACAGAATTAATAGGCTGGACCTTTGCCCTTTTTCTTGGTCTTGTGTGCATGGGGGTTGCCCCTCTCTTCAGGCCAATCATTGGTGTGCCCCTCTTCATGTCATTTGTTTAAAAAAAAAAAGGGCTGGCAAACATGGTGGTTCCCAATCATTTATGGTTCTCTCTTTTCAGAATGGACACATATTCGTGTTTACTGGGCTGTTTAAAGCCGTCAGTAATGAAGAGCAGCTCGGAATTGTACTGGCCCATGAGAGATCCACGTTGTCTTAAACATTCAGTCAGCAGTTCTCCACGTCTAGGAGATAAACTCTCAATCTATTACCGTATTCATTCTAATAGCCGCGCACTGCACGAAGGCAATCTCGGAAACATGCACGTTTATTAGGACGGTCATCTCGCTAAGTGATGTTAATGCTGCTATATTATATCAGATACCCCAAAAGTCACGTTGGAGTTCTGAATTTACCTTTCAATCATCCACTAACAACCATAACTAACTGACTGACCCCTTGCCCCCACCCTTCCAACATCACACCTTGCATTTATTTCCTACCAAAAGTCAGTGTACAAGTAGTGTTTGACCAGTTTTTGAACGTTGCCTCTATGGTTTACAAGAATCTTGCAAAGAATCTTGCCAACATTTCATTTGGGCTTCTTTAGTAGGGGCATGAGCTTCTAATAGAATGAATACAGTACCAATCAAATACATACTCATTAGCGCAACCTGACAATATATCTGAATTATGCCTGGGTGCTTCTTCAATGATATGAAACACACTAGCACCTCAATTAGCAGGCAGTTCGCCCAGGCAGAAATCTGTTTACCCCTCAGGGCTTCGGGTTTATGCTATGGACCAAGAGGCACAACCTTATTTGAACTGCGTGTGATAGTATGGTCTAATATTGTCCCATCAGCTCTTACTGCATGAAACCAGTGAGCTGTGGTATTGATCTTTCCGACATGAACCCTCGACAGTACCTCGGCAAAGCACTTCCAGACAATTTGAGCTGATACAAGTGTGGGCAACCCCCTGAAAACCCTTGGGTTTGACAGAAACCTTTTATACCAAAATCAATACAAATCAGTATTTTCAAAACCTGTCATTAATTACTTATAGGTTGGGTCTGACCAACAGCAATTGTTCACGATATGAAAACAGCCTTGGATTTGATTCATTTCTTTGTGATACTATCTTGCCATCTTCCTGCTATGAGGTACAAAATGGCAGCATTGAATCCTGTTTAGAAACCATCGACCAGGCAACGTGCTTTGCTCTCCACAATCTAAGTGGTGAGGTTTTTACATGTTACCTGTTCACCTTTGCCAGTTTGAACATTGTACCTTAATAATGATCTAATGCTGCTGTTTATGAATGTAGTATAGTGCATGCAAAGGAAATAAACATGAATACACAGAATATGCTTAGCACAGTGACAAAGGCATATACAAATGTTAGTAACAGAACAGTGCGCGAGAGATGTACAAACATTGAGAAAAACAGAATACATGAACAGTGTACAAAGAGGAACAACAACTGAATACACACAATTATAACAATGCACAAGACACATACAAAACATGAAAACAGACGATCGATGACAGGACAAAGGTGCGACAAACCTGGACAACACCGACTATATGAACAGGGATAAGAGGCATTACAAACGAATACACAGAATATCTGAACAGTGGACAAGAGCATACAAACATGAATACACAGAATAATGAACAGTGGACAGACGGAATACAAAATAATACACAGAATATATAACATTGGACAGAGGCATACAAACATGACTACACCGAATATATTGAACAAGGGGACAAGAGGCATACAAAAATGAATACACAGACCTATCATGAACAGTGGACAAGTAGAATAACAAACATGAATACACAGAATATATGTTACAGGGACTAGAGGCTACAAACATGAATAAACCGAGACTATAAAACAGTGGCAGAGGTATACAAACAGAATACAACGAAAAAAAAAAAAATATATGATGAAAAGTGGGAAAAGACAATGAAAAAAACATGAATAAACAGAATATATGAACAGTGGACAGAGGCATACACATGAATACACAGAATATATGAACAGTGGACTAGAGGCATACAAACAGAAGACAAAAGAATATATAAACAGTGGACAAGAGGCATACAAACATGAATTACCAGAGATATCAACAGTGGACAAGAGGCATACCACCATGCATACACAGAATATATGAACCGTGGACAAGAGGAATACAAAACATGACTAACAGAAGATCTCAACAGTGGAACCCAAGAGGCATACAACATGAATACACAGAATATATTAACAGAATATTGAATCAGAGGTGGAGATCAATATTAGATATTCCCTGTCAACACGATAAGTCCATGATCGTTGGGTGTTCCTTTCAAATTTAGTTTATATTTTTCCTCTTCAAGCATACAAGAACCCTTCTGTTTTTTGTTTGTTGATTTTCATGAAGATCAGGGGTCATTCATTTTTGGAACGATGGAATGTTCTACTCTGTCCAATTCTGGTTGGTACTCAGAATTCATCCAGGTCTAGAGATGGATCTCACACTCAGTAAATTCATGTTACCCATGGTGGATTAATGGACCCATTGTTTTGGGTCGGTCAAAGGTCCTCTCAGATCAAACAGAGGGCCCAAATATAATATAAAATATAAAATCCATTTATCCACTTATTCACATTTGATTCAAATTGTTTACGTCTCTTACTCCTCTTCCATTTGGATGGATCTGAAATGACTTGATAGCATAGATCATATGATCTGAAAGTGTTAGTTATCACTACAATGGTACATATGGGGTACATATGTGTGTGTTCATGAATTGTAGGTCCGAGCCATCTTGGGGCAATTTTGCAATTTGTTGAACAGTCCAAGCCTCTTCTATAGAATAGATAATAAAAATTCAGTCATATTATCGATGACAATATTCCCTTGGACTTTCATGATTTTGAGGTCGAAGGTCATCTTGGGATCAATTTCACTATTTTTCGATCAGCCAAGGGCTTTCTTCTACCAAACAGACTGGATGATCATGAGA
The DNA here is from genome assembly GCA_026419785.1 of Sclerodactyla briareus. Taxonomy (NCBI): domain Eukaryota; kingdom Metazoa; phylum Echinodermata; class Holothuroidea; order Dendrochirotida; family Sclerodactylidae; genus Sclerodactyla; species Sclerodactyla briareus. The sequence goes on along the minus strand of JAODTK010002087.1, from coordinate 12,451 downwards.
TATAGTCAGTATTATCATTGGTCCACGGTAGAATGGGATGTTAATGATTTTCAGGTCATCTAGGGGTGAATTTACCCATTAGGTTTGTATGGTTAAGCAGCTTCTACTTCTACAAAATATATTGGATAATCATGAAAGTTTGTCAGTTATATTCCCCCCCCCCTTTACCTAGGACATATGGGCATTCATAAATTTGAGTCAGAGGTAATTTAGGGGTCCATTTCGGCCATTCTGTTGAACTGTGGAGATCGGATTAGCTCAGTCGGAGAGCCTTAGGTAGAGTCTTAGGATTGTGATCGAAAGGTTCCGAGTTCGAATCCCAGTCGGCTGGTCCCTTCCCAGTGCGTCCTTGTGCAAGGCGCTTCATCTCCCCTTCCTTCTTGTCCTCCACAGGCCTTATTGGGAACCCTCTGAGAGGTTACTTGGAATCAACAGTGCGCATGATTTACGACGACGCCACTGCCATCTAGATGAAATGTCCCCGGGGACATGTTGTGGGGGGCAACCATTGGCGTGTCCAGGGTGTATAGCTCTATTGTTCACTATATTGTGTGGGCCGAACAAGTTTACCATTGACTAGGGGTAATGGCCTTCAGCGCTTTGAGACCGTATTAAGGTATAAATCGCTATATAAGAGGTGCATAAAATCATTATCATTATACTGTTGAGTAAGCTTCCTATTCCTACAAAATAGATTGGTGATCATAAGTTGTCAGTATATCATACCAGTATTCCTGTCTTGACATAACTAATAATTTGAATAAATCGCTGTGCTCTGCTGAACTCATGCAAACAGGTAGTTGCTCAAATGTTCAGAAACCTTATAGATATCATTCAATACAAATGTAAGTACCTTCACATCACATTCATCGACTAAGAATTGCCAGTGAGCTCCTGTGCTATTGGCATAGCCTATCAGGTTTTTGCTTTTCTGGTCACGTGGGCTGAAATGTTGTATGCTTTGCATCAGTGCAGAGATTTTTTTTTTTAGAATTTTAGGGTCACTTGCTCTGAGCTTTCTCTTTTGTATTTTAATCCCCAGGCAGAACAAATCAGCTTGTTTGAACTTGTCGACTTTGCTCTGATTCTCATTCTTGGAGCGATCTGGGCGATCCTGCCGAATGACGGACTGGCTATCGTTGCTACCTGGTTCAAGCAAGCATAAATTGCTGAGTAAGTGGCAAGCACTCAAAGCACATTTTTACCTTACCTCGTCGGAAATAGTTTCGAGAGACATAAGTGTTCACTTTGTTGTGTGACTGTCTGTCAGTATATCTCAGTGATCTCCGAGTGTGACACAGTTGTTTATAATAAGCGTCGGCCTTCCACCCGGGAGACTTTTGAAAATGGTCCTGTTGCCTACTCGCTGGAGGAAGGACGCTCAGCACGAGGGATTGGAGCCAGCGAAACGGAGGTGGCAATTTGCAAGTGCCGTCGGGTTGAATAACCCACCCCAACCTTAGGTACCGCCAAATAGGCTATTCTGTGTACCTGGTGATGGATTCGCACCTGACAGTAGGTGCAGTATCCAGTTTGCATCCTTGCTGGGCCTTGAATAGGACGATCCTCTGCTAGTGCAAGTATAACCAAAGAATTTTTTTTTTTTTTTTTTTTCAAATCTTTCCTTATACATGAATGCACCAAATTATATTCTGGTTACACACGAACTGATCACTTTGGCATAGTATATGTAGTCAATTGTAGGCAAGTAGTATTTGCTGATTTACACCTCTTTCAGTTTTTGCTGGGTTTTCATGAAACTTTTTTGGGAGATATGACTCCCTGTTTTAAGGTGTGCTTTATCATTTGGGTTGTGAGAAGTTGAAAGGGTAAAGCCAGGGTAACTGAAGTCATAAATTTTCCTTATTTCCTTATTTTGCCTAATTTATGCAAGCTTCAAACTGCTATAGCAGGTTACAGCCTTAATCCTGTATCAATGACCAATATTCCTATGGAATTTTAATGATTTTGAGGTTAAGTCATCTTTGGAACAATTCACTATTTTGTTTGAACAACCTTCTATAGAACAGACTGGATAATCATTAGATATATTCAGTATTATCATTTGTCAATGGATAGTATTTGGGATGTTTCATGGTTTTTAGGTCAAAGAATATACTAGGTGAATTCAACACCATGATATTTATATTGTAAGAGAGCAGTCTAGTACTTCTACAATAGATGGATAATGCATATAAAGTTTGTCGGATATATCTATGGTCGTTTAACTATGTTACATATGGGGTCATATCTATAATTGGAGTCAAAGGTAATTAAGGGATCAATTTCTGCTATTCTGTTTGAACAGTTGAGTAGCTTCATTGGGCCATTAGGAAGCCACATGTCATCGAACCACTACCTGATTAGTTGTTGGACTGATTCAGCATGTTAAAAATTTAGTATGTGTCCAAACTCATACTTGTCTTTTGTAGTTGCTGCTCAAGATGCCTTACAGTCGGTCTACTGGAGAAGAGGCTGATGAAGTGGGCCTTCTACTAGCTGCCAAGGTGAGCTTTTACCAGTGGATGTGGGTCACAAGCTATAATGGCTCAATGTAGTGGATGCTGGTTTGAGCTAACATACAGTGGATGTTGGTTCGTTGCAGTGAATATTGGTGCAAGCTAACAGTGAAGTGGATGGTGGTTCACTGCAGTGAATGTTGGTGCAAGCTAACAGTGAAGTGGATGTTGGTTCGTTGCAGTGAATATTGGTGCAAGCTAACATGAAGTGGATGTGGTCCACTGCAGTGAATGTTGGTGCAAGCTAACAATGAAGTGGATGTGGTCCACTGCAGTGAATGTTGGTGCAAGCTAACAATGAAGTGGATGTGGTCCACTGCAGTGAATGTTGGTGCAAGCTAACAATGAAGTGGATGTGGTCCACTGCAGTGAATGTTGGTGCAAGCTAACAGTGAAGTGGATGGTGGTTCACTGCAGTGAATGTTGGTGCAAGCTAACAATGAAGTGGATGTTGGTCAACTTCAGTGAATGTTGGCTTGAGGTTAATAATGTATAGTATGTTGGTTTGGGTCCATGTTGTGCCCTTGACTCACCTTTTTACCTGTTTCTGAATTTTCATTCTTTGACTAAAGTTTCTCTTCCCACCTCTACTGACTTTCTTAATTACAAAAAACATGCTTCTAGGGTTTCATGGCAAGAGATTAAGTGATAGTATTGACTGTGATGAGAGCATATGGAGTGGTTTGTAATTTTGAGGTCAGGGACGTAGCTGGGATTGTGGCAATCCACCTGTCAGAAGTTGGCGGTCCAAGGCCAATGGAGAGCAATCCTCCATTGGTTGGAAGTTACCATGACTGGTTATTGTTGTTCTAACTATGGCAATGTTGCAATGTCTGTCAGTCACATCATACTACATATCAACACTGGTGTACTAATTTTGTCAAATATGGAGTCATGGTAGGAATACGGGGTTTTGGTTGGTCAGCCTGTATATCGGTTTTACAATAGATCCAAGTTGCCTCTCCTACATCCTTGCTTTGATCATTATGGACACTTTGTCACATGATGACCAAGTGAAGGTCATCTGGGGGGTTCTAAAATTTGGTAGGTCATCCGAGCATAATAATCTTCCACCATTCGTGCAATAGACAAAATTCTTCTCTTCTACAGTTTATTGGATGATCAGAAATTTAGTCGTATTATCAGGGGCTTGAGGTCAAAGGTAATATAGGGGTTATTCCAGCCAAAACAGTAATTTTGAGGGGTCATATGAACAAAATGATCTTCTTTCCACATTGAATGGAATTGATGACATTGTGGGAGGTCAGTATACCATTCACTCACTGATGGTCATATGTGGGGTTTTCAGGAAATTTGAGGGTCGAATTCAATTTTAAGGTAACGTTCAGGCGTTTTATTTGAGTGGTCCAGCAGCTTCTCCTCCTACAGAATAGATCTGATGATCATGAAAGTTGGTCAGTATTTTCATCAACCAATGATACATATGGAGTTCAGGAATTTGATTGAAAAGGTATCAAGGGGTTAATTAAAAGAATAGAGTGACTGATTATGTGTGCATTGAGAATAAATATTTTTTCACCCCTAGGCATGCTTTGATGTGAGAGAGAGTCAGTGTTTCTGGGAGGCCATGGCTAAAATAGTGGAGATGGGAAGATGTAGCTCTACTCAGTACACACCCATCACACAGCCAGCGAGCTAAACACCTCCAGGAACTTATACCTCAGGTCAGTAAATATACCTAAAATTGTATGATGTGTTGGCTGGTTATAGGGATGATTGGATGAAGCCCAGTACACACCCATCACACAGTCAGCGAGCTAAACACCTCCAGGAACTTATACCTCAGGTCAGTAAATATACCTAAAATTTGTATGATGTGTTGGCTGGTTATAGGGATGATTGGATGAAGCCCAGTACACACCCATCACACAGTCAGCGAGCTAAACACCTCCAAGAACTTATACCTCAGGTCAGTAAATATACCTAAAATTGTATGATGTGTTGGCTGGTTATAGGGATGATTGGATGAAGCCCAGTACACACCCATCACACAGCCAGCAAGATAAAACACCTCCAGGAACTATACCTAAGGTTTGAAACCCATACAGACGAGCACCTGCACACAGTAGGCCAACATGGTCACTGGATAGCTACAATCTTTGCAGAAATAGCTGGGACAAACTCTGGGAACTTGCCCTACATAGTCCTTTTCCTTGCTGGTTCCCCTGGCCCCCTATTCAATGTTGCAGTGACTCGCGCGGTTCGTCGCAGCAACATTGAATAGGGGAAGCGGGGGGTTCGTCCCAGCTCTTAATTGACGTGGGTTAAATGATTGTAGCCATTTGTACAAATTTGAGCTAATGAGAAAGCTTGGGATGAACTGGCCGTTTTCTTTCAAGAAATTTGTTGGAACCAAAATCTCACAACTTTTGTATTGGGGAGTTATTTGTTACCGAATATGAAGTAGACTTGCCCCTGGCCTCAACCAATTCTGAGGCGGGAAGCCACAAGGCCGAGAACCTTGCTGCCGAGACCGAGGCTAGAAGAAAATTGCCTTGAGCCGGATTGTGTCACTATCTGAATGCTCGCAGGTATTGTGACAAACCTATTGAGGATTGGTGGCAAACAAATATGAAGAGAAAATTTGTGTCACATGGCAGGAAGGATATGTCAATGATAATATGATGCTCGTTGATATCACACTGCCAATGGCTCTAATAATGAGGTTCCTTCTCTCATACAGGCCATCGGGGTATAGGGGGTAGAATATGACCACTGCTCAACGGAATGTAGGGGAGTTGCTGTCAGCGTTCGTACTATTAATGTTAATTTTACCCATTACAAGATTTCGGGGTTTGGGAGTGGGCTATGACCACTGCTTGCTGTTACCCCCATAGACCAACAGACGATTGTAGCTAGAGCACCACAGTGCTACCATTAAATGTGGGAGAAGTAATGCACTGGCTCTACAAAAGTGTTGTCGTCGGAGCCTCGATTACTTGAGAGCAAGGTTGTGACCGAAAGTCGGACGAATTCAGGTTTGGACTGACCCACACAGCTTTTTCTCCAGCTAATAATGATCATTTTTATCCTATTAAGGTCATTCACAACTTATTGTCAGTATGTAATGTATTTTGTTGTTTTAGTTTGTTGAATAAGTCAACACATTTTGTCTTTCTCTCACCAAAGTAACCATCAACACCTACCATCCACTACAAACAATATCTCCCTAGACTAAAGCTTTTCGGGGGGAAAATAATGGTGAATTTCAATAGAAAACAGAGATCGTTTCCAGAGTTTGTGCAAGTATGACATCATTCATCATTGCATGATGTGGATGCTTTTCGATCTTGCGCGATAAACATGTACAAACTTCAAACAAAGGACTGTTACTTCATAAATGGAAAGTATATGAACTTCCGGTTGGAACTGACGCATTCAGTTTTTTTCCAGCTAAATACTAGCTTTTATATTATCCTGCAGTTGTCCTTCAATTCTCTTTGATACTTCTACCCTACAGCTATTAAAGTGAGAGGAATACTGCCACTGCTCACCGACCCCATAGAGCCCCTCGGACTGCAGAAGCTTTAACAGCTGCACCAGCTGGGGGTTGATCACATCACAGAGAGCTAGAGTAGAATAGAGTAGACTCTGATACAACACGGCTTTCATTAGGTCCGGGTTATGCTTCACTCATCAACAGAGTTAGATGAGTTCATTCACTCAGTCATGGGGTTACGACAGCTGGGACCAGTCTATAGAGATTTAGTGGAGCTCATTCACTCTGTCATGGAGTTATGGAAGGGACCAGTCGACAGAGATTACACCAGACATAAGCAACCTATGGCCAGCTACCTGCCAAATCTGAACTGATAGGCCAATATCTGGCCTGCCAAGGGCTCGATATGCCTAGCTGGCTGTTTTCAAAACAGCACTCACGTATTCCTGACCCTGACTCTCTATGAAGCCTAATAAACAGGCTCCCAGGGAATACATAAAGTATGGGGGGTTGTCAAGAGTGAGCCACAAGTGGTGGTACTGACAAGTCGCTGATATTCAATATATATATGAAGAGCTCCGATCTGTCTGTGCTGGGGGATATCAACTGGGATATCACTGGACACATGGAACAGGCAAATAGTGAAGTGACTAGAGCCATTGATGCCAGGTTAGATTCCTGGTGTACTCATACTACAAACCACTCTCTGTTTTGCTCCAAATGAGCTAGGAAACAATCCAGAGAAAGCTCAACAAGTGAAAAAAAAAAAAAAATCTCAGACAAACATGCTGCAACTGAAATGATAGCATACGGCCACCAATATTATAATCCAGTGGCTGCGTTGGACTTCCTTGAATATTGTAGGGGGTCTGCATCAATAAGAAGGCTGTCGATGAGCGTGGGAATATGGCAATCGCATATTTTGAATCCACTTGCCAAAAGCTATTAGGAACGGAACAGGAAGGGTAATGTTGAACAACCAAACAACGTGATTACAGACTCAAGGTTGTAATCATATGGGAAGACGTTTTCAATCACATGCTTTCTTTCATCAGCACCGAGAAGTGTCTGATTTCTTTCCTAGGGGGTTCGTGAGAATCTTAAATTCTATTTCACTTATTCAACTTACCCTATAAAAATGAAAAGTACAATAGGGTTGCCAGCCCGGTCTACTGTAAAAGATTGCCAGATGTTGCAATGGCGTGGGGGGGGGGTGGGGTGGAAAAGTACACAAAGATTCACAAACCAGTAAATTTTGTTGAATGTTGTAATTTCAGGCTTCTAGATACATGTAGAATACCCGAATGTGCTAGCAGTGTTACTCGGCATGGTCCCATGACAGTTATTATTTAATTCCAATAGTGACTGATGGTACCGATGTCCTGTGCCAAGCTAAGGTGTGCAGTAGATTACACCAAGCTGGAATAACAATTTGTTCAGAGGCAATAGAGAAGTATATTCAGAGAGTTATTTTAATGAAACTATATGTGGAATGAAAACAGAATGGAAATTGTTTGTTGTGTTCACTCCATCCTTTATTGAATATTGTGTAGTACAGAACTGCCCTAAAAAACTGGTAACAATCCCACCGTGTAAAACAAGCATGTAAATCACTGATAGTGATGACTTGCCACCTAATGGCTGGTCCATGTTTCTTCAGATTCAGGTCTAAGAAATGAATCAACCAATTTTCTAATTCCTAACGAAGTCCGAGGGATCTATGCAGTCATGACAGTGTGGATGTCTATGTGGTGTGACGCCCCTGCTGTACATACACTTGTACTGGACCTTCTAGATGGATGATGCTCATATGTAGGTATGTTCCCCATGATAAATACATGGCCCATATCGTTTGGGGTCAGGTCTGAGGTCATCTGAGGTCACCAAATGGTCAAAGTCTGCAAACCTGGCTGTAAACATGATAGTCCAGCATGGTTGGTCAGATCAAGAGTTGAAATGCAATTGTATAGCTTTCCTCTGTGGAGAGTACAGAAATCCTATTGGTTTTGGTCCAGGTTCTTGCCGGTGCAATTTTAGTCAAATTAGAAAGTTTGTGACAAAAGCCTATACTTTTGGCCAGTTTTATGATTGTAAAACTCGACTAATTGACCCCACCTGGATCGGATGAAGCTCATATCTAGTAGGTGTAATCCCCAGGAGGGGACATGTACCTATCGTTGGATTGGTCAGGTCTGAGGTCACATAGGTAACGGTCTGTTAGCCATTAACATAAGTCGAGAGGAATTGGTGGGTCAGATTTTTCAAAACTTGAAAACATTTGGTGTACCTGATTTTGGCCATATTCAGGTTCTGAACAACTCTATCCATCGAAATTGATGAAGTCACACAATATAACCTGTGGACAGAGACGGCGTTGTGAGAAGTTGTCACAAACGGACAATGGCGCAATGCCCTTTTGTAACTCTGGAATGGGATTATTTGTCAAGGTCTCAGTATTCTACTTTAGGATTAATCAACTGTTTAGATTTCATGCACTAGGCATGAACCCCCAAAATGAGAGAAATGTTGGATTTTCCAGATTGTATACCTAACACTCTGGCCATATTTCCTTTATTGTATTGTGTCTTAATCTCTCTAATCTAATAATGTCTAATAAGTCTATTCGGCTCATTTCAGAAAGCGTTTCCCTCTAATCGTTTGTGTGTCCTTAGAACTTTACAACGCTGCCGCATCTGCAATACATAATTGAAATCAGTGCCTCCTAAACGGCATGTTGGAATTCCGTTTCCAAATCGATATATAAACTGGTCACACAAATCACCAAATGGAGGGCGCGCATCTGAGTGTTCATTAGGTTCCGACAATTTGTTGAAAATACACAACCTTCTTCCCCTGTTACAGTGATTAAATAGGATAATCGTTAAGTTGGGCCATATTAGCGGGAATCACCGCTCCGAAGTGAGCTATTGTGCATTGGGCACTTATGTTAAAAATTAGAACACCTCCTTCTTTCCGTGACCACATGCAGGGCGTCATCCGGGACGAACGGACTGCGAATGATTCTAATCTGCAGCGCAGCAATTGGTTTGGTGCGGTGCATGACCTAACCAAATTATGTTGGCTTTTGATACTTTGTTTTACCACAACTTGTTTTACTTTCAAACTAATTCCATTGGCATACTAACGCGACATGTAATATTGGCTAGTCATTGTGATCTGCCACTCGTAGGAGTCATTTTCCATAATCTTGCAGGGTGAGTCGAATGTGAATAATGGGCAATGGCTTCAAAAACGATTTCGTCCTTGCCATCAAAGTTGACTCTCATGCTCGAAAATTATCATTATAGTTGCACAACGCCCTAAGAAATAAACAGTCCTCATTTGGTGATTATCCTCATCACAATGGCAGCTGGTCGCATTTTACAAGGCTCTGAACTTTTTATTCCTTGCCTTTTGTCACGCACCGGGCTCGCGCGTGTGTAATGGGTTGTTTGTGTTTTGACATCCCTTGTCCAGCACATATCTAAAGAGGCAAGCATTTATGAAGTTCACATTACTTGTGGGTTGGACATATAGAAGGGATGATCCCTATTGATTTTTGGTGCCATTTCATACAGTTTTGCACCTAAGGTCCGAGAGGGGCAAACTTCAGAAACTGTCTGCCCGATATCTAACGAACGCAGGCATGTATCATCAATTAAATTAGGTATGGGTGGTTGACGTATGGGAGGATGAACCTATTGTATTGGTGTTAGGTCAAGGTCATTTGCGGTCCCCTCATAAGAACAAATCATTAAATATCTTGCCAACAAATTTTAGAGGGATGTCGTACTGGGAAGTTTTGTTCGTCCGGGCGATCTACATCTGGTGACCTCCTTCGACCTCATTTAACCTTTTGGTGACCTCGTTTGTCCTTTCGACCTTGTGAAATGAGGGCTAATTTTTTGTGATGAACCAGATTCGTCTTGTTGGGACAACCTGCAATAAGTGAATTAGACTAACGTAATTACCACAATCCGACCTATCACGAACATCTCAAGGAATGCACACGTGTGAACGGTCAACTTAGAAAACAGCCTAAAACACTGGAATTTTGTTAAATTTGATGTTTGACACTGACATTCTTGGCACCAATATTTTTTTGAGGGATGTTGTAATGGGAAACTTTGTTCGTTTCTAGGCGAATGCATGTAGTTTCGCTGGTTGCATGGGAGCCTACACGTCGTTTGAACTGATGAATTTTTCGTGTGGCCACATGCCACTAAGCAAATTATTTAGCTGCTTGTGTCACGAGATAAAAAATATATATTATGAAATTACTTGTGCCCGGTGCCCAGATATATATATCCCCCCAGGCCAGTAGTATGTGATACCCAATTGAGGCACCCTGCACCTTTAGATGCCACCCCAAGTAATTAGTGTGTAATACTGTAAATACCAACTGTATGACTCACAAGTTGTCCACTCTCCATTACCACTACACAATTTCCGGGACAGACTGAATGTCTTGTGGCACTGCAGAAAGGAGTATAATATCCACACCCATGCTGCCTATGAGCATAATATCGTGTCAAAACCTGGCCTTTCTACCCTGAGGCCTAATTGTCCACTTCTGAATGTTCATCACCTCTCCTGGGCCCCTACACTGACCTTAATTATAAACATCACTTGGCATGCTGACCCAGAAAGACTGTGCGAATTTATATTACACTGGAAGCTCTCTTGGAGCAGTGTTAGTAATACCCACATTTTGTACCCAGTGTTCATATGTGCAGCTACGGGGCCAGGACTTCACATAATTAGGGAGGTTGGAATAGAATGTCCCCAAGAACAATTTAAAGCCAATTAGAAATTAGAAATACATCAATTTTGACTGAACTACTTGTTTTGCCAATGGTTTGGTGTTTCAGGAAGCCGAGTGTTCAGTGACAATGGTCTGCATTTCATTGTTATGTGAATTGACTTTTCGAGGGGCAGGGCGGGCAGCCTCGAGAAAGGAAAATAGATAGTCGGAAGGACTCCGCCACTAAGCTTTTTAATGCGATGTTCACACTTGTGCGATACGCACGAACGAATACGTTAAATTTATTGGATGGAGTTTTCACACTTGTGCGATACAAGACGATACGATAAATTTAATCTGGATTGTATCGGGCGCCCCCGGAATGAAGGAGAACGTGGGTGCGGATTTAGCGCGAAAAGCACAAGTTTCCCCCTGTTGTCGCTTCAGACGGTGGAATAGCATCGTCGGCAAAAGGGTTGAATACCCAACATTTCAAAGCAATCGAAGCTTGGGTCGTTCTCGGTACTTGTAGGAGGCGGGAATCGTGTTTATCGACCATTTTGAAGCGACCAACAACAGTTACAGGCGTTTCTCTAGTCGTCAAGCATTGTCCTGAGCTCTACCCCCCCCCCCCAACTCTCCGAGGTAACCGCGAGCTGCGCCAACCAGGGTACGTGTCCGCCCCGGGGACGGGACCTTAACTCAAGGGGTCTCGTGGAGACCGAACGCGGTGGGGGTATTCGTCCACCGGGGATACCCAAAGAAGCGCAATTAACGACCACGAATCAGACAGCTGACATCACCATCCCTGCCTACCCTTTCGATGGACACCCAGACTTACATTAGCATCGGTACAATAATAAAGTAAAGAGTGAGGGTAGCCAAGAGGCATTCCAGTCAATTCAGTCAATTCAGTCAATTGACAATGAAAACTGGAGCTTGGTTACTAGGCTCAGAACAGCACGTGAGAAAGGAAAATAAGCCTACGGCTCCGTCACCGTTACCCTAACTACTTTCCTCACTGACCGACATGACATTATTAACATGGCGTTAGCTCGACGGTCTATATTATCCTATAGCTTATTCCGTTGCTCCTTCGTTCTTCTTCCGATCTCTCTTAACATGAGGTAGGGTGAAGGTTTGTTCCCCCCCCCGTCAAGACGTCAGTCTGTGGATCGACCCCCTATGGGAAAACTCCCTCCTACCTACCCTCTCAAACACGCCAACAACACCCCCCTCCCCTGGCCATCAATACTAACACCCAATATCTCTTATTTGCATGTCACAGATAATCGGTTGGGAGCCGACCGCAACAGCCCTTCCCCATTTACCTCACTGCCACGCTACATTTGATATGGGGAAGGCATCATGATTCGAATTAAAATAATGGTTCGTAGGTCCCGTGCATTGCGGCAAATGAGCGAGAAGCTCAAGCAGAGGCCAATGTCTTCCTCGGATACATCACTTAACCATACATTCTCAAAACCCTTGATTCATCACGAGAACAACTTTTCACGCCAAACCGCCCCCAATAGACTGTTTTGGCGTTCGTTTCATACTCTTCGCAGAATTGCGCAAGTATATCACTGCATTGTGCATTATCGCATCGATAAATTGTCGTACGAGAAAGTGAAAATATTTTCCAATCGGAGTCCGATAACGTTATCGTATCGTTTCGGAATCGCACAGGTGTGAAACACTTCCTATCGAAAAAATACACTTTTAAAC